>CATIUR010000006.1:30457500-31057500 GCA_949592205.1 Helichrysum umbraculigerum
AAAAACAATACTTCCACCCGGTTATATGAACCTTTTGCTCGGAAGCAATTAGAAATATATAACCGTTATCCATTTAATCCCCATAATACTCACCTTAGCTTTAAAGACAATTATGCAACTTAACACTTGATCATGAATGCCATATTCTTGATCACCTATTACACAACATATACATGTAACAACACATTTAGCATCACATGATGATTACTTTTCACTAATCATCCTTACCATTTCTTTACTCTTACAAGTTGATATTTAATCAACTAATCATAACTTTACTTTACTTAATCATCTTCAACTCAATTCTTGCATACTTAACTTACCACTTAGATTAAAATTATAATATCACAATTATATTATAACCATCTTTCAATTAACTAATTAACTTATTTCATCATGATCATCTTTAACTTAAACTTTGCATACTTGACTTATTACCTTAATAATGATTAATTATCATCATAACTTTTATAACTCAACAATTAGAGTGAATTAACACTCTATTCAAACACTTATACAAAAGACCCACTTTCATCACTAATAAACATAATTTCAATCCATAACCTCTAACTTGAAATTAGGTTAATCATCATCATTAGTAAGCTTAACTAACACCAATTTAACATATACAAATCCTAAATTCGGATTTAAACTCACTAATTTCTTAGAACTCATAAATACCCATTTCTAGGTTTAACAATTTGAAGAATTGAACTTACCTTTGGCTTAGAAGAATCAAAAGAAGAAGAATTAGATGATTTCTAGCTTCAATTTAAGGTTTGTGGTTTGATTTTAATTCTTGGTTTTGTTCTTGCGATCTTTCTTCCCTTCCTGAACTTCCTGAAAGTTTATTTTGAATGACATAATACATACGTACATATTATAGATATGTATGTGTTTATTTTACACCCCATAATTATTATTGTCCGGAACTTTAAAACCGACTTACAATTATTACTATTTTATTTTACCTAAAATAATAATAATTTAACACAATTACTTTTACTTTTGACACAATAATACTTTTAAAATTAGAGGTGTTACAATTTATATAATAATACTTCATAATAAATATATTCTCACGTACACTAAAATAATAACTCGAAAATTGGGGTGTTACAAAATTTTCATTATGCACAAACATAATCGACTAATAATCGAATTCTGAATCTTAAATTCACATCCATAGCTTAAGGAACAGGGGCAGGAAGAAGATGTGAGCCATGCTTGAAACTACCAGTAAACATACTCTTTGCTAAAATGATATCGTCTAGATTATACATATTTTACGATGTGATATCCCCATACTCGAGTGATAATATTGGCATGATCCATGAATTTGATACTTAATTCCTCTATTTCGCATTTCCGGGTTCAAGATGTAACTAAGATGAAAATGCAGCATATTTGAAATGGAAATTGAAGAAATCATGGAAGTCAAGGAGGATGGAAAAAGATGTGGCTATGTATTCGATATTTGCATAGCAATGTACCCCTTATAACCTAAGATCTCATTCAAGCAAAAACATGGCTATTGGCTCAGAAGTTCACGTAGCCATGCTTTTTACCTTCAACTTAAACAACATTTACTTAGATTTTTATGTAGCCCAGGCTTTCAATAGTTGCATGGTCATGTAATTCAACAACCATTTTAGATTTCAAAAAAGCATGACCATGCTTTCACCATTTACATGGCCTTATTTTTCACCCCCTTCACTCCAAAAGCGGCCAGGCTTCTATCAGGGGTATTTTAGGGTTTCAAAGAGAGATAAAAGAAGGATACAAGAAGATCATTACACCATTGTTCAAATCAAGACTCAAATTAGCTTTAATATTTCATTTCACTTGCAAAACATGAACATGTCCATGTGTGAATGTTTTGCTAGTTGCGTTTTGATGAAAACCATTAGCTAACTTCTTGTATATGTGTAGACATGTGATTCCTTCTTTAATTTGAAGAAGTTTACGTTGATTTGGTTGTTAGCCTATTTCACGTATAGTTGAATTTTTATTGTTTGACTTCATTGTCAACCAAACACTAACTTATAAGTTTTTCTATCACTAAATTAAAAGTTGAACTATTAATTTCTAGAAAGCTTATTAATGATCAGTATGGTAACACTTCATCGTTGTAAGAGTATAGAACTAGAAATTGTGGTTAGAAAGTTAAACACATGATTAAACACATAAATGAGAACTCCCATGTGTGATTACAAAGTGAATGTTTTCAAACTAAGTTGCTAACTCTAGGAACATTGGAGAACTCCATTCTAGAGTTATAACAACACAAAGATTTCACAAGTTCAACTACATTAAAAAACTCTGTTTCCATCTTTTATGTATTTAGTTCAGCTCCCACAAGTTCTTGCGACACAACTATAATGTTATTTTACACTTGCATTTGAGACATACAGATGCCTCATACCATGATAGTCCTAGACTTATGTATTATATATACATCACCAACTTATGGTCTCTGTGGGACATTACAACCTATACTTGACATTTTGACAAGTAGTTTTATCCATTTTGTAATCGTCATGTGTAACGAATTGCTTATTGGTTATTAATAGGAGTTCATTGCACGGTTGTAACATGTTCCATCACAGATAATTCCTTCAATCTATTATACTTCTTTCTCCTTGCTTTCATATATGAATTAAAGTTTTAATGTGACCAAGTTATGAATCATAACGTCCAAGTGTTGAAATATACATTACAACTATGTGCTACACAAACTTATTATATTAGTTTTTAAACTTCTATTACATTTTTGGTTATATGTCGCTGAGTTATGTTATTGTAAATACATAAGAGGTCTTCATTTGTAATTGATTATACTTATATGTATGCAAAAGTTGTTTATAGATAGAGTTCAAAATAATTTCAACTAATTCAACCTGGTTTGTATTGTACCTACTAATCATCACCAATTAAAACCCTTAACTGACCCTCATGCTCGATTGTGTGTTTACATGCATCCCAGGTTTTAATATGTGGTTTAGAGGCAATCAAAGCGATTAAATTAGAAGGACGCAATGGGTAAATGATCCTGGGGTGTTTGGTGACCATCGAGTGTTTGCAAGCAGGTGATAGAAGCTGCCGCAAGAGACTATTTATATGCAGAAGTCTGAGGTATGGTAACAACAAACGAAAAGGAGTAAAGGAGTATATACTGAAGAGGCTTGCGTGTGTGCTTGTGTTTGTCTACGTAGTATATCTAACAGTTTTATATTTATAATAGTAACCTAAGAATCTAAGATGGTGTTGTTTGGCATTCATGATAATATTGTACCAAGGGAGTATTGTTTCAATAAAATTTGCCTTTTTCTAAAAGGGTTAAAGGTACGGATCGCCAACGAACTTATTTTTTTGTTCCGAGTCAGGTAACGTACCCAATTTATTACTAATGCACGCAACCAACTTTTGAATTTTGTTCCGATGTCAGCAACCAACTTTTATTTAACCGGTTACAATTTGTTCATTGCTGACGTGTACAGGTCAACTCATTTAACTGAGCTGACTGTACTGCCACGTCGTTAAAATATACGTAAGCTTCCACGTCGTAATACGCTGTGATATATATTTGTTGTTATCCCTCTTTTATAACTCATTTGAAGCCCTAATTTACAACACCCCGATGTCTTCTTCCTGTTTGTCCATCAACTCGAAAATACCTAGGGTTTGCAAATGTCGAGAACCGCTGCCATTGAAGCAGCGTACTTCGTGGACTGTTACCAATCCTTGTAGGTGATTCATGGCATGTACTCATTCACTGGTAAGTAAACATCCATGTAAACATCCTTGAATCTGATTTGTTTTGTTTATGTTTTTTCAATTTGATGTATCAGATTCCATGGAAGAGATGCAAAGCATGGTATTGGGTTGATGACGAAGTGAATAGTGAATGGTACAAAGTCAACTTGTACGAGTTGTATCAAAGCTTGAATCGAGACCAAAGAGAATCGTATTATGAGCTGATGAATTATAGACAAAATGGAAAATGGAAGATGATTTTGGGTTGTACAAGTCTGAAATGGAAGAAACAGTTGGGTTGCTGCAACTTGAAGTGTCGCAATTGAAGAAAAAGTACAAGTGGATGGTGAAGTTGTGTGTGTTTCTTGTTGCTGTCATTGTGCTTGTGTTGTTGTTTTGAGTTTGGTGAAGTGTAGTATGGTGGTGGAAGTTGTTATTTTGTTTTAGTGTAGTATTTTGGGTGAAGCAAGTGCAGGTTTAAGTTTAGTGTAGTCTTTTGGTTTAGTGTAGTAGTTTGGCTGACGCAAGTTGTGGTTTAGGTCTAATGTAGTGTTTTGGTATGTACATTTTGGAACTGTAAAGGTACATATGAATGAATACAACTTGCAGCTTACAAGCTTACATATGTTTTGTCCATATTACCACTTGCAGCTTACATATGTTATTTATTGGCAACTTCCCAAATATTCCACCAAACATTAAGCATCTCAATAAAACCTACTTTTTGTGCAATTCAAAATATGGAAAAGTGCCATTTGCATTGACCCAAGAACATAATCTAATATAAAACTAGATCCACTATCATTATATTACTGGAAAATTTGGATCATTGTTTGATATCCATCATACATACCAACTGCATATTACAAAAGAAGCATTGTTTTGATCACCATAGTTGGTTTTGATCACTACTGCAGTCATAATAACCCTAAGTTAATACATAATAATACTAGACAACCATGTACCATCACCAACAGCTTACATACTAACCACAAACACATCTACATAAACTGCACTTCTCATTCTACATCATCATCCAGTGTAAATGGTCTCTATGCACTCAGTCCAGTACCAAACTTGTCTGTCTTCACTGGTTTCCATAGTTGAGCAATCCTTTCTGACTTTCTCACCCTTGGTTTATTGCAAAGATCCTTGAATAATTTTTCTGCAGCTTCACTGTTGATCACTTGGCTTTCCTATGTCACTGGAGTTTCAACTTGAACTGGAATTTCAACCATTCCATCAATAGTATGCTCATCAAGGTCATCAAACATTCCATCAACACTATCCAAATCATCTGCAGGTTCCTGCCAATTGATATATATATATATATATATATATATATATATATATATATATATTGTGACTTTACATAATGCAGTTGCATGGATATTAAACACTTATATTTGATAATCCAAAATTCAATAATGAACATTAAAGTTACCTTATTACCACCATCTGTAGCAACACTTGCTTGAACCACCTCACTTTCTTGAGTTGTACCCACATTACCACCATCTGTAGCAACATTTGCTTGAACCACATGACTGTCTTGACTTGTACCCACATTACCACCATCTGCACTCACATTACCACCACCTCTACCAGCCCTACCACCACCTCTACCTGCCTTTGGTGGTGGATCTACCTTTGGTTTTGAGCAAGTGGTTTTATTATGGCCTTTTTCCAAGCAGTTGCTACAAGTCATTACTCTTCTAACTCTACTCACCTGATGATCATTCTCAGTAGGATGCCTAATTCTTTTTTTCTTAGGCCTACCTGGCATCCTTCTGTACAGAGGTGGTATGATTGTGACTTCCTTACTTTTACTCCACATTGATGTTCCAGGTATAGGCTTAATGCTTGTAGAATAAGTATTCTCCCAACATCCCTTGTGATACCATGGATTAACACCTTCCTCTGGATCCTTTTTACAGTATACATATGCTGCAACAGCATGTGTACAAGGGATACCAGATAGATCCCACAACCTACAAGCACATGTTCTATTATCTAAATTCACACAAAATGAGTCATTTGCATTCCTTACCTCAAACTCCTGGTATGCACTTGCATAGACCAAACAATCCCTAAAACAACAAATAAGGTACTAAGAATATCACCAACAGCTTACATATGTTATTTATCAAAAAAATATATTAGGATTTTAAATCATACCTTTGGGCAACCTTCTGCACTTCTAGATACTTTCTGACTGATGGACAAACTTCATCTTCTAAACCTCTAGCTTTCTGATTCATGTCATACAACATTTGCATCAAGTATATACGTATGTCCTCAAACATGGTGATAATTGGTTTGTGCCTTGCATCCAGAATTGCTTTGTGATAGCTCTCAGAAATCCCATTCTCATAAGCTGCATATGCTCTATCCATCTGGAAGAAAGCCCTACACCAGGTGTTTGGGTTCTTCTCAATTAACCAATTATATGCAGCCTCATCCAATGCCTTGATTTCTTCCATTTTACCTTCAAAAAGTGTCTTGACTATGGCTGAAGCTGTAGACCAGAAGAGACTCCTTAATTGTACACCTGACCACTTCCTTTTAAAGTTTGCATAAATATGCCTTGTACACTGCCTATGTTCAGCTAGTGGTAACCAAGTTCCCACTGCATCAATTAGACCCTATAACATTTAAACAACATGCTTGTTAAATAATTGAAGACATATTGAAAGGAGACAATTGTAATACCTTGTGTCCATAAGAAATTATTGTCAAAAAAGCAACATTGTACAAATTTAGATCTTCTGAAAGGGCAGCTAGAAACCAACACCAGTTATCCCTATTTTTGACATTAACCACAGCCCAAGCTATGGGATACATCTGGTTATTTGCATCCCTTCCCATGGCTGTCAAAAGTTCACCCTATAACATTTAAACACCTAGTCATTATGTAGATCTTCTGAAATTATAAACATTTATATAATGGTTGACAGGTTAAAAGGAAATAATACCTTGATGGTGGATTTCAGGAAACACCCATCTAAACCAATGACTCTTCTACAGTTACCATTCCAACCATCCTTCAGTCCTTTGAAACATATATACATCCTTCTAAAATAAGCCTCTCCACCACCTTTCTCATCCACCTCTAACTTCACATTTGAACAAGGATTACTACTAAGCATAGCATCCTTGTAGTCCCATAGCCTAGCATAATGTTCCTTCAGCCCACCCTCATGATCATAAAGAGCTCTTTGTTTAGCTCTCTTGCACTGCCCTAGGGAAACATTTATTAAAAACTTTTTCTTGATCTCATCCCTCATCTGTCTGTATGTCATCTTTGGATTTTGAACAATATCAGTAGCATAATGTTTAGCAATCCATTTAAAGCTAACAAGGGGAGCTAAGTCAAAATTCCTAACACAGCTATGTGTTGGAATAAGTGACTTTATCTGAAATGATCTTTCAGTGGACATCCAGGTAGCCCATAGTCTAAAAGGACAGTGTAACTTATACTTTCTCTTTGAAAGTGTTGGTTTTTTTGGTATTGTTCTCTTACCCTTTTTTGGACTACCTCTCTTCAGTTGTACTTTCACATTTGCACCCTTCTTCACTAGGGTCCCCTTTTTTGGTGTACCTTTCTTTTTTGGTGTCCCTTTCTTTTTTGGTGTGCCCTTTTTTGGTGTCATTGGTTTCTTACCACTTTTTGCACCTTGATGACTACTCTCTCCTTCCTCTGCAGCCTCATCTGCAGCTTTCTTCAGCTCAACAGCAAGTCTTTCTGCCCTTTTCCTTTTTCTATTACCACCAGCACACCTACCTTCTTCTACACACCTTCCACACATTATTAGCAATCTCTTATAATCATTTCTTGCATACCATAATTGATAACCATTAGTGTGACACCCTGCAATTTTGAAAAAATCATAAACGTTAATTGCACGCATTTTTAGGCTAATTCCCTACTTGAGTGAATTCACAACGCATTTTAGAGGTAAGTCTAGCAAAGCCCAACTAGTTAAAACGCGTAGTATTACTTGTTTGTAATTAGATGCAATTACATACGAAACAATTAGAACAAACGCGACAAAAATATACGACTGTTGGTGAACAAACATTATTTAATAAAAGGAAATTATTAAATAACGTTGTTAACAATTAAATATTATGTCGATGATATTTACAAGTATTTCGTAACGAATAACGTTTATTTTGCACCATTAAAATAAAACAAAGTTTAAAATTTTAATACTTAACTAAACTAGTTTTATAAAATATCTCAATTAAAAATAAAAGAATATGTAATTAACAACTTATTATTTACAATATTGTAACATTCAACGATCGGGTAAACAAACACAGAACGCAAACACGGGAGAAGAAAAATGGAGACAAAACCCACCTCCCCACCTCCCCACCTCTTTCTTTCATTTTTCTTTCATCTCACTTCTCTCTCTACTCTCTTTTTCTCTCAACTCTTTCTCACTCTAAAAACATCACACAAAATCACCAAATACTACACCAAAAACGCGCCGAATCATCTAGCCATTTGGAGAAAAACGATCACCTCTCAACGATCTACACTTCTACCTTTTCGGATTTCAAAACCGACACGCGTAAGTTTCCGACATTTCCCGTAAATCATTAGATTTCGAAGTTTCCTTTGATATTTCATGTTTAGTATACTTAGATTACCATGTTTTAGTGATTTATACAACCGAAAACGTCCAAAATCAACCAAAAACCCGACTTTTTCAAGCTGTTCGTCGAACAGTTGGAAGTGTTGCTATGTGCCAAAAACAGTGCTAGCGACACTAGCTAAGTGTCGCTATGCCTAAGTGTCGCCCCTATAGCGACACTACTTAAGTGTCGCTGAAATACTTAACCAGATCCATCCTAGCGACACTACCTTAGTGATGCCATAATTGAACAAGTGTCGCCTATAGCGATACTAACCAAGTGTCGCTACTCAATTGAAAATCAGGAATCTAGCGACACTCACCTAGTGTCGCCTAACTAGTGTCGCCTATAGCGACACTAGCCCAGTGTCGCCAAAAACAGAAAGTTTACAACTTTTGCACTAAGTGTTGAGACTGAGATTTTACCACCTGAGTTTACCCCGAAATGAAATTTCGAACGCGTTTTTACTACAGCAACATAGCGGAAATAAAAATTTTCCAAGCTGACTTGGCAGCTCGACCCCAACCAGGGGCTCTGCCCCTTGGACCCCGCCAGGGGTTGCCACCCCTTGGACCCCGCTACCAGGGGCGCTGTGTGACACCCGTCAAATTAGGACTAGTGATTAGTGCCTAATCAAGTTTTAATACATGTAATTAGTTCTGTGTTAGGCTAATTTGTGTATCAACTAATATATATTGTTGAATATATATATATACAAGTATACGATTTGATTAAATCGTACAAGTTTCAAATCGAATGTAATTCGGTTCTAGTAAATACGGACGTTGGTGAACAATTTTATTAAATAATACAATATTATTTAATAACACAATTATATCCAAAATATTATTTTTATAATATTTCGTATTCATTTCGTGTCGTACAAATAACGTCTACGCGATTAATATATTAAGCGCGAGAACAAAACAAAACAAATTAAAGTTATATTTCATAACACAACCATTAAGTATTTGGTAAAATACTTCAACAAAAAAATAGAGGGAAATTATTCGTATTTTGAAATGTATAAAATAATTATTTAACGTTTAAACGATCGGGAAAACGAATACCGCACGGAGCACGATTACGGAGTAAAAGTGGAGACCCACACTTCGGTGGGCCCCCACCGAATCAGCCACAAAGGGTGAGGTCACCACCTCCCCACCCTCATTTCTCACTTTCCCATTCTCTCTCTACCTTTCTTTTCTCTCTAATTTCCAAACCACACCACCACCATTAAATCGTAAAATACTACCACAAAACAACCTCGGATCATCAAAATAATTACGGAAAATGAACCACCACGACGCGATCTACATTTCTATCTTTCCGGATTTTCGTTTCGACACTTTGTAAGTTTCCGACAAAATCCCGAAACCTCTCGTTTTACCTTGTTTTTACATATTTATGGTTTATTTAAGCATATAAATGTCCATTACACAAGGGGAACACGATTTTATAGCTTAAAAATGGGTTAGATTTGAGTTTTGGGTCGAAAAACATTGACAGTCTCTGGGTTCTGTTCTGATGTTCATCTTTGCGACACAAGCCTTGTGTCGCATACTGTGTCGTATAAAATCATTTATGTCGCACCTTATGTCGCAAATACCATGCGACACAATCATTATGTCGCTGTTGAATCAGCATTATCCGCTTATGCGACACAACCTTTGTGTCGCTAAGCTCTTGTGTCGCACTTATATGCGACACAACTATTGTGTCGCATTGTCAACGTTGTGTCGCATGTTGTGTCGCATAAAACAGAATGTTTAAAAACACAGATTTTCACTAAGTGTCGAGACCCTAAATTTTATCACTTGATTTCACCAAATTTCAAGTCCATATGCGTTTTTCACCAAAGAAATATAGTAGAAATAAAAATTTTCCAAGCTGACTTGGCAGCTCGACCCCAACCAGGGGCTCTGCCCCTTGGACCCCGCTACCAGGGGCGCTGCCCCCGGACCCCCGTACTTAGATTCCGTAAGCACATTTCTCACCAAGTGTCAAACTTGTACAACTTCAAAACGCTTATACGATACAACTTTTCAAACATAATGGAATTTGCTTTTCAAGTATAACGCTTCGAAATCAATGTGATAACATCAAGACTATTATTACAATTAATCACCAACGGGCCGTACACATTTTCAAACATTTGAATCAATCAACCAAATCTTAGTAATTTGGACAAGTCAATTGATATCGCTCATTTTATACATGTTTATCTATCGCGATATCATTGTTTTTGTATTTATTTTTAGTCAATTTTATGAACTTTCGATACTTATTTGGTTGAAAAATGCTTTCAGGTTCATATCCGAGAAGTATTGCAAAAGAAGCGAAGTTTGTACTAAAAATTGCATTTTTGGCAAGGTGTTCGTATTTTGGCCATAACTTTCTCATACGAACTTGGATTGAGGTGATTCAGGCGGCCAAACGACCGTAATTTAAAAGGCTACAACATATCAAAATATCAGAGTTCTTGGGCAAAAGGAAAGATCACGAATTTTTGGAAGAAGATGCTAGCTTGTATAATAATCATAATCATTATTATATAATATAATGTGATGTGATGGCAGACAACAAGAGAAAAGCCAGCCAAATTCTAGCAATCAATCATCATCATTTTCTATTTTTTTAATCATCATATATCGATTAATTCATAAGTCAAAAAAGGGGTAGACAATTTTTATTATAATACTCGATTCATTCTTTGGCTCTTTTTCTGACGGATACAGATACAGCGCCAATTCCACCTACTTCTTCTTTAATCTTCTCAACCACATACGCACGCGGGGAACAAGATGCCGAACGGAAGAAAAAGAAGGAGATTTTCATATCTCTATCATTAATTCCCCAACCATATTTTTCATCCATAAATATACGATAAATCTGAAAAAGAGAGGAGAGGAGAGCGTTGGTACCGGGTTTTAACCCAAGAGGTGGGCTGCGTGATATGTAGCCTGAGATCATTCTCCCAACTTTACTTCACTCACAAAATTATTTCTCTCTGGGTACGGAACGACTGCAGAAGATTTTGGCTAAGGATTTGAAGATTGTGATTCATTTCTGAAAATCATTCATCTATTCCAATCATTTGGTCACGAACATTTTACAGTATATTATTGTAATCAATCGGTCAGCATTTTTATTCTTGGTTATTATGTTTTCTCTGATTGCAGTAATTATATGTTTATGCTTTGAGATTATAATGAGTAGCTAATTTCCATAAACTTGTTTGGATTCAATAACTATTTGATTAGGGGTATTATGATTTGAGTTTACTGTAAATAATTTATGTTCATCGGTAGACTTATATAAATGTGTTTGAATTTGTGAGACTTATTGGTAATGAAACTAGTAATTTAAGCCAACGTTTGTTGCTAGGATTAAGTTACTTATCAAATGTATGTCTATGTGCAAATGACCCAATGATTGCCAACGTAGCTTTGGGTATAAGTTAAACAAATGAACACAAATGCATAAGTTGGTGAATATGTCAATGTATTTCATTAGGATGATTTGTAAATTAATGATATTGGATTTATGTTTAATCAAAACCCCTTATGTATTTGAGCTTGAAAATGATTACAACTTATTTAGTAAATAACTAGTGAAGATGCCAACGTATTTCATCAAGTTATTTGCTATCAACTTCCTTGAACAATGTTTGCCAACGTAGCTTTGGAATAAGTTACAATCTTTAAGCTCAAATGTGCAAGATGGTAACGATGCCAATGTATGTTACTAAGATTAAATCATAAGTTTGTAAATTGAAATTAAAATTATAGGATTTAGACAAGCGTTAATCTTATGTTTTAATGTAAATTTACCTTTACATGATAAACTGGTTTTAACAAACACCCCGAAATCATTAGTGAAATAATCCAAGCAAATATCGTTTTAATATCCAAAAAGAAATAAATAATTAAATCCGACTCTTAAAAGTCCAATTGCCTTAGTTTTAGATAAAAAGTAGTTTTTAAGCATCGTGACAACTCGGTCACACCAAACCCACATTTACTTTTTTGTACAAATTAATTACTTTTAGATAAAATTCTTAAACACACATTCCCTGTGTTCGAACCTGGATTTACTCAAAACTATACTACCACACGATAGGGTTCACTGCCCAGTTGTGTAATAGTCTAAGCCACGGTATTTTCTAGTTCATTTTACAACGATAAATTTTATAACTAGATTTTACATATCATCAATCAACCAAATCGGGGAAATTTGGACAAACAACTACAAAGGTAGTCTTTCGAGATGCCTAAACAATTAATAACATCGCGTGTCTTGGACACCTTCAGGTTACAAGTCTTCGGACCACACTTCAAGGAAAATCAATTCAAGTTATTAATTCAAACTTTCAAGACTCAGGTGAGTCTCATGGCCCCTATTTTACTGCTTTTCATAAGGGGTGTGATATTATTGCTCGTTTTGTTTTACAAGTTGAACGCAAGTACAAATCAAATCAAATACTACATGAGTTTCAAGCTAATCAATTTAAAGCCCTTCATAGCATAGTCTGGTAATACATAGTAGCGTGAATGTTAGTATATGATATCATATAGGATTGACAATCCTCATCCGGGTTAGCACGCACTAACTGGTCAAACGGACGTATTAGCATTTGGGAAGACGAGTGTGGATTTGGCACTCGTGGGAGGCATTTCAAGTTAGGTTTCCTTAAGTGGGCCTGACAACTCAAGTTAAGCTCAGACTATGTGCTCATGGCTGTATAACTTTTATTTTGCTTAATTGCTTTATAAATTCAATAATAAATCTTGCGGTTCATACAAATATGTGTTGACATACAAACCTGTGAGCTCACCAGCGTTTCGCTGACCCATTTTAGCATGTATCACAGGTAACCAGCAGTAGGTTGGACTGCTCAATCAAGGCAAATTAGCTCGAGTCAGCATACAAACAAATCAGAGATTTAGCTGCATTATTATATTTTGTATAGATTAATTATGTACTTAAATCTCTCAATTTCAACCGAACTAATGTAACTATATTTTTGATGTAAAAGTTTGTGTTTATCAATACAAGTTCAAAACGACGAATATAGTGGTCGTTCATTATATCTTATGTGCTGTGATTATTGATTCGTAACACCCAAATCGTGCTTCCGCTAAACAATAAATTTGGGGGTGTTACAGATTGGTATCAGAGCCTAAGGTTATAGTGAACTAGGTTGCATTTAGTGGGCTTAGACTATGACCGTTAGGCAGTATTTCCTTAATAGGCATGACTGGTTCAGGAATTACAGCATACGACTTTAATTTAACATAGCCTGATCAACTATGTACAATTAAGGAGATATGAAGTAAGGTCTGAAACGATTATCTTAAACGGGAATACACTAGTTGACTCTGACCTCGAGAGAAACCGGGACTCAAACAAGTCTGTGCTAGACACCCAATAGTCTATTATGTGATACTAAGTATACATAGATAGGCCTCGTTACAATCTTAGGCTATATTATATAAGTTACTATATGGATATAGGCCTCATTCTTCCTAACACTTTGTCTCAGAATGGCAAACACACCACCAAGTTCATCACGCTCTTATCCACATGGATCACGAAACCCAAGAGTGGCTAGGAGGGACGCTGGGTCGCCTCGGGCTAGCCCATATTCAACTCACCCCACTCTATCAGTTTTAGCCGCTAGGCTACACCATCACGAGCAACGACTTAACGCTATGGATATCGAACTACAAGAAACTCGCGAAAACTGGAGACTCACAGCAATGGAACGAATCGAGCAAGTCTCCGAAGATCACGAGCACACTGTCAACACCATGAACACTCTTCACAATTAAGTGGAAGAAACAATCGAAACCATGGAAGTTGTCCACAACCAAGTGATTGGCAACCGAAATGAAATCTCTGTCCTACAATCAAGACTACATCAGTGCGAGACACGTCTAAGGGAAACCGAAGACGCCCTCCGAACTGCCAACAGACTTGCAGAGTCTGTGAACCATCTCACTGCACTGCTACCACAACTCAATCTACGTCAGAATTAGCTTAGGCTGAAATCTGTACTATATTATGCCTTCGTAGGACCTATGTAATTCGACAGGATGTAACAATTCCCGGTACTTTTGTAAAACATCTAATCCTGTAACTTTTGGAACTCCTAATTTGGAACTGTCTATCATCTTTTGAACTCGTAATATCAATTGACAATTCCCCTCGATTATGCTATATTAATGATTTTACATTGTGACGTCGTATGTTACCGCTTTTACATATATGCATCTATTGTAATTTTCATTCTGGTACAATTTCTTATGTACCTTTTGTTTCCTTCTTTCTTGAAGAATCATGCCGCCCAAGAAGAAAAGTTACAGTGATGCGGAAATCAATGCTATCGTTTCTCGAGCTGTGGCCGATGCTTTGGCTGCTCGGGACTCGCCTCGAAACTCCCGGAATACTGGGGAAGCTCCCAGTAATACCACTCATGTTATCAAACCTTGTTCTTACAAGGATTTTCTTAGCTGCAAACCACTCTACTTCAAGGGCACGGAAGGTGCCATTGGACTGGTTCGTTGGATAGAACGGATGGAATCTGTTTTCAACCTCTGCAACTATGCGGAGGATAACAAAGTCAAGTTCGCTGCATACACCTTTCAGGAAGGTGCTCTTACGTGGTGGAATACCCACGCCAACTCCGTAGGTCTTGAGATAGCTAATCAGCTACCTTGGGCCGAGCTGAAGAAGAAGTTGAGGGAGAAGTACTGTCCCGAAGAAGAACTGCACCGTCTAGAGGAAGAGTTCTGGCATTTGACGGTGCAGGGAACTGACATTGCTGGGTATACTACCAAATTCCAGCAGTTTGCGTTGTTATGCCCGGGTTTAGTTGATCCGGAGGAGAAGAGCATCAAAAGATATATCCGCGGCCTCCCTGAGAGCATTCAGGGGAACGTCGCTTTATCTAAGCCAACCACTACTAAAAGTGCTATCCGGCTGGCACATGAGCTCATGGCACTGGTTGTCAGCCGTGAGACACCCAATACCTCCTCCAACAACAAGCGAAAACCCTCTGAACACCAAAACCAACCAAACAAGAAAACCAACACCATCCAAGTTTACAACACCAATACTGAAACCAAACGTAGCTACACTGGAGACAGACCATACTGTTCCAAGTGTAACTACCACCATGACGGCCCATGCAATACTCCCTGCAACAACTGCAGGAGGTACGGGTATTTGACCAAAGACTGCCGAGCCCCCAAATCCAACAACAACACCTCCAACAACAAAACCCAACAACCCAAATCCTGCTATGGATGCGGAGAGATGGGGCATTTCAGGGATGCATGTCCCAAATGAAAGAACAAGGGCAACAACAACAACAACAATGCCAAGGGAAGAGCATTCGTTCTCAACTCCGGGGATGCCCGTCAGGACCCGAACGTGGTCACGGGTATGTTTCTCCTTAACAACTTAACTGCTTCTGTTCTTTTTGATACTGGTGCTGATAGAAGCTTTATATCTGATGAGTTTTGCCCACTACTTGACATCACTCCCGTTGCCTTAGATGTTAAGTACATCGTAGAACTTGCAAATGGTAAACTCATAGAAACCGATAGTGTGATACCAAATTGCACTCTAAACCTAGCCGATGAAATCTTCTCAATTGATCTGATGCCCGTTAAAATAGGAAGTTTCGACGTCATCATTGGTATGGACTGGTTGTCCAAACACCGCGTTGAAATCGTCTGCTACGACAAGGTCGTTCGAATCCCTCTCGCCGCCGGTAGAACTTTGGTCATACAGGGGGAGACCGGTGGGACGAGACTAAACATCATTTCTTGTTTGAAAACCCGAAAATTTCTGAGAAAGGGTTATCCAGCAATCCCCGCGCACATCATGGAGAAAAAGTCGGAGGAGAAGCGACTTGAGGATGTGCCAATCGTTCGAGACTTTCCAGAAGTCTTTCCCGAAGAACTACCTGGTCTACCACCACCAAGACAGGTTGAGTTCTCAATCGATCTCCTGCCAGGTGTTGCACCTGTGGCCCGAGCACCATACCGTTTAGCTCCATCCAAACTTCAGGAGTTGTCCACCAAGTTACAGGAGCTCCTGGAAAGGGGATTCATTAGGCCGAGTTCTTCACCTTGGGGAGCTCCGGTCCTATTTGTCAAAAAGAAAGATGGTTCTTTCTGAATGTGTATCGACTATCGAGAGTTAAACAAATTGACCGTCAAGAACCGTTATCCATTTCCTCGAATCGATGACCTGTTCGACCAACTTCAAGGATCGAGTTGTTATTCAAAGATTGATCTTCGATCAGGTTACCATCAATTGCGTGTTTGCGACACCGATATCCCGAAAACCGCTTTCAGAACCCGTTATGGGCATTACGAATTTCAAGTAATGCCATTCGGTCTAACCAATGCACCGGCTGTATTCATGGACCTTATGAATCGGGTGTGCAAGCCTTATCTCGACAAGTTTGTCATTGTCTTCATCGATGACATACTCATATACTCGCGAAACGAACAAGAACACGCGCAACATCTCAAAACCATTCTAGAACTACTTAGACACGAGGAGCTTTACGCCAAATTCTCCAAGTGTGAGTTCTAGATACAAACCGTTCAATTCCTTGGACATGTTATCGATAGTCAGGGAATTCATGTAGATCCTTCAAAAATCGAGGCTATCAAAAATTGGCAACCGCCGACAACTCCAACAGAAGTATGGCAGTTTTTAGGACTGGCCGGTTACTATCGACGATTCATCGAGAACTTTTCAAAAATAGCCTTACCACTCACGACACTGACTCAGAAAGATAAAAAGTTCGATTGGACTGATAAACAAGAGTCAGCATTTCAACTCCTAAAACAAAAGCTTTGCAGTGCTCCAATCTTATCACTACCCGAAGGAACCGATGACTTCGTGGTATACTGCGACGCTTCTCATCAAGGTCTCGGTTGCGTACTGATGCAACGAGACAAGGTCATTGCTTACGCCTCGCGACAACTCAAAAATCACGAAAAGAACTACACAACTCATGACCTCGAACTTGGAGCTGTTGTCTTTGCTCTCAAAATCTGGAGACATTATCTTTACGGCACTAAGTGCACAATCTTCACCGACCACAAAAGTCTCCAACACATATTCGAACAAAATGATCTCAACATGAGGCAACGTCGATGGGTCGAGTTGCTTATCGATTATGACTGCGAACTCAAATATCATCCAGGCAAGGCAAATGTTGTTGCCGATGCCCTCAGTCGAAAAGAAAGGTCGAAACCACTTCGAGTCCGAGCCCTCAGCATGACAATTCATAACGATCTGAACATTCAGATTCTCACTGCTCATGTAACACCCGGTCAAAAAAGTCAAAATCCTCATCCAATTTAAACTTTTTATAATCGTATTATTATATACAATTATAACTCAGCGAACAAAAATTTTACATTTTTATATAATGAACAATGATTATTTAATAATCACAAATAAAACCATTTGAAGTCACATTATATTTTTAAATCGAGTAAAACAATTTTTGATTTAATTAATTTATAACCGAAAGAACGGAAATATAAATTTAAAAATATTATAATTATATATATTATTCGGGTACAGAATACGGGTATTTTACACTGAGAAATAGGAACGAAGTGGGGAAAAACCCCTCCCCTCCCCTTTGGATCAGCCACTCCAAACCCCCTCCCCTTTCATTTCATTTCATTTTATCTCATTTTCACACACAAACTCTCTCCACCCATTTATCACAAATTTTCGAAACTACAAATCAACCCACGAAATTTATATTTTCGGAATCACCATTAAGAGTGGAATAACATTAACAAAGGCAACACCATCGTTTTCTTCCTCGTTTAGCCTCGATTCGCATTTGTAAGAAATTTCTAAAATTTTAGATTTAATCATTTTGGTGTAATGTTTTGGTGTAATAATGTTTACACAACTTAGTTATAACCTAAACAACCAAGAAAACACGATTTTACAGCTCAAAAATACGTTTGATTTGTGATTTTGATCGGAAAAACGCGACAGTCGCTGGTTTCTGGGCTGGTGTTCATCTTTGCGACACAACGCTTGTGTCGCATGTTGTGTCGTATCTTATGTCGTACGCTATGTCGCATCTTGTGTCGCAGACTCTATGCGACACAACTCTTATGTCGCTATTTATTTAGCATCGCAAGCTTTAGCGACACAACCACTGTGTCGCAGAGCTCTTGTGTCGCACTCTATGCGACACAACCCTTGTGTCGCATGACTAATTTTTGTGTCGCATGTTATGTCGCAGAAAACAGAAAACAGCCACATTTTTCTAAGTGTCGGGAAACGTTTTCAAATGACAATTTAAATATGATACGACTTATACTCGAAACTAATATACTTTATAAAGTATACGAAAGCTCAAACCTAATAATAATATGAATCATTATTACGAATCATCAATAACAAACTGCACTTACAAACATACGAAATCTCTCGTGTTTAGGACACTAGGAGATTATACTTGGCACGACTCGCTACATTAGGACGCTAGCTCCTCAGGTGAGTTCATAGCCCCACTCTTTTACTATTTTTCCAACTGATTTCGGGGCGGGAATGCATACTCCTGTTTTACTACTTTCCACTGTATAAATCTTTACAAATGTTTTACAATAGCTTATGGTAACGGTGCTAGGTTACGACAGCTATGAACCATTTGACCATACTTAGAGATATTAAGTATGACCGTGTTAGAAACATCTAGAATTATATTACATATGACATCTAGGGAGTAAACGCCTCACTACATCAGTGAATTACTAAATACCAGTAATGACCGGTGGACTTATGAACACCAACTAGAGGCACCGACTTGCTAGTTTAGCGTTGACTACCTTTACGAACTAGCGGATGACTTTGACTAAGTAATGTAAGTACTTTCCGACAGTTAAGTGACGTGTTAACGTACTTTGACTTTACACATTACTTCAGACAAACTAGGTGACGTAGATACGTACCTAACAGATGATTATGATTTGCCCCTATACCTAGGTGACATTCCTACTTTTCTTAGTAAGATTTACTACTGTGAATTACGTAACAACTTGAGGTGCTGTTGAGTGCCTGTAATACTCTACTAGCCTTGGGCTAAACTTACTTACGGGTATGTCGTGTACTGCCAAAACGATTACTTACATCTCCTGCGGGAGAATAACGGACGCTGTCACTATATGTGAAGCAAAACGATGCCACGGTGGGTGGCACAAAAACGATACCAATATGGTTGGTATTACGGATTTACAAACGAGCTCACGATACCACGGTGGGTGGTACAACCGACTTACGAGCTGAGGGCTCACGATACCACGGTGGGTGGTACAACTTACTTACGAGCTGGATGCTCACACTCAGCAACGGACCGACAAACTATTACAGTCGGGGTCGTTGGCTCAGCATATGAATTTATGCTCTATCGTAGTTCTGCGGGACTGCACGGTTACTCATTTCAGCATATGGACTTATGCTTTACTTACTTTCAGCAACGGACCTACGAATTATTACGGTCGGGGTCGTTGGCTCGATAACTGGTTAATTTACTTAAACGTGGTCCTGCGGGACATAACTTGACATTTCCCTTGGGGGATACCCATTACCATCACTGTAGGTGATTACTAGATACTTACGAGTCGGAGACTCAGGAAATTACGAGCTTTTGCTCACTTGATCGTACTTACAAACCGTACCGATATGACACGATTCCAAAATAAATAACTTGATCACGTTGCCGGGGTGCAACCTTTCATGCCAGGTGGCATTGTGACTTACTAGTACCAGTAGCACCAATACTTGGAACCGTATGAATTAACTGTACCATATTGCCGGGGAGCAATACAGTCTGTCTACGGATTTTTCCCGTCTGACCTCTTCCAACCAGTAGCAGGACAGTTAGTCATCTTACGCTACACCCGTATAAATATTGCCAGGTGGCAATAACATACCTGATAACACACCCACTGGGAATTGGTTCCCTTTACTTGACTAGAAACCTATTGATTAGGTTCACCTGTTTACCATAAATTTCTCAAAATTACCTCGAGGGGTAATCATTACTATTTAAACTGTTAAACTTGATTTACATTTCTGAATGAAATACATATTTCTTGAACTACTTGTTATTACAAATTACTTGTGAACTCACCAGCTTTCCAGCTGACCTTTTAGTGTGCACTCTCAGGTACACGACAATAGTAGGATTGGCCTACAGGATTCTAACTCGAGTCGCATGTTTTCAGCTTTCAAGACTTTTTATTGCATTTACTTCCGTACTAGTAGAATGTAATACTACGTTTATGCGAAACTTTTAACATTTGTAAACTTTAATATCGGGAAATGTAATAACTATTTTTAAAACGTCTCATTTTGAGTCGTTCATTATTTACCTTGTGCTGTGATATTTGATTTGGTAACACCCGACCCGATCGCTTCCGCAACCCGAGATTTGAGGGTGTTACAGATTGGTATCAGAGCCAGGTTGTAGTGAACTAGGTTGCATTTAGTGGACCTAGACTATGACCATTAGGCAGTATTCCTCATTAGGTATGACTAGTTCAGGGATTACATCATACGAACTTAATTTAACATAGCGTAGCTAACTATGTACAATTAAGCAAAGATGATGTAAGATCTGAAAGGGGTTATATTGAAAGGGAATGCAGTAGTTGACTCTGATTGTTATTTGCTACTTGCTAGACACCCTAGGCTATTATATGTACTGTAGGTATATATGAATAGGCCTCACGTGTATACTATTCCTGCATATCTATATACAGGTAGGTATGATTATACCTGACATGATTCCGCTGTACAACTAAAACACACTTTCGAAGTGGCATATCGCCAACTTCCCAACCTTTACGACTTGATCTCAAAATTTTGACCTGGTTGGTCACGACTGACTGGTATTACGAGAGATGCTCGTAATGACTAAGTCCACGAATTACTTTCGAACTTACTATCGGCCTGAGGGCCATACTTGGATAACATGTGGCACGTGGTGCTGCATCGTGCTTTGGGCACAATACTACTCCAGCACGTGGTGCTGCAACTACACAGTATGTTTATACTGCATTCGGCACGATGGTGCTACACTCACAGTACATGGGTACTACAACTACGGTGTCGCGGGCACTACATTACGGCACATGGTGCTGCGTTTCATGGTACTTTTGTACTACAATCATAATATATTACGGTGCTTCGGGCACTACATTTTGGCACGTTGTGCTACACCCAGGCTCGATGAGCTACTATTCAATATGCATGTGGACTTGTTATAGTTACATGTACGACTTATATATACATATACATTTACTAACTGGGCACGAGATGCCACACCTGATTCTTTGTTACTGCGCACTTATACTTGTATAGTTACGTTATACGCATACGCAATTACCTTACTGGGCACGAAGTGCCGCACCACGACTACTCAGGCATGTGATGCCTCATTAGATGAATACACTCTAATTTATTGGGATTACATTTATAGTACTTTAGTACTACATTATAGTCTGATAGACTACGACGATACCATAGTTCTGGTCGAACTACATAGAATACACAACTAGGTCGTTAGTACGACTACACATTTAAAATTTCAAAGTCCGAGGACTTTCATACAGACACCTTAAGTGGTTTCTGGATCATTATCACTTTTATATCCATGGGCAACGGTGTAATACCGATTTACGTATACAACTACAATAATCAAAATCTTTGAATAAAGATCTCACGCTTTGTCGTTTCACTTTTATTTAAGAATCATGCCGCCTAAACGACAAACCTACACACAAGCAGAACGTGACCAATACGCTGAGCAAAGAGTGGCTGAAGCTCTAGCTGCACAAAACCTTACTCGCCTCTGCACCTATAAAGAATTTCTGAATTGTAACCCACCAATCTTTGTTGGTACCGAAGGGGCTGTCGGACTGATCCAATGGATTGAAAGGATGGAAGCTGTATTCCGCATTTGCAACTGCCCCGATGGATACAAAGTCAAATACTCCACCTACACTCTTCGAGATAATGCTCTAACCTGGTGGAATGCTCACGCCCAAACCACAGGGGTCGACACCGCCTATGAACTTTCTTGGGAGGAACTGAAACAACTGATGAGGGACGAATATTGTCCTAGCGAGGAACTACACCGACTTGAGAATGAACTCTGGCATCTTACAGTGAAAAACAACGACATCATGACCTATACCAATCGTTTTCACCGACTGGCATTCCTTTGCCCATCACTAGTAAACCCAGAAAGCAAACGAATCGAACAATACATCGAAGGACTTCCGGCACAAGTCGCGGACATGGTTACCTCCTCTAAACCCAACACTATTCGAGACGCCGTTCGCATGGCCCACAACCTCATGGCACGGGTGGTTCAACGCGGAACCCCCACAACTGAAAACCATACACAAAAATGGAATGGCGATTCCAGCACTAGTCATGATCCAACAAATCAACCCGAACCCTTGAAATCTTACCCTTCTGAATACAAAGGAAAGCGGGGCTATGCGGGGGATAAACCCTTCTGTCACAACTGTAAACGTCACCACTCTGGCCCTTGTGGCTCACCTTGCGAGAGATGCCAACGATTCGGACACCAAATTCGGGACTGTAGAGTTCCTGCAAATCCTAACGGACAACAAACGTGTTTCAAATGCAACACTCCTGGACATTTCAAGAAAGATTGCCCAAATCAGAAACGAAAAATCCTCATGATCAGCTCCGGAGGGACCGGACGAAACCGCAACAATATCACGGGTATGTCCCTATTCGATACTAAACCTTCAAATTAAACACAACGTTTCGATCGACGGGAATGTCGATTCCAAAATAATATCAATTAAGCTAAACGTGAAAGCTAGAGTTTGCTTTCAGCAGACTATCCGACTGAACGAATTTCCAACAATAACGTAGGTACACCTTCCCTCGAAACAAAACTTCTCAATTCTGGCTACACCGAACGGTACTTTTACTCATTAACATCGCTTTTAACCTACTTAATGCCAAGTGCATCATTGGGCTAGTTGACTTGGGCCCCCGTAAAACTTAACGCTTGCTTTCAGCGGACTAAACAGACCGAACGTTTACCAATCATCTGGTCCTGATAGGACCACTCACCGAACGGTCACGTTGTGACAACCATCTAGTCCCGAATGGACTACAAGGTAAACGGTTCCCTAGTAACCACAACTTAAACATGTAAGCAACATAGTCAGAATGTGACTACAACGATAAAACGTGACTCGGACATGAACTGTCTGCTATTCAACTACGTTGTGGATATCATATGTCTACAATCTACTCGACAAACAACACGTACGTACATTGCTCCCCAGACCCCACACGACCACGACATCACTTTAAATTTCGGGACGAAATTTTCTTAACAGGGGGAGAATGTAACACCCGGTCAAAAAAGTCAAAATCCTCATCCAATTTAAACTTTTTATAATCGTATTATTATATACAATTATAACTCAGCGAACGAAAATTTTACATTTTTATATAATGAACAATGATTATTTAATAATCACAAATAAATCCATTTGAAGTCACATTATATTTTTAAATCGAGTAAAACAATTTTTGATTTAATTAATTTATAACCGAAAGAACGGAAATATAAATTTAAAAATATTATAATTATATATATTATTCGGGTACAGAATACGGGTATTTTACACTGAGAAATAGGAACGAAGTGGGGAAAAACCCCTCCCCTCCCCTTTGGATCAGCCACCCCAAACCCCCTCCCCTTTCATTTCATTTCATTTTATCTCATTTTCACACACAAACTCTCTCCACCCATTTATCACAAATTTTCGAAACTACAAATCAACCCACGAAATTTATATTTTCGGAATCACCATTAAGAGTGGAATAACATTAACAAAGGCAACACCATCGTTTTCTTCCTCGTTTAGCCTCGATTCGCATTTGTAAGAAATTTCTAAAATTTTAGATTTAATCATTTTGGTGTAATGTTTTGGTGTAATAATGTTTACACAACTTAGTTATAACCTAAACAACCAAGAAAACACGATTTTACAGCTCAAAAATACGTTTGATTTGTGATTTTGATCGGAAAAACGCGACAGTCGCTGGTTTCTGGGCTGGTGTTCATCTTTGCGACACAACGCTTGTGTCGCATGTTGTGTCGTATCTTATGTCGTACGCTATGTCGCATCTTGTGTCGCAGACTCTATGCGACACAACTCTTATGTCGCTATTGATTTAGCATCGCAAGCTTTAGCGACACAACCACTGTGTCGCAGAGCTCTTGTGTCGCACTCTATGCGACACAACCCTTGTGTCGCATGACTAATTTTTGTGTCGCATGTTATGTCGCAGAAAACAGAAAACAGCCACATTTTTCTAAGTGTCGGGAAACGTTTTCAAATGACAATTTAAATATGATACGACTTATACTCGAAACTAATATACTTTATAAAGTATACGAAAGCTCAAACCTAATAATAATATGAATTATTATTACGAATCATCAATAACAAACTGCACTTACAAACATACGAAATCTCTCGTGTTTAGGACACTAGGAGATTATACTTGGCACGACTCACTACATTAGGACGCTAGCTCCTCAGGTGAGTTCATAGCCCCACTCTTTTACTGTTTTTCCAACTGATTTCGGGGCGGGAATGCATACTCCTGTTTTACTACTTTCCACTGTATAAATCTTTACAAATGTTTTACAATAGCTTATGGTAACGGTGCTAGGTTACGACAGCTATGAACCATTTGACCATACTTAGAGATATTAAGTATGACCGTGTTAGAAACATCTAGAATTATATTACATATGACATCTAGGGAGTAAACGCCTCACTACATCAGTGAATTACTAAATACCAGTAATGACCGGTGGACTTATGAACACCAACTAGAGGCACCGACTTGTTAGTTTAGCGTTGACTACCTTTACGAACTAGCGGATGACTTTGACTAAGTAATGTAAGTACTTTCCGACAGTTAAGTGACGTGTTAACGTACTTTGACTTTACACATTACTTCAGACAAACTAGGTGACGTAGATACGTACCTAACAGATGATTATGATTTGCCCCTATACCTAGGTGACATTCCTACTTTTCTTAGTAAGATTTACTACTGTGAATTACGTAACAACTTGAGGTGCTGTTGAGTGCCTGTAATACTCTACTAGCCTTGGGCTAAACTTACTTACGGGTATGTCGTGTACTGCCAAAACGATTACTTACATCTCCTGCGGGAGAATAACGGACGCTGTCACTATATGTGAAGCAAAACGATGCCACGGTGGGTGGCACAAAAACGATACCAATATGGTTGGTATTACGGATTTACAAACGAGCTCACGATACCACGGTAGGTGGTACAACCGACTTACGAGCTGAGGGCTCACGATACCACGGTGGGTGGTACAACTTACTTACGAGCTGGATGCTCACACTCAGCAACGGACCGACAAACTATTACAGTCGGGGTCGTTGGCTCAGCATATGAATTTATGCTCTATCGTAGTTCTGCGGGACTGCACGGTTACTCATTTCAGCATATGGACTTATGCTTTACTTACTTTCAGCAATGGACCTACGAATTATTACGGTCGGGGTCGTTGGCTCGATAACTGGTTAATTTACTTAAACGTGGTCCTGCGGGACATAACTTGACATTTCCCTTGGGGGATACCCATTACCATCACTGTAGGTGATTACTAGATACTTACGAGTCGGAGACTCAGGAAATTATGAGCTTTTGCTCACTTGATCGTACTTACAAACCGTACCGATATGACACGATTCCAAAATAAATAACTTGATCACGTTGCCGGGGTGCAACCTTTCATGCCAGGTGGCATTGTGACTTACTAGTACCAGTAGCACCAATACTTGGAACCGTATGAATTAACTGTACCATATTGCCGGGGAGCAATACAGTCTATCTACGGATTTTTCCCGTCTGACCTCTTCCAACCAGTAGCAGGACAGTTAGTCATCTTACGCTACACCCGTATAAATATTGCCAGGTGGCAATAACATACCTGATAACACACTCACTAGGAATTGGTTCCCTTTACTTGACTAGAAACCTATTGATTATGTTCACCTGTTTACCATAAATTTCTCAAAATTACCTCGAGGGGTAATCATTACTATTTAAACTGTTAAACTTGATTTACATTTCTGAATGAAATACATATTTCTTGAACTACTTGTTATTACAAATTACTTGTGAACTCACCAGCTTTCCAGCTGACCTTTTAGTGTGCACTCTCAGGTACACGACAATAGTAGGATTGGCCTACAGGATTCTAACTCGAGTCGCATGTTTTCAGCTTTCAAGACTTTTTATTGCATTTACTTCCGTACTAGTAGAATGTAATACTACGTTTATGCGAAACTTTTAACATTTGTAAACTTTAATATCGGGAAATGTAATAACTATTTTTAAAACGTCTCATTTTGAGTCGTTCATTATTTACCTTGTGCTGTGATATTTGATTTGGTAACACCCGACCCGATCGCTTCCGCAACCCGAGATTTGAGGGTGTTACAGATTGGTATCAGAGCCAGGTTGTAGTGAACTAGGTTGCATTTAGTGGACCTAGACTATGACCATTAGGCAATATTCCTCATTAGGTATGACTAGTTCAGGGATTACATCATACGAACTTAATTTAACATAGCGTAGCTAACTATGTACAATTAAGCAAAGATGATGTAAGATCTGAAAGGGGTTATATTGAAAGGGAATGCAGTAGTTGACTCTGATTGTTATTTGCTACTTGCTAGACACCCTAGGCTATTATATGTACTGTAGGTATATATGAATAGGCCTCACGTGTATACTATTCCTGCATATCTATATATAGGTAGGTATGATTATACCTGACATGATTCCGCTGTACAACTAAAACACACTTTCGAAGTGGCATATCGCCAACTTCCCAACCTTTACGACTTGATCTCAAAATTTTGACCTGGTTGGTCACGACTGACTGGTATTACGAGAGATGCTCGTAATGACTAAGTCCACGAATTACTTTCGAACTTACTATCGGCCTGAGGGCCATACTTGGATAACATGTGGCACGTGGTGCTGCATCGTGCTTTGGGCACAATACTACTCCAGCACGTGGTGCTGCAACTACACAGTATGTTTATACTGCATTCGGCACGATGGTGCTACACTCACAGTACATGGGTACTACAACTACGGTGCCGCGGGCACTACATTACGGCACATGGTGCTGCGTTTCATGGTACTTTTGTACTACAATCATAATATATTACGGTGCTTCGGGCACTACATTTTGGCACGTTGTACTACACCCAGGCTCGATGAGCTACTATTCAATATGCATGTGGACTTGTTATAGTTACATGTACGACTTATATATACATATACATTTACTAACTGGGCACGAGATGCCACACCTGATTCTTTGTTACTGCGCACTTATACTTGTATAGTTACGTTATACGCATACGCAATTACCTTACTGGGCACGAAGTGCCGCACCACGACTACTCAGGCATGTGATGCCTCATTAGATGAATACACTCTAATTTATTGGGATTACATTTATAGTACTTTAGTACTACATTATAGTCTGATAGACTACGACGATACCATAGTTCTGGTCGAACTACATAGAATACACAACTAGGTCGTTAGTACGACTACACATTTAAAATTTCAAAGTCCGAGGACTTTCATACAGACACCTTAAGTGGTTTCTGGATCATTATCACTTTTATATCCATGGGCAACGGTGTAATACTGATTTACGTATACAACTACAATAATCAAAATCTTTGAATAAAGATCTCACGCTTTGTCGTTTCACTTTTATTTAAGAATCATGCCGCCTAAACGACAAACCTACACACAAGCAGAACGTGACCAATACGCTGAGCAAAGAGTGGCTGAAGCTCTAGCTGCACAAAACCTTACTCGCCTCTGCACCTATAAAGAATTTCTGAATTGTAACCCACCAATCTTTGTTGGTACCGAAGGGGCTGTCGGACTGATCCAATGGATTGAAAGGATGGAAGCTGTATTCCGCATTTGCAACTGCCCCGATGGATACAAAGTCAAATACTCCACCTACACTCTTCGAGATAATGCTCTAACCTGGTGGAATGCTCACGCCCAAACCACAGGGGTCGACACCGCCTATGAACTTTCTTGGGAGGAACTGAAACAACTGATGAGGGACGAATATTGTCCTAGCGAGGAACTACACCGACTTGAGAATGAACTCTGGCATCTTACAGTGAAAAACAACGACATCATGACCTATACCAATCGTTTTCACCGACTGGCACTCCTTTGCCCATCACTAGTAAACCCAGAAAGCAAACGAATCGAACAATACATCGAAGGACTTCCGGCACAAGTCGCGGACATGGTTACCTCCTCTAAACCCAACACTATTCGAGACGCCGTTCGCATGGCCCACAACCTCATGGCACGGGTGGTTCAACGCGGAACCCCCACAACTGAAAACCATACACAAAAATGGAATGGCGATTCCAGCACTAGTCATGATCCAACAAATCAACCCGAACCCTTGAAATCTTACCCTTCTGAATACAAAGGAAAGCGGGGCTATGCGGGGGATAAACCCTTCTGTCACAACTGTAAACGTCACCACTCTGGCCCTTGTGGCTCACCTTGCGAGAGATGCCAACGATTCGGACACCAAATTCGGGACTGTAGAGTTCCTGCAAATCCTAACGGACAACAAACGTGTTTCAAATGCAACACTCCTGGACATTTCAAGAAAGATTGCCCAAATCAGAAACGAAAAATCCTCATGATCAGCTCCGGAGGGACCGGACGAAACCGCAACAATATCACGGGTATGTCCCTATTCGATACTAAACCTTCAAATTAAACACAACGTTTCGATCGACGGGAATGTCGATTCCAAAATAATATCAATTAAGCTAAACGTGAAAGCTAGAGTTTGCTTTCAGCAGACTATCCGACTGAACGAATTTCCAACAATAACGTAGGTACACCTTCCCTCGAAACAAAACTTCTCAATTCTGGCTACACCGAACGGTACTTTTACTCCTTAACATCGCTTTTAACCTACTTAATGCCAAGTGCATCATTGGGCTAGTTGACTTGGGCCCCCGTAAAACTTAACGCTTGCTTTCAGCGGACTAAACAGACCGAACGTTTACCAATCATCTGGTCCTGATAGGACCACTCACCGAACGGTCACGTTGTGACAACCATCTAGTCCCGAATAGACTACAAGGTAAACGGTTCCCTAGTAACCACAACTTAAACATGTAAGCAACATAGTCAGAATGTGACTACAACGATAAAACGTGACTCGGACATGAACTGTCTGCTATTCAACTACGTTGTGGATATCATATGTCTACAATCTACTCGACAAACAACACGTACGTACATTGCTCCCCAGACCCCACACGACCACGACATCACTTTAAATTTCGGGACGAAATTTTCTTAACAGGGGGAGAATGTAACACCCGGTCAAAAAAGTCAAAATCCTCATCCAATTTAAACTTTTTATAATCGTATTATTATATACAATTATAACTCAGCGAACGAAAATTTTACATTTTTATATAATGAACAATGATTATTTAATAATCACAAATAAAACCATTTGAAGTCACATTATATTTTTAAATCGAGTAAAACAATTTTTGATTTAATTAATTTATAACCGAAAGAACGGAAATATAAATTTAAAAATATTATAATTATATATATTATTCGGGTACAGAATACGGGTATTTTACACTGAGAAATAGGAACGAAGTGGGGAAAAACCCCTCCCCTCCCCTTTGGATCAGCCACTCCAAACCCCCTCCCCTTTCATTTCATTTCATTTTATCTCATTTTCACACACAAACTCTCTCCACCCATTTATCACAAATTTTCGAAACTACAAATCAACCCACGAAATTTATATTTTCGGAATCACCATTAAGAGTGGAATAACATTAACAAAGGCAACACCATCGTTTTCTTCCTCGTTTAGCCTCGATTCGCATTTGTAAGAAATTTCTAAAATTTTAGATTTAATCATTTTGGTGTAATGTTTTGGTGTAATAATGTTTACACAACTTAGTTATAACCTAAACAACCAAGAAAACACGATTTTACAGCTCAAAAATACGTTTGATTTGTGATTTTGATCGGAAAAACGCGACAGTCGCTGGTTTCTGGGCTGGTGTTCATCTTTGCGACACAACGCTTGTGTCGCATGTTGTGTCGTATCTTATGTCGTACGCTATGTCGCATCTTGTGTCGCAGACTCTATGCGACACAACTCTTATGTCGCTATTTATTTAGCATCGCAAGCTTTAGCGACACAACCACTGTGTCGCAGAGCTCTTGTGTCGCACTCTATGCGACACAACCCTTGTGTCGCATGACTAATTTTTGTGTCGCATGTTATGTCGCAGAAAACAGAAAACAGCCACATTTTTCTAAGTGTCGGGAAACGTTTTCAAATGACAATTTAAATATGATACGACTTATACTCGAAACTAATATACTTTATAAAGTATACGAAAGCTCAAACCTAATAATAATATTAATCATTATTACGAATCATCAATAACAAACTGCACTTACAAACATACGAAATCTCTCGTGTTTAGGACACTAGGAGATTATACTTGGCACGACTCACTACATTAGGACGCTAGCTCCTCAGGTGAGTTCATAGCCCCACTCTTTTACTGTTTTTCCAACTGATTTCGGGGCGGGAATGCATACTCCTGTTTTACTACTTTCCACTGTATAAATCTTTACAAATGTTTTACAATAGCTTATGGTAACGGTGCTAGGTTACGACAGCTATGAACCATTTGACCATACTTAGAGATATTAAGTATGACCGTGTTAGAAACATCTAGAATTATATTACATATGACATCTAGGGAGTAAACGCCTCACTACATCAGTGAATTACTAAATACCAGTAATGACCGGTGGACTTATGAACACCAACTAGAGGCACCGACTTGTTAGTTTAGCGTTGACTACCTTTACGAACTAGCGGATGACTTTGACTAAGTAATGTAAGTACTTTTTGACAGTTAAGTGATGTGTTAACGTACTTTGACTTTACACATTACTTTAGACAAACTAGGTGACGTAGATACGTACCTAACAGATGATTATGATTTGCCCCTATACCTAGGTGACATTCCTACTTTTCTTAGTAAGATTTACTACTGTGAATTACGTAACAACTTGAGGTGCTGTTGAGTGCCTGTAATACTCTACTAGCCTTGGGCTAAACTTACTTACGGGTATGTCGTGTACTGCCAAAACGATTACTTACATCTCCTGCGGGAGAATAACGGACGCTGTCACTATATGTGAAGCAAAACGATGCCACGGTGGGTGGCACAAAAACGATACCAATATGGTTGGTATTACGGATTTACAAACGAGCTCACGATACCACGGTGGGTGGTACAACCGACTTACGAGCTGAGGGCTCACGATACCACGGTGGGTGGTACAACTTACTTACGAGCTGGATGCTCACACTCAGCAACGGACCGACAAACTATTACAGTCGGGGTCGTTGGCTCAGCATATGAATTTATGCTCTATCGTAGTTCTGCGGGACTGCACGGTTACTCATTTCAGCATATGGACTTATGCTTTACTTACTTTCAGCAACGGACCTACGAATTATTACGGTCGGGGTCGTTGGCTCGATAACTGGTTAATTTACTTAAACGTGGTCCTGCGGGACATAACTTGACATTTACCTTGGGGGATACCCATTACCATCACTGTAGGTGATTACTAGATACTTACGAGTCGGAGACTCAGGAAATTACGAGCTTTTGCTCACTTGATCGTACTTACAAACCGTACCGATATGACACGATTCCAAAATAAATAACTTGATCACGTTGCCGGGGTGCAACCTTTCATGCCAGGTGGCATTGTGACTTACTATTACCAGTAGCACCAATACTTGGAACCGTATGAATTAACTGTACCATATTGCCTGGGAGCAATACAGTCTGTGTACGGATTTTTCCCGTCTGACCTCTTCCAACCAGTAGCAGGACAGTTAGTCATCTTACGCTACACCCGTATAAATATTGCCAGGTGGCAATAACATACCTGATAACACACCCACTGGGAATTGGTTCCCTTTACTTGACTAGAAACCTATTGATTAGGTTCACCTGTTTACCATAAATTTCTCAAAATTACCTCGAGGGGTAATCATTACTATTTAAACTGTTAAACTTGATTTACATTTCTGAATGAAATACATATTTCTTGAACTACTTGTTATTACAAATTACTTGTGAACTCACCAGCTTTCCAGCTAACCTTTTAGTGTGCACTCTCAGGTACACGACAATAGTAGGATTGGCCTACAGGATTCTAACTCGAGTCGCATGTTTTCAGCTTTCAAGACTTTTTATTGCATTTACTTCCGTACTAGTAGAATGTAATACTACGTTTATGCGAAACTTTTAACATTTGTAAACTTTAATATCGGGAAATGTAATAACTATTTTTAAAACGTCTCATTTTGAGTCGTTCATTATTTACCTTGTGCTGTGATATTTGATTTGGTAACACCCGACCCGATCGCTTCCGCAACCCGAGATTTGAGGGTGTTACAGATTGGTATCAGAGCCAGGTTGTAGTGAACTAGGTTGCATTTAGTGGACCTAGACTATGACCATTAGGCAATATTCCTCATTAGGTATGACTAGTTCAGGGATTACATCATACGAACTTAATTTAACATAGCGTAGCTAACTATGTACAATTAAGCAAAGATGATGTAAGATCTGAAAGGGGTTATATTGAAAGGGAATGCAGTAGTTGACTCTGATTGTTATTTGCTACTTGCTAGACACCCTAGGCTATTATATGTACTGTAGGTATATATGAATAGGCCTCACGTGTATACTATTCCTGCATATCTATATACAGGTAGGTATGATTATACCTGACATGATTCCGCTGTACAACTAAAACACACTTTCGAAGTGGCATATCGCCAACTTCCCAACCTTTACGACTTGATCTCAAAATTTTGACCTGGTTGGTCACGACTGACTGGTATTACGAGAGATGCTCGTAATGACTAAGTCCACGAATTACTTTCGAACTTACTATCGGCCTGAGGGCCATACTTGGATAACATGTGGCACGTGGTGCTGCATCGTGCTTTGGGCACAATACTACTCCAGCACGTGGTGCTGCAACTACACAGTATGTTTATACTGCATTCGGCACGATGGTGCTACACTCACAGTACATGGGTACTACAACTACGGTGCCGCGGGCACTACATTACGGCACATGGTACTGCGTTTCATGGTACTTTTGTACTACAATCATAATATATTACGGTGCTTCGGGCACTACATTTTGGCACGTTGTGCTACACCCAGGCTCGATGAGCTACTATTCAATATGCATGTGGACTTGTTATAGTTACATGTACGACTTATATATACATATACATTTACTAACTGGGCACGAGATGCCACACCTGATTCTTTGTTACTGCGCACTTATACTTGTATAGTTACGTTATACGCATACGCAATTACCTTACTGGGCACGAAGTGCCGCACCACGACTACTCAGGCATGTGATGCCTCATTAGATGAATACACTCTAATTTATTGGGATTACATTTATAGTACTTTAGTACTACATTATAGTCTGATAGACTACGACGATACCATAGTTCTGGTCGAACTACATAGAATACACAACTAGGTCGTTAGTACGACTACACATTTAAAATTTCAAAGTCTGAGGACTTTCATACAGACACCTTAAGTGGTTTCTGGATCATTATCACTTTTATATCCATGGGCAACGGTGTAATACCGATTTACGTATACAACTACAATAATCAAAATCTTTGAATAAAGATCTCACGCTTTGTCGTTTCACTTTTATTTAAGAATCATGCCGCCTAAACGACAAACCTACACACAAGCAGAACGTGACCAATACGCTGAGCAAAGAGTGGCTGAAGCTCTAGCTGCACAAAACCTTACTCGCCTCTGCACCTATAAAGAATTTCTGAATTGTAACCCACCAATCTTTGTTGGTACCGAAGGGGCTGTCGGACTGATCCAATGGATTGAAAGGATGGAAGCTGTATTCCGCATTTGCAACTGCCCCGATGGATACAAAGTCAAATACTCCACCTACACTCTTCGAGATAATGCTCTAACCTGGTGGAATGCTCACGCCCAAACCACAGGGGTCGACACCGCCTATGAACTTTCTTGGGAGGAACTGAAACAACTGATGAGGGACGAATATTGTCCTAGCGAGGAACTACACCGACTTGAGAATGAACTCTGGCATCTTACAGTGAAAAACAACGACATCATGACCTATACCAATCGTTTTCACCGACTGGCACTCCTTTGCCCATCACTAGTAAACCCAGAAAGCAAACGAATCGAACAATACATCGAAGGACTTCCGGCACAAGTCGCGGACATGGTTACCTCCTCTAAACCCAACACTATTCGAGACGCCGTTCGCATGGCCCACAACCTCATGGCACGGGTGGTTCAACGCGGAACCCCCACAACTGAAAACCATACACAAAAATGGAATGGCGATTCCAGCACTAGTCATGATCCAACAAATCAACCCGAACCCTTGAAATCTTACCCTTCTGAATACAAAGGAAAGCGGGGCTATGCGGGGGATAAACCCTTCTGTCACAACTGTAAACGTCACCACTCTGGCCCTTGTGGCTCACCTTGCGAGAGATGCCAACGATTCGGACACCAAATTCGGGACTGTAGAGTTCCTGCAAATCCTAACGGACAACAAACGTGTTTCAAATGCAACACTCCTGGACATTTCAAGAAAGATTGCCCAAATCAGAAACGAAAAATCCTCATGATCAGCTCCGGAGGGACCGGACGAAACCGCAACAATATCACGGGTATGTCCCTATTCGATACTAAACCTTCAAATTAAACACAACGTTTCGATCGACGGGAATGTCGATTCCAAAATAATATCAATTAAGCTAAACGTGAAAGCTAGAGTTTGCTTTCAGCAGACTATCCGACTGAACGAATTTCCAACAATAACGTAGGTACACCTTCCCTCGAAACAAAACTTCTCAATTCTGGCTACACCGAACGGTACTTTTACTCATTAACATCGCTTTTAACCTACTTAATGCCAAGTGCATCATTGGGCTAGTTGACTTGGGCCCCCGTAAAACTTAACGCTTGCTTTCAGCGGACTAAACAGACCGAACGTTTACCAATCATCTGGTCCTGATAGGACCACTCACCGAACGGTCACGTTGTGACAACCATCTAGTCCCGAATAGACTACAAGGTAAACGGTTCCCTAGTAACCACAACTTAAACATGTAAGCAACATAGTCAGAATGTGACTACAACGATAAAACGTGACTCGGACATGAACTGTCTGCTATTCAACTACGTTGTGGATATCATATGTCTACAATCTACTCGACAAACAACACGTACGTACATTGCTCCCCAGACCCCACACGACCACGACATCACTTTAAATTTCGGGACGAAATTTTCTTAACAGGGGGAGAATGTAACACCCGGTCAAAAAAGTCAAAATCCTCATCCAATTTAAACTTTTTATAATCGTATTATTATATACAATTATAACTCAGCGAACGAAAATTTTACATTTTTATATAATGAACAATGATTATTTAATAATCACAAATAAATCCATTTGAAGTCACATTATATTTTTAAATCGAGTAAAACAATTTTTGATTTAATTAATTTATAACCGAAAGAACGGAAATATAAATTTAAAAATATTATAATTATATATATTATTCGGGTACAGAATACGGGTATTTTACACTGAGAAATAGGAACGAAGTGGGGAAAAACCCCTCCCCTCCCCTTTGGATCAGCCACCCCAAACCCCCTCCCCTTTCATTTCATTTCATTTTATCTCATTTTCACACACAAACTCTCTCCACCCATTTATCACAAATTTTCGAAACTACAAATCAACCCACGAAATTTATATTTTCGGAATCACCATTAAGAGTGGAATAACATTAACAAAGGCAACACCATCGTTTTCTTCCTCGTTTAGCCTCGATTCGCATTTGTAAGAAATTTCTAAAATTTTAGATTTAATCATTTTGGTGTAATGTTTTGGTGTAATAATGTTTACACAACTTAGTTATAACCTAAACAACCAAGAAAACACGATTTTACAGCTCAAAAATACGTTTGATTTGTGATTTTGGTCGGAAAAACGCGACAGTCGCTGGTTTCTGGGCTGGTGTTCATCTTTGCGACACAACGCTTGTATCGCATGTTGTGTCGTATCTTATGTCGTACGCTATGTCGCATCTTGTGTCGCAGACTCTATGCGACACAACTCTTATGTCGCTATTGATTTAGCATCGCAAGCTTTAGCGACACAACCACTGTGTCGCAGAGCTCTTGTGTCGCACTCTATGCGACACAACCCTTGTGTCGCATGACTAATTTTTGTGTCGCATGTTATGTCGCAGAAAACAGCCACATTTTTCTAAGTGTCGGGAAACGTTTTCAAATGACAATTTAAATATGATACGACTTATACTCGAAACTAATATACTTTATAAAGTATACGAAAGCTCAAACCTAATAATAATATGAATTATTATTACGAATCATCAATAACAAACTGCACTTACAAACATACGAAATCTCTCGTGTTTAGGACACTAGGAGATTATACTTGGCACGACTCACTACATTAGGACGCTAGCTCCTCAGGTGAGTTCATAGCCCCACTCTTTTACTGTTTTTCCAACTGATTTCGGGGCGGGAATGCATACTCCTGTTTTACTACTTTCCACTGTATAAATCTTTACAAATGTTTTACAATAGCTTATGGTAACGGTGCTAGGTTACGACAGCTATGAACCATTTGACCATACTTAGAGATATTAAGTATGACCGTGTTAGAAACATCTAGAATTATATTACATATGACATCTAGGGAGTAAACGCCTCACTACATCAGTGAATTACTAAATACCAGTAATGACCGGTGGACTTATGAACACCAACTAGAGGCACCGACTTGTTAGTTTAGCGTTGACTACCTTTACGAACTAGCGGATGACTTTGACTAAGTAATGTAAGTACTTTTTGACAGTTAAGTGACGTGTTAACGTACTTTGACTTTACACATTACTTTAGACAAACTAGGTGACGTAGATACGTACCTAACAGATGATTATGATTTGCCCCTATACCTAGGTGACATTCCTACTTTTCTTAGTAAGATTTACTACTGTGAATTACGTAACAACTTGAGGTGCTGTTGAGTGCCTGTAATACTCTACTAGCCTTGGGCTAAACTTACTTACGGGTATGTCGTGTACTGCCAAAACGATTACTTACATCTCCTGCGGGAGAATAACGGACGCTGTCACTATATGTGAAGCAAAACGATGCCACGGTGGGTGGCACAAAAACGATACCAATATGGTTGGTATTACGGATTTACAAACGAGCTCACGATACCACGGTGGGTGGTACAACCGACTTACGAGCTGAGGGCTCACGATACCACGGTGGGTGGTACAACTTACTTACGAGCTGGATGCTCACACTCAGCAACGGACCGACAAACTATTACAGTCGGGGTCGTTGGCTCAGTATATGAATTTATGCTCTATCGTAGTTCTGCGGGACTGCACGGTTACTCATTTCAGCATATGGACTTATGCTTTACTTACTTTCAGCAACGGACCTACGAATTATTACGGTCGGGGTCGTTGGCTCGATAACTGGTTAATTTACTTAAACGTGGTCCTGCGGGACATAACTTGACATTTCCCTTGGGGGATACCCATTACCATCACTGTAGGTGATTACTAGATACTTACGAGTCGGAGACTCAGGAAATTACGAGCTTTTGCTCACTTGATCGTACTTACAAACCGTACCGATATGACACGATTCCAAAATAAATAACTTGATCACGTTGCCGGGGTGCAACCTTTCATGCCAGGTGGCATTGTGACTTACTAGTACCAGTAGCACCAATACTTGGAACCGTATGAATTAACTGTACCATATTGCCGGGGAGCAATACAGTCTATCTAAGGATTTTTCCCGTCTGACCTCTTCCAACCAGTAGCAGGACAGTTAGTCATCTTACGCTACACCCGTATAAATATTGCCAGGTGGCAATAACATACCTGATAACACACTCACTGGGAATTGGTTCCCTTTACTTGACTAGAAACCTATTGATTATGTTCACCTGTTTACCATAAATTTCTCAAAATTACCTCGAGGGGTAATCATTACTATTTAAACTGTTAAACTTGATTTACATTTCTGAATGAAATACATATTTCTTGAACTACTTGTTATTACAAATTACTTGTGAACTCACCAGCTTTCCAGCTGACCTTTTAGTGTGCACTCTCAGGTACACGACAATAGTTGGATTGGCCTACAGGATTCTAACTCGAGTCGCATGTTTTCAGCTTTCAAGACTTTTTATTGCATTTACTTCCGTACTAGTAGAATGTAATACTACGTTTATGCGAAACTTTTAACATTTGTAAACTTTAATATCGGGAAATGTAATAACTATTTTTAAAACGTCTCATTTTGAGTCGTTCATTATTTACCTTGTGCTGTGATATTTGATTTGGTAACACCCGACCCGATCGCTTCCGCAACCCGAGATTTGAGGGTGTTACAGATTGGTATCAGAGCCAGGTTGTAGTGAACTAGGTTGCATTTAGTGGACCTAGACTATGACCATTAGGCAGTATTCCTCATTAGGTATGACTAGTTCAGGGATTACATCATACGAACTTAATTTAACATAGCGTAGCTAACTATGTACAATTAAGCAAAGATGATGTAAGATCTGAAAGGGTTATATTGAAAGGGAATGCAGTAGTTGACTCTGATTGTTATTTGCTACTTGCTAGACACCCTAGGCTATTATATGTACTGTAGGTATATATGAATAGGCCTCACGTGTATACTATTCCTGCATATCTATATACAGGTAGGTATGATTATACCTGACATGATTCCGCTGTACAACTAAAACACACTTTCGAAGTGGCATATCGCCAACTTCCCAACCTTTACGACTTGATCTCAAAATTTTGACCTGGTTGGTCACGACTGACTGGTATTACGAGAGATGCTCGTAATGACTAAGTCCACGAATTACTTTCGAACTTACTATCGGCCTGAGGGCCATACTTGGATAACATGTGGCACGTGGTGCTGCATCGTGCTTTGGGCACAATACTACTCCAGCATGTGGTGCTGCAACTACACAGTATGTTTATACTGCATTCGGCACGATGGTGCTACACTCACAGTACATGGGTACTACAACTACGGTGCCGCGGGCACTACATTACGGCACATGGTGCTGCGTTTCATGGTACTTTTGTACTACAATCATAATATATTACGGTGCTTCGGGCACTACATTTTGGCACGTTGTGCTACACCCAGGCTCGATGAGCTACTATTCAATATGCATGTGGACTTGTTATAGTTACATGTACGACTTATATATACATATACATTTACTAACTGGGCACGAGATGCAACACCTGATTCTTTGTTACTGCGCACTTATACTTGTATAGTTACGTTATACGCATACGCAATTACCTTACTGGGCACGAAGTGCCGCACCACGACTACTCAGGCATGTGATGCCTCATTAGATGAATACACTCTAATTTATTGGGATTACATTTATAGTACTTTAGTACTACATTATAGTCTGATAGACTACGACGATACCATAGTTCTGGTCGAACTACATAGAATACACAACTAGGTCGTTAGTACGACTACACATTTAAAATTTCAAAGTCCGAGGACTTTCATACAGACACCTTAAGTGGTTTCTGGATCATTATCACTTTTATATCCATGGGCAACGGTGTAATACCGATTTACGTATACAACTACAATAATCAAAATCTTTGAATAAAGATCTCACGCTTTGTCGTTTCACTTTTATTTAAGAATCATGCCGCCTAAACGACAAACCTACACACAAGCAGAACGTGACCAATACGCTGAGCAAAGAGTGGCTGAAGCTCTAGCTGCACAAAACCTTACTCGCCTCTGCACCTATAAAGAATTTCTGAATTGTAACCCACCAATCTTTGTTGGTACCGAAGGGGCTGTCGGACTGATCCAATGGATTGAAAGGATGGAAGCTGTATTCCGCATTTGCAACTGCCCCGATGGATACAAAGTCAAATACTCCACCTACACTCTTCGAGATAATGCTCTAACCTGGTGGAATGCTCACGCCCAAACCACAGGGGTCGACACCGCCTATGAACTTTCTTGGGAGGAACTGAAACAACTGATGAGGGACGAATATTGTCCTAGCGAGGAACTACACCGACTTGAGAATGAACTCTGGCATCTTACAGTGAAAAACAACGAAATCATGACCTATACCAATCGTTTTCACCGACTGGCACTCCTTTGCCCATCACTAGTAAACCCAGAAAGCAAACGAATCGAACAATACATCGAAGGACTTCCGGCACAAGTCGCGGACATGGTTACCTCCTCTAAACCCAACACTATTCGAGACGCCGTTCGCATGGCCCACAACCTCATGGCACGGGTGGTTCAACGCGGAACCCCCACAACTGAAAACCATACACAAAAATGGAATGGCGATTCCAGCACTAGTCATGATCCAACAAATCAACCCGAACCCTTGAAATCTTACCCTTCTGAATACAAAGGAAAGCGGGGCTATGCGGGGGATAAACCCTTCTGTCACAACTGTAAACGTCACCACTCTGGCCCTTGTGGCTCACCTTGCGAGAGATGCCAACGATTCGGACACCAAATTCGGGACTGTAGAGTTCCTGCAAATCCTAACGGACAACAAACGTGTTTCAAATGCAACACTCCTGGACATTTCAAGAAAGATTGCCCAAATCAGAAACGAAAAATCCTCATGATCAGCTCCGGAGGGACCGGACGAAACCGCAACAATATCACGGGTATGTCCCTATTCGATACTAAACCTTCAAATTAAACACAACGTTTCGATCGACGGGAATGTCGATTCCAAAATAATATCAATTAAGCTAAACGTGAAAGCTAGAGTTTGCTTTCAGCAGACTATCCGACTGAACGAATTTCCAACAATAACGTAGGTACACCTTCCCTCGAAACAAAACTTCTCAATTCTGGCTACACCGAACGGTACTTTTACTCATTAACATCGCTTTTAACCTACTTAATGCCAAGTGCATCATTGGGCTAGTTGACTTGGGCCCCCGTAAAACTTAACGCTTGCTTTCAGCGGACTAAACAGACCGAACGTTTACCAATCATCTGGTCCTGATAGGACCACTCACCGAACGGTCACGTTGTGACAACCATCTAGTCCCGAATAGACTACAAGGTAAACGGTTCCCTAGTAACCACAACTTAAACATGTAAGCAACATAGTCAGAATGTGACTACAATGATAAAACGTGACTCGGACATGAACTGTCTGCTATTCAACTACGTTGTGGATATCATATGTCTACAATCTACTCGACAAACAACACGTACGTACATTGCTCCCCAGACCCCACACGACCACGACATCACTTTAAATTTCGGGACGAAATTTTCTTAACAGGGGGAGAATGTAACACCCGGTCAAAAAAGTCAAAATCCTCATCCAATTTAAACTTTTTATAATCGTATTATTATATACAATTATAACTCAGCGAACGAAAATTTTACATTTTTATATAATGAACAATGATTATTTAATAATCACAAATAAATCCATTTGAAGTCACATTATATTTTTAAATCGAGTAAAACAATTTTTGATTTAATTAATTTATAACCGAAAGAACGGAAATATAAATTTAAAAATATTATAATTATATATATTATTCCGGTACAGAATACGGGTATTTTACACTGAGAAATAGGAACGAAGTGGGGAAAAACCCCTCCCCTCCCCTTTGGATCAGCCACCCCAAACCCCCTCCCCTTTCATTTCATTTCATTTTATCTCATTTTCACACACAAACTCTCTCCACCCATTTATCACAAATTTTCGAAACTACAAATCAACCCACGAAATTTATATTTTCGGAATCACCATTAAGAGTGGAATAACATTAACAAAGGCAACACCATCGTTTTCTTCCTCGTTTAGCCTCGATTCGCATTTGTAAGAAATTTCTAAAATTTTAGATTTAATCATTTTGGTGTAATGTTTTGGTGTAATAATGTTTACACAACTTAGTTATAACCTAAACAACCAAGAAAACACGATTTTACAGCTCAAAAATACGTTTGATTTGTGATTTTGATCGGAAAAACGCGACAGTCGCTGGTTTCTGGGCTGGTGTTCATCTTTGCGACACAACGCTTGTGTCGCATGTTGTGTCGTATCTTATGTCGTACGCTATGTCGCATCTTGTGTCGCAGACTCTATGCGACACAACTCTTATGTCGCTATTTATTTAGCATCGCAAGCTTTAGCGACACAACCACTGTGTCGCAGAGCTCTTGTGTCGCACTCTATGCGACACAACCCTTGTGTCGCATGACTAATTTTTGTGTCGCATGTTATGTCGCAGAAAACAGAAAACAGCCACATTTTTCTAAGTGTCGGGAAACGTTTTCAAATGACAATTTAAATATGATACGACTTATACTCGAAACTAATATACTTTATAAAGTATACGAAAGCTCAAACCTAATAATAATATGAATTATTATTACGAATCATCAATAACAAACTGCACTTACAAACATACGAAATCTCTCGTGTTTAGGACACTAGGAGATTATACTTGGCACGACTCGCTACATTAGGACGCTAGCTCCTCAGGTGAGTTCATAGCCCCACTCTTTTACTGTTTTTCCAACTGATTTCGGGGCGGGAATGCATACTCCTGTTTTACTACTTTCCACTGTATAAATCTTTACAAATGTTTTACAATAGCTTATGGTAACGGTGCTAGGTTACGACAGCTATGAACCATTTGACCATACTTAGAGATATTAAGTATGACCGTGTTAGAAACATCTAGAATTATATTACATATGACATCTAGGGAGTAAACGCCTCACTACATCAGTGAATTACTAAATACCAGTAATGACCGGTGGACTTATGAACACCAACTAGAGGCACCGACTTGCTAGTTTAGCGTTGACTACCTTTACGAACTAGCGGATGACTTTGACTAAGTAATGTAAGTACTTTCCGATAGTTAAGTGACGTGTTAACGTACTTTGACTTTACACATTACTTCAGACAAACTAGGTGACGTAGATACGTACCTAACAGATGATTATGATTTGCCCCTATACCTAGGTGACATTCCTACTTTTCTTAGTAAGATTTACTACTGTGAATTACGTAACAACTTGAGGTGCTGTTGAGTGCCTGTAATACTCTACTAGCCTTGGGCTAAACTTACTTACGGGTATGTCGTGTACTGCCAAAACGATTACTTACATCTCCTGCTGGAGAATAACGGACGATGTCACTATATGTGAAGCAAAACGATGCCACGGTGGGTGGCACAAAAACGATACCAATATGGTTGGTATTACGGATTTACAAACGAGCTCACGATACCACGGTGGGTGGTACAACCGACTTACGAGCTGAGGGCTCACGATACCACGGTGGGTGGTACAACTTACTTACGAGCTGGATGCTCACACTCAGCAACGGACCGACAAACTATTACAGTCGGGGTCGTTGGCTCAGCATATGAATTTATGCTCTATCGTAGTTCTGCGGGACTGCACGGTTACTCATTTCAGCATATGGACTTATGCTTTACTTACTTTCAGCAACGGACCTACGAATTATTACGGTCGGGGTCGTTGGCTCGATAACTGGTTAATTTACTTAAACGTGGTCCTGCGGGACATAACTTGACATTTCCCTTGGGGGATACCCATTACCATCACTGTAGGTGATTACTAGATACTTACGAGTCGGAGACTCAGGAAATTACGAGCTTTTGCTCACTTGATCGTACTTACAAACCGTACCGATATGACACGATTCCAAAATAAATAACTTGATCACGTTGCCGGGGTGCAACCTTTCATGCCAGGTGGCATTGTGACTTACTAGTACCAGTAGCACCAATACTTGGAACCGTATGAATTAACTGTACCATATTGTCGGGGAGCAATACAGTCTGTCTACGGATTTTTCCAGTCTGACCTCTTCCAACCAGTAGCAGGACAGTTAGTCATCTTACGCTACACCCGTATAAATATTGCCAGGTGGCAATAACATACCTGATAACACACCCACTGGGAATTGGTTCCCTTTACTTGACTAGAAACCTATTGATTAGGTTCACCTGTTTACCATAAATTTCTCAAAATTACCTCGAGGGGTAATCATTACTATTTAAACTGTTAAACTTGATTTACATTTCTGAATGAAATACATATTTCTTGAACTACTTGTTATTACAAATTACTTGTGAACTCACCAGCTTTCCAGCTGACCTTTTAGTGTGCACTCTCAGGTACACGACAATAGTAGGATTGGCCTACAGGATTCTAACTCGAGTCGCATGTTTTCAGCTTTCAAGACTTTTTATTGCATTTACTTCCGTACTAGTAGAATGTAATACTACGTTTATGCGAAACTTTTAACATTTGTAAACTTTAATATCGGGAAATGTAATAACTATTTTAAAACGTCTCATTTTGAGTCGTTCATTATTTACCTTGTGCTGTGATATTTGATTTGGTAACACCCGACCCGATCGCTTCCGCAACCCGAGATTTGAGGGTGTTACAGATTGGTATCAGAGCCAGGTTGTAGTGAACTAGGTTGCATTTAGTGGACCTAGACTATAACCATTAGGCAGTATTCCTCATTAGGTATGACTAGTTCAGGGATTACATCATACGAACTTAATTTAACATAGCGTAGCTAACTATGTACAATTAAGCAAAGATGATGTAAGATCTGAAAGGGGTTATATTGAAAGGGAATGCAGTAGTTGACTCTGATTGTTATTTGCTACTTGCTAGACACCCTACGCTATTATATGTACTGTAGGTATATATGAATAGGCCTCACGTGTATACTATTCCTGCATATCTATATACAGGTAGGTATGATTATACCTGACATGATTCCACTGTACAACTAAAACACACTTTCGAAGTGGCATATCGCCAACATCCCAACCTTTACGACTTGATCTCAAAATTTTGACCTGGTTGGTCACGACTGACTGGTATTACGAGAGATGCTCGTAATGACTAAGTCCACGAATTACTTTCGAACTTACTATCGGCCTGAGGGCCATACTTGGATAACATGTGGCACGTGGTGCTGCATCGTGCTTTGGGCACAATACTACTCCAGCACGTGGTGCTGCAACTACACAGTATGTTTATACTGCATTCGGCATGATGGTGCTACACTCACAGTACATGGGTACTACAACTACGGTGCCGCGGGCACTACATTACGGCACACGGTGCTGCGTTTCATGGTACTTTTGTACTACAATCATAATATATTACGGTGCTTCGGGCACTACATTTTGGCACGTTGTGCTACACCCAGGCTCGATGAGCTACTATTCAATATGCATGTGGACTTGTTATAGTTACATGTACGACTTATATATACATATACATTTACTAACTGGGCACGAGATGCCACACCTGATTCTTTGTTACTGCGCACTTATACTTGTATAGTTACGTTATACGCATACGCAATTACCTTACTGGGCACGAAGTGCCGCACCACGACTACTCAGGCATGTGATGCCTCATTAGATGAATACACTCTAATTTATTGGGATTACATTTATAGTACTTTAGTACTACATTATAGTCTGATAGACTACGACGATACCATAGTTCTGGTCGAACTACATAGAATACACAACTAGGTCGTTAGTACGACTACACATTTAAAATTTCAAAGTCCGAGGACTTTCATACAGACACCTTAAGTGGTTTCTGGATCATTATCACTTTTATATCCATGGGCAACGGTGTAATACCGATTTACGTATACAACTACAATAATCAAAATCTTTGAATAAAGATCTCACGCTTTGTCGTTTCACTTTTATTTAAGAATCATGCCGCCTAAACGACAAACCTACACACAAGCAGAACGTGACCAATACGCTGAGCAAAGAGTGGCTGAAGCTCTAGCTGCACAAAACCTTACTCGCCTCTGCACCTATAAAGAATTTCTGAATTGTAACCCACCAATCTTTGTTGGTACCGAAGGGGCTGTCGGACTGATCCAATGGATTGAAAGGATGGAAGCTGTATTCCGCATTTGCAACTGCCCCGATGGATACAAAGTCAAATACTCCACCTACACTCTTCGAGATAATGCTCTAACCTGGTGGAATGCTCACGCCCAAACCACAGGGGTCGACACCGCCTATGAACTTTCTTGGGAGGAACTGAAACAACTGATGAGGGACGAATATTGTCCTAGCGAGGAACTACACCGACTTGAGAATGAACTCTGGCATCTTACAGTGAAAAACAACGACATCATGACCTATACCAATCGTTTTCACCGACTGGCACTCCTTTGCCCATCACTAGTAAACCCAGAAAGCAAACGAATCGAACAATACATCGAAGGACTTCCGGCACAAGTCGCGGACATGGTTACCTCCTCTAAACCCAACACTATTCGAGACGCCGTTCGCATGGCCCACAACCTCATGGCACGGGTGGTTCAACGCGGAACCCCCACAACTGAAAACCATACACAAAAATGGAATGGCGATTCCAGCACTAGTCATGATCCAACAAATCAACCCGAACCCTTGAAATCTTACCCTTCTGAATACAAAGGAAAGCGGGGCTATGCGGGGGATAAACCCTTCTGTCACAACTGTAAACGTCACCACTCTGGCCCTTGTGGCTCACCTTGCGAGAGATGCCAACGATTCGGACACCAAATTCGGGACTGTAGAGTTCCTGCAAATCCTAACGGACAACAAACGTGTTTCAAATGCAACACTCCTGGACATTTCAAGAAAGATTGCCCAAATCAGAAACGAAAAATCCTCATGATCAGCTCCGGAGGGACCGGACGAAACCGCAACAATATCACGGGTATGTCCCTATTCGATACTAAACCTTCAAATTAAACACAACGTTTCGATCGACGGGAATGTCGATTCCAAAATAATATCAATTAAGCTAAACGTGAAAGCTAGAGTTTGCTTTCAGCAGACTATCCGACTGAACGAATTTCCAACAATAACGTAGGTACACCTTCCCTCGAAACAAAACTTCTCAATTCTGGCTACACCGAACGGTACTTTTACTCATTAACATCGCTTTTAACCTACTTAATGCCAAGTGCATCATTGGGCTAGTTGACTTGGGCCCCCGTAAAACTTAACGCTTGCTTTCAGCGGACTAAACAGACCGAACGTTTACCAATCATCTGGTCCTGATAGGACCACTCACCGAACGGTCACGTTGTGACAACCATCTAGTCCCGAATGGACTACAAGGTAAATGGTTCCCTAGTAACCACAACTTAAACATGTAAGCAACATAGTCAGAATGTGACTACAACGATAAAACGTGACTCGGACATGAACTGTCTGCTATTCAACTACGTTGTGGATATCATATGTCTACAATCTACTCGACAAACAACACGTACGTACATTGCTCCCCAGACCCCACACGACCACGACATCACTTTAAATTTCGGGACGAAATTTTCTTAACAGGGGGAGAATGTAACACCCGGTCAAAAAAGTCAAAATCCTCATCCAATTTAAACTTTTTATAATCGTATTATTATATACAATTATAACTCAGCGAACGAAAATTTTACATTTTTATATAATGAACAATGATTATTTAATAATCACAAATAAATCCATTTGAAGTTACATTATATTTTTAAATCGAGTAAAACAATTTTTGATTTAATTAATTTATAACCGAAAGAACGGAAATATAAATTTAAAAATATTATAATTATATATATTATTCGGGTACAGAATACGGGTATTTTACACTGAGAAATAGGAACGAAGTGGGGAAAAACCCCTCCCCTCCCCTTTGGATCAGCCACCCCAAACCCCCTCCCCTTTCATTTCATTTCATTTTATCTCATTTTCACACACAAACTCTCTCCACCCATTTATCACAAATTTTCGAAACTACAAATCAACCCACGAAATTTATATTTTCGGAATCACCATTAAGAGTGGAATAACATTAACAAAGGCAACACCATCGTTTTCTTCCTTGTTTAGCCTCGATTCGCATTTGTAAGAAATTTCTAAAATTTTAGATTTAATCATTTTGGTGTAATAATGTTTACACAACTTAGTTATAACCTAAACAACCAAGAAAACACGATTTTACAGCTCAAAAATACGTTTGATTTGTGATTTTGATCGGAAAAACGCGACAGTCGCTGGTTTCTGGGCTGGTGTTCATCTTTGCGACACAACGCTTGTGTCGCATGTTGTGTCGTATCTTATGTCGTACGCTATGTCGCATCTTGTGTCGCAGACTCTATGCGACACAACTCTTATGTCGCTATTGATTTAGCATCGCAAGCTTTAGCGACACAACCACTGTGTCGCAGAGCTCTTGTGTCGCACTCTATGCGACACAACCCTTGTGTCGCATGACTAATTTTTGTGTCGCATGTTATGTCGCAGAAAACAGAAAACAGCCACATTTTTCTAAGTGTCGGGAAACGTTTTCAAATGACAATTTAAATATGATACGACTTATACTCGAAACTAATATACTTTATAAAGTATACGAAAGCTCAAACCTAATAATAATATGAATTATTATTACGAATCATCAATAACAAACTGCACTTACAAACATACGAAATCTCTCGTGTTTAGGACACTAGGAGATTATACTTGGCACGACTCACTACATTAGGACGCTAGCTCCTCAGGTGAGTTCATAGCCCCACTCTTTTACTGTTTTTCCAACTGATTTCGGGGCGGGAATGCATACTCCTGTTTTACTACTTTCCACTGTATAAATCTTTACAAATGTTTTACAATAGCTTATGGTAACGGTGCTAGGTTACGACAGCTATGAACCATTTGACCATACTTAGAGATATTAAGTATGACCGTGTTAGAAACATCTAGAATTATATTACATATGACATCTAGGGAGTAAACGCCTCACTACATCAGTGAATTACTAAATACCAGTAATGACCGGTGGACTTATGAACACCAACTAGAGGCACCGACTTGCTAGTTTAGCGTTGACTACCTTTACGAACTAGCGGATGACTTTGACTAAGTAATGTAAGTACTTTCCGACAGTTAAGTGACGTGTTAACGTACTTTGACTTTACACATTACTTCAGACAAACTAGGTGACGTAGATACGTACCTAACAGATGATTATGATTTGCCCCTATACCTAGGTGACATTCCTACTTTTCTTAGTAAGATTTACTACTGTGAATTACGTAACAACTTGAGGTGCTGTTGAGTGCCTGTAATACTCTACTAGCCTTGGGCTAAACTTACTTACGGGTATGTCGTGTACTGCCAAAACGATTACTTACATCTCCTGCGGGAGAATAACGGATGCTGTCACTATATGTGAAGCAAAACGATGCCACGGTGGGTGGCACAAAAACGATACCAATATGGTTGGTATTACGGATTTACAAACGAGCTCACGATACCACGGTGGGTGGTACAACCGACTTACGAGCTGAGGGCTCACGATACCACGGTGGGTGGTACAACTTACTTACGAGCTGGATGCTCACACTCAGCAACGGACCGACAAACTATTACAGTCGGGGTCGTTGGCTCAGCATATGAATTTATGCTCTATCGTAGTTCTGCGGGACTGCACGGTTACTCATTTCAGCATATGGACTTATGCTTTACTTACTTTCAGCAACGGACCTACGAATTATTACGGTCGGGGTCGTTGGCTCGATAACTGGTTAATTTACTTAAACGTGGTCCTGCGGGACATAACTTGACATTTCCCTTGGGGGATACCCATTACCATCACTGTAGGTGATTACTAGATACTTACGAGTCGGAGACTCAGGAAATTACGAGCTTTTGCTCACTTGATCGTACTTACAAACCGTACCGATATGACACGATTCCAAAATAAATAACTTGATCACGTTGCCGGGGTGCAACCTTTCATGCCAGGTGGCATTGTGACTTACTAGTACCAGTAGCACCAATACTTGGAACCGTATGAATTAACTGTACCATATTGCCGGGGAGCAATACAGTCTGTCTACGGATTTTTCCCGTCTGACCTCTTCCAACCAGTAGCAGGACAGTTAGTCATCTTACGCTACACCCGTATAAATATTGCCAGGTGGCAATAACATACCTGATAACACACCCACTGGGAATTGGTTCCCTTTACTTGACTAGAAACCTATTGATTAGGTTCACCTGTTTACCATAAATTTCTCAAAATTACCTCGAGGGGTAATCATTACTATTTAAACTGTTAAACTTGATTTACATTTCTGAATGAAATACATATTTCTTGAACTACTTGTTATTACAAATTACTTGTGAACTCACCAGCTTTCCAGCTGACCTTTTAGTGTGCACTCTCAGGTACACGACAATAGTAGGATTGGCCTACAGGATTCTAACTCGAGTCGCATGTTTTCAGCTTTCAAGACTTTTTATTGCATTTACTTCCGTGCTAGTAGAATGTAATACTATGTTTATGCGAAACTTTTAACATTTGTAAACTTTAATATCGGGAAATGTAATAACTATTTTTAAAACGTCTCATTTTGAGTCGTTCATTATTTACCTTGTGCTGTGATATTTGATTTGGTAACACCCGACCCGATCGCTTCCGCAACCCGAGATTTGAGGGTGTTACAGCTCAACTCGAAGCCTTGAAACCCGATAAGATCAAAAACGAAGCCTTGCGAGGCATGGACAAACAATTCGAAATCAAACCTAACGGAGTTAGGTGTTTCTCCAACCGAATCTGGTTGCCTAGTTTTTTGAACCTGCAAGACTTGGTGATGGATGAAGCTCACAAGTCTAAATATTCTATCCATCCGGGATCCGACAAAATGTATTACGGTATCAAAGAATTCTACTGGTGGCCGAACATGAAAGCCGAGATCGCCACCTACGTCGGCAAGTGCCTTACTTGCTCCAAAGTCAAAGCCGAATATCAAAAGCCTTCTGGCTTACTTCAACAACCCGACATTCCTGAATGGAAATGGGAACAAATTGCCATGGATTTCATAACCAAACTACCCAAGTCATCGAGCGGTTGCGATACCATTTGGGTGATCGTCGATCGTCTCACAAAATCTGCTCACTTCCTGGCAATCAAAGAAACCAACAAAATGGAACGCCTCACACGAATTTACATCAAGGAAATCGTAACCCGACACGGTGTTCCAATCTCGATTATCTCCGACAGGGATAGTCGTTTCACATCTCAATTTTGGCAGTCACTTCAAAAATCATTGGGTACCCGTCTCGATATGAGTACCGCGTACCATCCTAAAACTGATGGCCAAAGTGAACGAACAATTCAAACACTGGAAGACATGCTACGGGCCTGCGTAGTTGACTTCGGTGTAAACTGGGAACAACATTTACCGTTGTGCGAATTCTCGTACAACAACAGTTATCACTCCAGCATCAAGGCTGCACCTTTCGAGGCATTGTACGGTCGTAAGTGCCGGTCACTTATCTGTTGGACTGAAGTTGGGGATAGCCAACTCACGGGTCCGGAAATCATTCACGAAACAACAGAGAAAATCTTCGAGATTCAAAACAAGCTCAAAGCCGCACGTGATCGTCAGAAAAGTTATGCTGACGTGAGATGCAAACCACTCGAGTTCCAAGTTGGGGATCGAGTACTACTCAAAGTTTCACCTTGGAAAGGTGTCATTCGTTTCGGCAAACGCGGTAAACTGAACCCAAGATACATTGGACCTTTCGAGATCCTCGAGAGAATAGGTCCAGTGGCATATCGATTGCAACTGCCAGCCGAGCTCAGCAGTGTGCATCCCACTTTTCACATTTCAAATTTGAAGAAGTGTCTATCTAATGAGACACTTATCATTCCACTCGATGAGATTCGAGTTGACGACAAGCTTCACTTCGTTGAAGAACCCGCCGAAATCATGGACCGTGAGGTCAAACAACTCAAACAAAGTCGTATTCCCATCGTCAAGGTTAGGTGGAATTCGCGGCGCGGTCCGGAATTCACCTGGGAACGGGAGGACCAAATGCGACTCAAGTATCCTCAACTCTTCACTGTTTCAACATCAAACACGACTTCGACTTAAATTTCGGGACGAAATTCTTCTAACAGGGGGAGAATGTGACACCCGTCAAATTAAGACTAGTAATTAGTGCCTAATCAAGTTTTAATACATGTAATTAGTTCTGTGTTAGGCTAATTTGTGTATCAACTAATATATATTGTTGAATATATATATATACAAGTATACGATTTGATTAAATCGTACAAGTTTCAAATCGAATGTAATTCGGTTCCGGTAAATACGAACGTTGGTGAACAATTTTATTAAATAATACAATATTATTTAATAACACAATTATATCCAAAATATTATTTTTATAATATTTCGTATTCATTTCGTGTCGTACAAATAACGCCTACGCGATTAATATATTAAGCGCGAGAACAAAACAAAACAAATTAAAGTTATATTTCATAACGCAACCATTAAGTATTTGGTAAAATACTTCAACAAAAAAAATAGAGGGAAATTATTCGTATTTTGAAATGTATAAAATAATTATTTAACGTTTAAACGATCGGGAAAACGAATACCGCACGGAGCACGATTACGGAGTAAAAGTGGAGACCCACACTTCGGTGGGCCCCCACCGAATCAGCCACAAAGGGTGAGGTCACCACCTCCCCACCCTCATTTCTCACTTTCCCATTCTCTCTCTACCTTTCTTTTCTCTCTAATTTCCAAACCACACCACCACCATTAAATTGTAAAATACTACCACAAAACAACCTCGGATCATCAAAATAATTACGGAAAAGGAACCACCACGACGCGATCTACATTTCTATCTTTTCGGATTTTCGTTTCGACACTTTGTAAGTTTCCAACAAAATCCCGAAACCTCTCGTTTTAGCTTGTTTTTACATATTTATGGTTTATTTAAGCATATAAATGTCCATTACACAAGGGGAACACGATTTTATAGCTTAAAAATGGGTTAGATTTGAGTTTTGGGTCGAAAAACATCGACAGTCGCTGGGTTCTGTTCTGATGTTCTTCTTTGCGACACAAGCCTTGTGTCGCATACTGTGTCATATAAAATCATTTATGTCGCACCTTATGTCGCAAATACTATGCGACACAATCAATATGTCGCTGTTGAATCAGCATTATCCGCTTATGCGACACAACCTTTGTGTCGCTAAGCTCTTGTGTCGCACTTATATGCGACACAACTATTGTGTCGCATTGTCAACGTTGTGTCGCATGTTGTGTCGCATAAAACAGAATGTTTAAAAACACATATTTTCACTAAGTGTCGAGACCCTAAATTTTATCACTTGATTTCACCAAATTTCAAGTCCAGATGCGTTTTTCACCAAAGCAATATAGTAGAAATAAAAATTTTCCAAGCTGACTTGGCAGCTCGACCCCAACCAGGGGCTCTGCCCCTTGGACCCCGCTACCAGGGGCGCTGCCCCCGGACCCCCGTACTTAGATTCCGTAAGCAAATTTTTCACCAAGTGTCAAACTTGTACAACTTCAAAACGCTTATACGATACAACTTTTCAAACATAATGGAATTTGCTTTTTAAGTATAACGCTTCGAAATCAATGTGATAACATCAAGACTATTATTACAATTAATCACCAACGGGCCGTACACATTTTCAAACATTCGAATCAATCAACCAAATCTTAGTAATTTGGACAAGTCAATCAACCAAATCGGGGAAATTTGGACAAACAACTACAAAGGTAGTCTTTCGAGATGCCTAAACAATTAATAACCATCGCGTGTCTTGGACACCTTCAGGTTACAAGTCTTCGGACCACACTTCAAGGCAAATCAATTCAAGTTATTAATTCAAACTTTCAAGACTCAGGTGAGTCTCATGGCCCCTATTTTACTGCTTTTCATAAGGGGTGTGATATTATTGCTCGTTTTGTTTTACAAGTTGAACGCAAGTACAAATCAAATCAAATACTACATGAGTTTCAAGCTAATCAATTTAAATCCCTTCATAGCATAGTCTGGTAATACATAGTAGCGTGAATGTTAGTATATGATATCATATAGGATTGACAATCCTCGTCCGGGTTAGCACGCACTAACTGGTCAAACAGACGTATTAGCATTTGGGAAGACGAGTGTGGATTAGGCACTCGTGGGAGGAATTTCAAGTTAGGTTTCCTTAAGTGGGCCTGACAACTCAAGTTAAGCTCAGACTATGTGTTCATGGCTGTATAACTTTTATTTTGCTTAATTGCTTTATAAATTCAATAATAAATCTTGCGGTTCATACAAATATGTGTTGACATACAAACCTGTGAGCTCACCAGCGTTTCACTGACCCATTTTAGCATGTATCACAGGTAACCAGCAGTAGGTTGGACTGCTCAATCAAGGCAAATTAGCTCGAGTCAGCATACAAACAAATCAGAGATTTAGCTGCATTATTATATTTTGTATAGATTAATTATGTACTTAAATCTCTCAATTTCAACCGAACTAATGTAACTATATTTTTGATGTAAACGTTTGTGTTTATCAATACAAGTTCAAAACGACGCATATAGTGGTCGTTCATTATATCTTATGTGTTGTGATTATTGATTCGTAACACCTAGATGTGACTCAAATAGTCATGTTTTTAAGGGTAATATTCCGCACTTTTTGGACGTAACTTTAGTGAAAACATTCCAAAATGATCATTATTTACTAAAATTCACTAAAGTGGTCTAAATATAGGCGTTGCTGCAAAAATCACCTAAAACGTCCAAATAACAAGCAAATCAGGGCGAATAAACGTGCACAAAATCCTCCGGCCTCATTTACCTTATATAGATCACATTCTAACTTCATCATATGATAAAACAGGTAAAATCGAGATGGGAAAATCAAGAATCATGCAAATCGGATAAAGAACGGAGAAGACTGAGCAGTATCAGACCCTATAAAGTCATTTTGTCTATGCTTGATCTATACACATCCAATTTCAGTGAAGTTGGCATCATTAGAAGCGTAACGGAATTACGAAGACACAGGCGAAAGAATCAGGTCAAACGGACGCATAACGAAGGAGATACGCGCATTTTAAGCAACGAACGAAATCAGACGGACACCGTATACGGCCTTGGCAACCGTATACGGCCTACCTAAGACCGTATACGGCCATGTACACACCGTATACGGCCCCACCAAGACCGTATATGGCCCCCCTACCCCCGTATAGTGCTTCGTTTGCTTGTACGTGCTGTTTCACGAGTTGTACGGCTGATTTTTGACCTTTGCCTATAAATAGGGGGTCATCCCTCCTCATTCTACACACCTTAACACATTTACACACTCTCACATTTCTCTCATTTTCATTTCTCTCATTTTCTCTCACTTTCTCTCTCTAACTTTCTCTCTCTAGCACTACTCTTAGGAGTTAGAGGAGAAAGGTTAGGGTTGAGCTTACGGTTCGAGTCTAGAGAAAGTTTTAGCTTGGTAATCTTGTTGTAACGAGTTTTTCAAGTTCAGACTATTTGTAATCCTCAGTATTACGCTGTTGTATTCCCGGTGATATCTAAACTTTACTTACTGTTATAATGCTTGTGCTTTATGTTATTTCAGTTTGTATTCTGCATATTGCCATGTTTATAGAGTAGTTTAATATTGTGATTGTTGAAATGTAGATATTAGGAGTAGGGATGATGTTAAATTAATGTTTCATTTATACGATTGGGAATTGTTATGTTGTCTATCTGGTTAAGCTTATCCTGAATACAGATCTAGTCTCTCATCACCCTTTCCAGACTTTCACGTGACTGTTGCCCTAGGATAGGATCTGATCAACCCTAATACTATGAATATACAGTTATCTCCAGTTACAGTATGAAACTATGAACTTTCCTGTAAACGGCACGGTACTTCGTATAGCGTTGGAAACACCTCGTGTGGAGTACAAATACGTGGAAGCTAAGGAAATGCCATGGATTGTTTCATCGTGAATTACCTAGAAGTGACCCTTCTAGAACTGTGGTCTAGGAATCAAAGCTGTGGAAATGCTTGTTGCACTGTACACCGTTAGTACACCTAAGATCTGGAACACTGTGGAAATGCTTAAATGCCCAGTACACCGTCAGTACATCTAGGGTTTGGAACACTGTGGAAATGCCTAATTGCCCTGTACACCGTGATTATTCCTAGGGATGAACGCCTGACTGTAAAGGAGGGTCTATATTTATGATGGTTAAGTAGGTGCTTCAATAGAAACAATACAGGGTAGTGTCAATCATATACCTAGACATGCAAAACCCTAATCACACCAATAGTTTAACATACACAGGATACAATCAGCATTTGCTATAATAAAAGTAAATAGACGATTAGGTGTTAAGAAAGGTCAGTAAATACAATTGTGGTCTGTTGCCCTATGCCTGATCCCTAGAACATTTTGGGTGACTTTGTCTTAATTAAGCAAAGGCTCAGGAGGGATTGAAAACAGCCTGATCTGATCAGAATCATGATAACCTAGGATTCCAGTGACATATGTTTCTAGGGTTTCACCTGAACGTAGGGTCCTAGTGTTTACACCGAAAGTATGTCTACTCTTTATCTGGTAAATCTCCAATCAATTTTATAATGAGCATCATCCCGAAACCCTAATTATCCAAGTTTCAGCAATCACATCTCTACCTGTCTGCTTAAACCCTAATTTCATTTCTCGTTATTTACTTTTCTGCACTTAGGAAAATTAGAAAACCAAATCAATCCAAAATCTATCTACCTACCCCCATCCTAATTGCGACCATAATCTTTGGTGACCCGCTTTATTTCAATTCGCTCCGATTTAAGAACGACCTCGAGTTATACGTACTGCTTGCTCCCAAGGTAGGTAGTACTTATAGTTTGAGCCCCAGCTCATATAAATTTAAAACTCACTGTCCGCCGCTTCTGTTGCTGTTGGAACAACGACCGGAGTCAAATCCGACCGACCGATAGGAGTCGCGACAAGTTTTTGGCGCCGCTGCCGGGGATCGAAGAGCGTTACGATTTGAAGCCGCCTTAGATATTCTAGCTTTTAGGAGATCCTTTCCAATTAGGTTTTCTCAAACTTAGTTGGTAGTTATTTGCTTTCTTTAGAATAATTTAAATAGTTTAGTTAAAAATGAAAAATACAAAAACATCTTTCTATGATTCATTTCCGTCTAGCCCCATTTCTCCACTCGCCCTCAAGACGTCCGAAGAAATTATGGCCATGGATGACGCTGAGTTCTTCGCCTGCTTAGAACAAGAGTTGGAATCTGACGTCTACTCTTCTTCCGAAGTTATCTCCGCTAATTCACACGATGAATCTAGAACCATAGGGCAATTCTTAGACCTTGACTTAGGAACCCATGATTCTCATCAGAAGATCTCAACTTCTGCATCTAGCATTCCAAGCTATCAGGTTATACCTGCTCCTGAGATTTCATATTCCTTAGAAAACTTCTTTCAATTCCCTACCTCATCTGGTTTTGTCGAGAGTAACTCTGAACATCTTCAACCCTTTCGTTTTCCACCCATTGAAGAACGTCTTCCACCATGGGACGAAGAAGTTTACGAATACCCTCCAAAATCACCTATCTTTTTGAACCTTGTACCCAAACCTGAGTACACCATCTATCGTGTTGTTGGTGCATTTTGTGTGTCAGTCAGTTGGTCAAACTATTGTAATTGTCAAAGTCAATTAGTCTACAAATGTATAGTGTTTAGAGTGTGTATTCGAGTCTGTAAATGAAATATACATAGAATGGTGACATTGTAATTGGGTCTGCGACGTCGGGTCAGACGTCGCAAGGGTCTGGGCCTGCGACGTTGGGCTTAACGTCGCAGGGCCTAATAGGTTTCGTATAAATAGCGAGTTTGAAGTCAGTTTAGGGCTGGACGTCATATAGAGAGAGAGAGGGCCGTTTTTGTGTGAGTTAGGAGAGGAGAAAATGAGTTTGAGTCTGTAATCGTATATTATCAATTGTGAATATATACAAAAGATTATAGTAAACGTTTTGTTTCGTTTGTTTGGATTCCGCACTAACAATCGATTAAACGATCCGATCAGATCCCACGAGTGCGGGACTATCAACTGGTATCAAAGCCGTAGAATCAAGGATTCGTCGGTTTCGGATCGTATTTTGAACGTTTTTGGTTTGATTCGCGAAGGTTTAATTGATTAATCTTCGTTTCTGAGTTAGTTTGCTTGAAGAAATCGATTTCTGGAAGTGTTTTTGGGTTGGTTCGACGTTTGGATTTCGGAATTTCGTTAGGGTTTCGAAAATTTTCGTTTTTTTTTTTGGGTTTTGACCGCTGCAGCCCGATTGTGCGACGTCACCTGCGACGTCGCTAAGTTCTGCGACGTTACTAGCGACGTTGTGTGCGACTTCGCTTGATTTTGCGACGTAACCTGCGACGTAGCCTGCGACGTTATTAATTTTGACCTTGACTGGTCTTTGCGACGTAGGCTGCGACGTCGCTAGACTCTGCGACGTTGGACTGCGACGTTATACACTACGTCGCATTTTCGATTCTTAATTGAGTCATCGGACTTCTACGACGTACCGCTGCGACGTTGCTATTTTTCCCCGACATTAACCTCGTTCTAAGTTCGTAAAAAAAAAAAAAAAAAAAAAAAAAAAAAAAGGAGTTTTTTGGCGGGAAATCCCTAAAATTTTTTGCGTTTTCAAAATTTTTCCATAGGCTTAAAACCGTTCAATTTTAGTCTGGAAAAAGTTTCATTTTACCCGGCCAGTTTTTGACGTTTTCGGACGAAATTTTGGCGGGAAAAACGCGAAAATTTTGTAATTTCAAATTTTGTTTTTAGGCTTAGAATAGCTTCATTTTAGTGTCGGAAAAGTTTCGCTGTACTCGGATTTTTTTTTTAAATTTTCAAATCCGATTTTGGAGGGAAAATTCGTAAATGGCTTTTGGTAACAAAGTGCCTCCTTCTACATCTTTGTTCTATAGTGATTTTGCGAGTTGGAAGATTAAGTTATGCAATTTCATTGAATACAAAGATCCAAATCTGTTCAATTGGTTTAACACCATTGATCGATATGAGCAACCAAGACTCGATGGGGTGCTTAAGTCAAGAGCACAAATGTCAGTCAAGGAACGAGCAGAGTTTGATAAAGACAATAGCTTGTATGAGATGATTACCAAGTGCTTGCCAGAAGTTGTGATTAATAAATTTAAAGATCAAGCAACTTCTATAGGATTATGGGATGCTCTTATAGCGGGTTACGATCAAAAGGAAAAGAAGTCAAAGGCTAATATTCAAATTCCTAGTCTAAATGATACTTCCAGATCTACTTCCAACTCAGCAGCATCTACTTCTACTAGCACTTCATATGCTTCTTATACTTCTCATACAGATCATACAGCTCCTTCAAAGGCTACTGAGGATCATGCTACAATCTTTGCAGCTTTCCTCAACTCTTATGAGACTTTCCTTTCAAAGAAGGCTAGTACTCTACAGCTTACTGAGGAAGACTTTGAACAGATCGATTCTGATGATCTCGAGCAAATGGACATCAAATGGAGCATGGCCATGATAACCCAAAGAACCAAGAAGTTTCTTCAGAGAACGGGTAGAAAAGACATGGATGATGATGGTGATACAGGTCTTGGTTTTAATAAAAGCAAAGTGAAATGCAAGAACTGTCAGATTCATGGGCACTTTGCTAAGGAGTGTGAGAAAGTAAAATATCCTTCATCTGGATTCACTACTCCTACAGCTCCAACGACTCCAGAGAAGAATACAACATCACAGGCTATGACGGTGTATTCTCAGGGAGTGTTTGATTTTAGTGCACTTCAAGGAGAGGTTCAACATAGTGCGCTTTTAGCAAAGATACATGCGGTACATGATGAACCTAAGGTACCCATAAACTGTGTTTCTTGTTTAACATTGACTGAATCTCTTAAGAATTATCAATATGACAATTTAGAGTTGCGAGAAAAAGTTGTTAAACTCACCGAGTCAAACAAGTTTTTGAAAGCTAATGAATTTCTTTATGAAAAACAAATTGAGGCTTATAAGTTAGACACTGAAAAATACAAGTCTAAAGTTTTTAGCCAACAGGATGCTATTAATAGCTATCTTAAAGAAATGGAACTTTTGAATAAAGAACTTTCTGAGCTAAAGTCTGAGTCTGACAATTTTAAAAAGGGAATCACGAATTTCTCAAATTCTCATAAACTCTTCGATGAAATGGTTGACAAGATGAGGACAGATAAAAGTAAAGCGGGACTTGGGTATCCACCTCCCACTAACTATTATCCTAAGCCTGTTAAGGAAGGCACCGAAGAACTTGTGGCTGACTACTCATCATGGTCAGCTACAAAGTCTAAAGAAGCTACATCCAATCCCAAAAGGCAGGCAAAGGAGAAAACTAAACGGACAGAGTATCCCTTGCCTACTTTTGTTAAGTCTGATAATACACCTCCAGTTAGTGTAGAGGAGGGTGTTGAGATAGAGGATCTACCGGAAGAGGCTGAAATCAAAGTTGAAAAAGTTAATGTAAAGCCAGAAAATCATATACTTACCAATGAAACTGTAAAGGTTTCAACTACAAAGGGTAAAAACAAGGTTGAAAATGAATCCAAAAGAGTTCAACGTCAAATGAAGGATTCAAATATAAAATCTAAAAGTGAACAACCTTCAACATCAACTTGTTCAACTTCTGAGGCTTCTACATCAACGTGTACACATAAGTGTTCACGTCCTGTAAATGCCTCATCTTCTAAGCCTCCAACAGTTCATTCTCCACCTCAACCTTTTGTGGGTAATCATTGGAATAGGTCGTACATTGAACGACGTTCTTGTTTCCATTGTGGACAACAAGGTCATATTATTAGGGATTGTCGGTTATTATCCCTAGATAGGTTTGGTAGAGGGATGCCAAGAACTTCCTCCTTTAGGAATTCTTATTCAAAATCGTTTTCTAGGCGTGCTTCGTATTCGCCTATATCAAGATATGCATCCTCTTCTCCAAAACCCGTGGCTAGAGTAAACAAAGTTGTGCCTAGTAAACCTCAAGTTCAACAGCACAACATTGTTGAAAACAACTCATCTGAACCTACAAAGGTTTGGAAACCCAAATCCACAGACAACGCATCAATGAAATCTTCTGAGTTTTTAAAATATCATAAACTCATTGATGTGATGATTATGGATGACCATGGACAACCCAAGTCTATCAAGGCTTGGGTGTCCCATAAGTACTAACATTTGCTTGTTTGTGGTGGTGCAGTCAGATTTTTACTAGCTAACATTTTTAGTGACTGCATGGATGTGGATATTTTTGGAAGATTGTTTTCAAGGTGCTTATATGTGATGATTTGTGATTGGATGGATGAGATCGTTGAAGTTTCGAGGTGATAAAAGTGCTAAAAGGCATTTGACTTGACGTGCTATGTGATTTTGAAAAAATTTTTTAAATTAAATTATTAAGTGCAACAGCCATTCTTTATACTTTTTAGTATTAAAGAAATGCAATGTTGCGAAATTTATTCAATTAAAAAATACAAAAATATGTTTAATGTTTAAGGGGAGTATTTTTGGATTGGATATAAGAATTTGCTGTTCAGGGGGAGTAATTCTGAATATTCAAAATTCTGATTATTTAATTCAGAAATGTGAACAGCAAGATTCTTAATTCTTGAAAAGATGTTGGATTGTGTGTTTGTAAAACAACTTGGGATATGATAGTACATCGGGTGATATGCATAAAAATGGAAATTTTAAGGTTTATGTTTGATGTGTCAGTAGGTTTATCTGGTATATTTAACACATCTTCTATAAACATTGGCTTCATTATATGATGTATCGGTAGGCATGATACACACCGGTTTGTGAGTGAGTAAGAAGTAATAATAAAACTTGTCTATTACTTTGAGAAAAATGTTATATGATGTATGACATAAGTCTTAATTGATAAATGGAAGTACTATCATACACTGTCATAATTATGTAAATGTAAAATGGGCATATAGTGATAATATGATTATTCGCCTAACTAATGGTGACTATTGTTGTACTCACGTACAGACCTGAATCCATTAGTTATGCAAATAGTCTCAAACTTGTTATGTTCATACTAAGGGACCCTCTGTTGTACTAAGTACAGATCTGGGGCCACTAGTATCTGCATAGTCGGTTTGATGTATGCCTAAATATAAATATCAAGTGTATGTTACGAGAAAACCGAGATAAACTTGGTCTTGTAATCTCTACCTTGTGTGAATATGCAGTGTTTGTTTTACTGAAGTTTATCAGTATATCATATAATAGGTTTCTCAAAATTAATATTCATACTAACAATAAAGGTTAGCTCACAGATACGGATGTAATATGTTTAAGTGGACAAACAATACCGATGATCGTCTTGAACTAATTTTTATAAAAGGTGCTTTATATATGTCAAGTAAATTTAAAGTGGACAAATATACTGATGATCGAAATAACACTTACTATTTCCTAATAATTGCATGTTGGCCTGATATGATCCCTAAGCAGACTTAAAACAATCATATCCCCGATTTATTTTAATCTTCGTTCTTTACTTTTCATTTATAAAGAAAAATTCAAAAAGATTTTATTTCTATGTTATTTTCTTCAATATCGTATATCTTGTTAAAGTCAAATATTGAAGATGTAAAGGATGTCGGTTATTCTCCAAAGTTTGTGAAGATAATTCTATCGGAGAAGTTGCTGATGATTGAGAGATGGTCACATAGTTTGAAGATCTTATTGTATGATAAATTTGTGTCATTCACATGAATTTGGACACCAAGATTTCTTTGAAGACCATGCTATCTCAAAGGGGGAGTTTCTGATTGTCAAAGACATGAAAGAGTTTGTTGATGAAGACTAATTGAAGACTTATTTGACCAAGCTGATGACAAGGGGGAGTTTGTTGGTGCATTTTGTGTGTCAGTCAGTTGGTCAAACTATTGTAATTGTCAAAGTCAATTAGTCTACAAATGTATAGTGTTTAGAGTGTGTATTCGAGTCTGTAAATGAAATATACATAGAATGGTGACATTGTAATTGGGCCTGCGACGTCGGGTCAGACGTCGCAAGGGTCTGGGCCTGCGACGTTGGGCTTAACGTCGCAGGGCCTAATAGGTTTCGTATAAATAGCGAGTTTGAAGTCAGTTTAGGGCTAGACGTCATATAGAGAGAGAGAGGGCCGTTTTTGTGTGAGTTAGGAGAGGAGAAAACGAGTTTGAGTCTGTAATATTATATTATCAATTGTGAATATATACAAAAGATTATAGTAAACGTTTTGTTTCGTTTGTTTGGATTCCGCACTAACAATCGATTAAACGATCCGATCAGATCCCACGAGTGCGGGACTATCACGTGTTGTTGATAGGACTCTACCAATCAAACATGAAGAAAATATCCACTACGTAGGTAACTCTTTTGATCCTGATAGGAGATTGGATGTTTGTCGGGCATTTGCTAGACAACTCAAAACGTCTGACTTTCCTTTTTCAGTTAAACAAAGAGAAGTCGCTCGTAGGATAAAGAAACAGGTTGGTATTCTCCACCACCTTCCAAATCAAAAGGAGGAAGGTATCTTCACACATTATCGAGAGCAAGAACTAAAGCTTAAATCAGAAATAGACCTACTAATGGACCTATTCGCCTGCACCGATTATCAACCGGTTTCCCAAACCCTAATTAATCGTTATGTTGCGGCTATGATTTATGAGCTTGAGTTCTGGATCAGCAAAGATCCCGCTATATCTCTCGTCATTTCTGATAAAATTCCATTTTTCGTTGACCCCGCTACTTACATGATCAACAAGTTGTTAGAGATATTCCCTGGAGCCACTGACGATAACATGGAAGCTACTTTCTTTGCTGAAAGGAAGGATATTAACGTCTCACTCACTTTGTTATTTGCTCAGTCAAAATTTCCTTTCACTGTTTCACAAACATCTTTAATCGAAGAAATCACGGAGTCAGTTCACACTACCACCGGAGATCCCGATTCGAGAGAAGAATGGAAATTTCAACAAACCCTAGGAATGCTTCTTCATGACTTGAACAATATAGATGACGGATCACGAAACGGAATTTCAAATCCTAAGAAAGTTAGAAAGGAATTTAACAAGTTTATTGACAATCTTCTAGATTTAGGCAAAAAGGAACGTATGTTTCTCACTGAACACAAACGATTCTCGTTACATCCCGCAGACCTAGTTGATTCTGTCATTAAGATTCTCACTTATGACTTTATTCCTCGCTACACTTTCCATCAACCAAGAGCACCAAATTCACTTAAACAATTGCTCTTGGGCAATACTCAATAAATTTGTCCAAAATTCGAGCTACCGACTTTAACCAAGCGCTTTTTGGGAGGCAACCCAAACTTTAGTTAATTTAGTTTTATTTTAAGTATTTAGGATAAGTAATATTAGTGGTTAATTATTAAATTTAAAAGCTTGCATTTAAAAACACAAGAAAACGTTCTTTTAAAATTCAAATTCGCGCGATACAGAAACGAATTTCAGACATTTTCAGAAAGTTCGAAAAAGTTTATTTTTAAATTTTGAAAATTAATTTTGAATTTGTCTTGAATTTTAAAGAACACAAAAAGATTGTCTTGTTTTAAATAAAAACGTATACGATTTCGCGTACAATTCGCAATATCTTTTCAGACTGCGCGTAAAGATTCAGAAAATTACGAACATACTTTTTAAAATTGTTTTATTAAAAAATTTTAAACTTTGAAATTTTACTTGTATGTTTCGTATCTTTCGCGAATTTTAAATCGCGTACGTTTGAAAGGGTATAAAAGGGATTTTGGCCACACACATAAGACAAAACAATAAAAAACTTCATCTTCTTCCTCCTCTCCCCTCCAAAACCGTCGGCCTACACCCCATCACCACCAAATCTCCATTACTCAACCATTTTGCATGATTCCAAGCTCAAAATTCATCATTTTATGATCTTTCTTGCATCCACAACATCACTACATCAAGTTTAAGGTAATTCTTGACCTAATTTTGTGATTTTCATGAAACTTTAAAAATTAGGGCTTGTAACTCATTTTCATAGATTTCATGGTTAAAAGTTGCAATCTTTAGTGTTATTTCATACTTATCTTGATGCTTAACATGATTACAAGCTTAATCTAGTGATTTGTTAGCTTGATTGCAAAATTGGAGATTAAAGTGTTGACTTTTGGATGAACTATGGTTAGTTTGACTTTTTGGTTGATTAATTGCTTATGTTGACTTTTATTGATTGAGTTATGCTTAAACATGATAGGTTAACATGTTTTGATTGATCATTTTCAATTAGAAAATGGTTAAGCTAGTTTTTGGTAATTAAAGTAAGCTCATTTTTGATAAAATCATCATAAACATCATTTTTACTTAAAACTTTTATTTTTAAACCATGTTTATGACTTTTCTAAACTTAAAAAGCTTACAAGATTATCAAAACAAGCTTCGGTTCAATTAATCATTTTTTTAGTTTATCACTTTAATTAATAAAGTGTATGACTTTGAAATGAAACCAACAAAAACGCCATTTTCTAAAAACTACCATTTTGTCAAATAAGTTTACTACCATTCTTTGCTTGAAATCATGTAAATAAAGCTTTATGTCTTTTGGAAATTGCGGAATATTGGATTGCATATTTAATTGGTAATATGCCCTTTTATGATTAATTGATTTACTTGAGGTAATTATATGACCTTGGATTTATCCAAAGTATTAAGCTCATTTAGATTGATTAACCATGAACATGAAGTGTTTAAGTTTTTAGTGCTTGGGATAATTAAGTTAGGTACCTTGTTGACTTGCTTTGATTATGCTAGGAGCTTGAAGCTTTGTGCCACTTTCCCTTGATTAGACATAAGCTAATAAGAAATTGGTGATTTGTGATTGGTTGCGGTTAGGTTTAGCAATTTTAAAATTTCTGGATATGCCCATTTCTAAAGCCTACATTTCCAATTTTTTCTGAAAATTTGGAAGTACTTTAGCATATCCATTAATATATCACGGTTATGGTCTAATCTTTTCTTGTCTTTTATCACAGATGGAAAATTGCCCACCTTCACTCAGCTACTTGGCCAAATCTTCAAAGAATAGGTCACTCATTCGCCAGTGGATGCAGCGACCGCATCCGATAGGCAGTAATCGGTATGTGGTATGGAAAGACATGATTAAGCTAGGGATCAGGGATGAGTTGAAGAGTTTGTTGATGTATGAGACCGATGGTCAAGTGAACAATGCCTTTCTCCATCTCTTCGATATAGATGAGTATGCATACCGAGAAGTAGTGACAGAGTTCATGATGACTTACCAGCTGAATCCAAAAATGAGCGTATCCGACAAAAGAAAGATTTCATTCAGGTTTCAGGAACAGATTCATCATATCTCAGTTGCCGACTTGGGAGTGTATCTTGGTTTATATACAGAGTCTCAGGTCAACTCTGCATGGTTCAGAAACAGTGTTCAAGACATCTCCAGCCTACCAAACAGGAACCATAAGGATATTTGGATGGATTTAGCAGGATCAAACTTTAGGAGCTGTGTTAAGTCATCCACTTTCATCAAGCCGGTTCATCACATCCTTCACAAGTTGTTAGCATGTTCTATATTTGGAAAGAAGGAAGGTGGTGCTGTGAGTGCCGAAGAGTTGAAGTTCATGGAAGCAATCATAGGAGGAAAGAATCTGAATGTTGCTTTCTTGATCGCTGAGAGACTTGGGGGTGAGACCGACATGGATAGGCACATGTTCATGGGGTCGATCATTACTAGATTGCTGTATAGTATGGGATTGTTGACTGAGGCCCACACTGAGGAGTTTACTGTTTGTTCTCGTTCTTTGCCATTCAACTTGGACTACTGCAAGTTGATCCATCTTGTCGAGGTAGATGAGCAGAGACAGTGCCTATGGAAGAACACCAAACAGATCATTCCAGGATGTCGTCTCCCTGGGAAGCGTGTTAGAGGATCCTCACCTGTTGCAGATACTGAGGATGGCCCATCTGATAGAGCCCGAGCACCTACTACTCATGCTAGTGTCCCGCAAAGAGGAGTTGAGACAGCCGAGCCACCAGCTCAGGCTACTGTTCACTACACAGATCCAGTGACCTCGCTGACACAGTATTATCTTTTGCATGCTCTTCAGGTTAGCCGTTCCCATCAGCTGTTGATTTCCAGGAAACTTGGTATTCCTGACCCAGAGCCTTACATGTACCGATGCGGTCCACCACCACCAGCCATAGCACCACCACATACATCCATCCCATCACATACCACCCATACACCATCACCCGCTATTCGGACCACACCAGTACCAGAGCAGGTCCAGTCAGTTGAGACCGAGATACCGGTAGTTCAGCCAGTGATTTCTGCACCTGTGATTTCTCATCCTGCCCATCCAGTCGCCAGTGGATCTTACTGCGCTGACACAGTCTACTTGGGCATGGATGCTGTATCTTTTGACACTTCCGGGATGCTACTAAACTTGGGACCGATCTCTTCCTCAGCTGTACCGACAGAGAGCATGCTACGTCAGGCTTACATGACCTTACTAGAGCAAGCAGGGGTTACTTCGGCTATTTTTGCTAGAGTGGGGCTACACTGATCCGATGAGACTGCCAGCAGCTACCCTCAGAGACATATTGATTCAGCTCAAACTGATCAATGCTGAAGAACAGGGACTGAGAGTATCTAGTGGCCAGCAGTCAGTCGCAGGACCATCTGCAGCACCAGCTCCTACTCAGCATACTGATGCACCTGACCAGGGATCCCCAGCCTCATAGTTCTACCCCATTTGCATCATTTGACTTTGGTTTCAGACATTATTATTATTATTATCTTGTGTTTGTTTGGCTATTGATGAACCTTACTTTTGGAACTTATCTGTATCAACCACTAGTTGGTTGATCACTCTATCCTTATCTATATTATGCTTTTACTTATTATGTTTTATTTTCTTTCTGTCAAATAAGTAGAAATGTTGTGATGTATGAACGTGGAAAAAGGCGGGATGACGCACTTTCAAGAAGAATATCCGTGAAGTCAAAAGGCAACCCGAACCAGTTTTCAATATTTGCAGACTGCGGAACATTCAACATCTCATGGAGGGGCCTCGTTCTTCTCAAAACTTCCTTGTATCTAAGCACTTCAAAGAACTAAGTGTGGGATCACTCCCCACACCACAAACACTTGTCGAAATCACTCCAACTTCTTCAAAACCTAAAGTTTGGGATTTTACAAAATAGAATTCCCCACTTAAAAGAATTGAATTTGATTTCTGATAACGTTGGATACATGACACCGGATAACCCCGTATGAAGCTTGCTGTCCTTCAAGAAGAATGCAGAAGAAAGCTCGCTTCGACTCTCTCTCTCCTGCAAAACTTCATATGCTTCAAAACGTTATCTGGGGAGTTTCTTAACCTTCTATCCATTTCATGATCACATATATTCTATCTTGTTAGCTTGTTATAATCTATACCCTATCCTGAACTTATCACTAAGTGTGGGATTCAAACCTAAATTTAACACTTAAGAAACATTTTCTTACATGTTCAAACTCTAAGTGTGGGATTTTACCTCCAGTAAAAACTCAACTCAAGAGAACATTAGGGACAATGTTCCTCTAAGTGTGGGATAGCTAGGTATAGAATACCTTGGATAATTTTAGGCAATTTTTATGTCCAAAATAGCATTTACTCAGAAAATGTTTCCCCAAAAATGAACTTTTTCAAATAAAATCTTTCAAAAAAAATTTCAAAAATTTAAAATTATAAGTTAAATTATGAAACTAAACTCTAAGTTTTTGAGTTAAATACTTTCGAAAAGGATCATTCTCGAAATATGAGTAAGGAATTTTGGAATATAGGGAAGATAAGGTAGAAATTTCTCGAGCAAGAAACAATAATCTGGAAGGAGCATGGCTAGACACATACAACCCTATTTTGTAGTGAGGTATCTTGAGCCTAAAAACATTCATCTTTAATGCTTCACTTTCATTTCTTGTGTGTGACGATGCTTGCATCTCTGAATTAGAACTTGCTCCAGACATACGTTTCAAGACCACATTGGTGTGTACCGTACGCGGTATAGGTGCAGCTAGATGACCTTGACATTCCTTAGGATTTAAACCCAATTCTTACATATCTCTTCAAGCCTAAAACCCTTCCGATACTTATTTTCAGTATCGATGATCCGCCTAGTAAACCCTGTTGAGCCTAAACCTTTCATTTCGTAAAAACCCTCGTACTAAACCCCCACTCAACCAAAATTCCCAAAACCTTATCTTAGAATTTCTAAGGTCGTGAAAAACATCTTTTGGAACATCCTCTTCAATTATGCTCTAAAGTCTTCCTCTTCTGTGTACTCTAAAAAGTCAAAAGTGCGAAAAATTGGCACGACAAAAGAAATTGAAGTTCAAGATCAAAGATCATAATTCCGAAAAGGATTTCTGAAAGGATCAACATAAAATATCCTTAGAAATTCTCTGGCAAAGAAGTTCTGAAGAAGAAAAGAAAAAAATAAAAAGTAGAAAAATCAAGAAAAGAAAAAGAAATAGTTCCATCAAATAAAGCTGAGTGCTTCAAGTATCACCTTCTCAAGAAAAATTCGATAGAAGACGAGCAGCTACAAGATCCTCCGTTCCGTTCTGAAATAAAGTTTTTCACTATCTTTGAGTTTTAAGATAAGTCAAACCCTTACAACCAAACATATACCACTATCCATACCCTTAAACCTCACCAAACACTACCACCCGTTGAATGTCTTGGGATAGCTAGCACCGTCCTCACCTAAGTGGTGGAGATCCGATTCTCGACCAAGCTTATGACGATGAGTGCTGCATGACTGGCTTATTTAAGCGATTTCATTTGTTCTAGATTGTTAGGGAACCCGATACACCTTGAGTGAATTGAGTGACCACCTTTAGTGAGATCGCCTAGTCATGTGTACTTCAAGATCACGAGGATTGGTAGTATGCTTGATGATAATTGCTTCTTGCTTCTGAAAGGATCATCTTATCATTTCCCTTATTCTTAAACGGTCTTAGTCATATTAGAAGTGGTATCATTTTGAAATTATTTTGACTCGCCCCTTAAAAACCAAATCTTAAATGTTTTTCTAACTAAGTGTTGCTTGAGGACAAGCAACGCCTAAGTGTGGGATAACTTGATGTGACTCAAATAGTCATGTTTTTAAGGGTAATATTCCGCACTTTTTGGACGTAACTTTAGTGAAAACATTCCAAAATGATTATTATTTACTAAAATTCACTAAAGTGGTCTAAATATAGGCGTTGCTGCAAAAATCACCTAAAACGTCCAAATAACAAGCAAATCAGGGCGAATAAACGTGCACAAAATCCTCCGGCCTCATTTACCTTATATAGATCACATTCTAACTTCATCATATGATAAAACAGGTAAAATCGAGACGGGAAAATCAAGAATCATGCAAATCGGATAAAGAACGGAGAAGACTGAGCAGTATCAGACCCTATAAAGTCATTTCGGCTATGCTTGAGCTATACACATCCAATTTCAGTGAAGTTGGCATCATTAGAAGCGTAACGGAATTACGAAGACACAGGAGAAAGAATCAGGTCAAACGGACGCATAACGAAGGAGATACGCGCGTTTTAAGCAACGAACGAAAATAGACGGACACCGTATACGGCCTTGGCAACCGTATACGGCCTACCTAAGACCGTATACGGCCATGTACACACCGTATACGGCCCCACCAAGACCGTATACGGCCCCCCTGCCCCCGTATCGTGCTTCGTTTGCTTGTACGTGCTGTTTCACGAGTTGTACGGCTGATTTTTGACCTTTGCCTATAAATAGGGGGGTCATCCCTCCTCATTCTACACACATTCACACACTCTCACATTTCTCTCATTTTCATTTCTCTCATTTTCTTTCACTTTCTCTCTCTAACTTTCTCTCTCTAGCACTACTCTTAGGAGTTAGAGGAGAAAGGTTAGGGTTGAGCTTACGGTTCGAGTCTAGAGGAAGTTTTAGCTTGGTAATCTTGTTGTAACGAGTTTTTCAAGTTCAGACTTTTTGTAATCCTCAGTATTACGCTGCTGTATTCCCGGTGATATCTAAACTTTACTTACTGTTATAATGCTTGTGCTTTATGTTATTTCAGTTTGTATTCTGCATATTGCCATGTTTATAGAGTAGTTTAATATTGTGATTGTTGAAATGTAGATATTAGGAGTAGGGATGATGTTAAATTAATGTTTCATTTATACGATTGGGAATTGTTATGCTGTGTATCTGGTTAAGCTTATCCTGAATACAGATCTAGTCTCTCATCACCCTTTCCAGACTTTCACGTGACTGTTGTCCTAGGATAGGATCTGATCAACCCTAATACTATGAATATACAGTTATCTCCAGTTACAGTATGAAACTATGAACTTTCCTGTAAAAGGCACGGTACTTCGTATAGCATTGGAAACACCTCGTGTGGAGTAAAAATACGTGGAAGCTAAGGAAATGCCATGGATTTTTTCATCGTGAATTACCTAGAAGTGACCCTTCTAGAACTGTGGTCTAGGAATCAAAGCTGTGGAAATGCTTGTTGCACTGTACACCGTTAGTACACCTAAGATCTGGAACACTGTGGAAATGCTTAAATGCCCAGTACACCGTCAGTACATCTAGGGTTTGGAACACTGTGGAAATGCCTAATTGCCCTGTACACCGTGATTATTCCTAGGGATGAACGCCTGACTGTAAAGGAGGGTCTATATTTATGATGGTTAAGTAGGTGCTTCAATAGAAACAATACAGGGTAGTGTCAATCATATACCTAGACATGCAAAACCCTAATCACACCAATAGTTTAACATACACAGGATACAATCAGCATTTTCTATAATAAAAGTAAATAGACGATTAGGTGTTAAGAAAGGTCAGTAAATACAATTGCGGTATGTTGCCTTATGCCTGATCCCTAGAACATTTAGGGTGACTTTGTCTTAATTAAGCAAAGGCTCAGGAGGGATTGAAAACAGCCTGATCTGATCAGAATCATGATAACCTAGGATTCCAGTGACATATGTTTCTAGGGTTTCACCTGAACGTAGGGTCCTAGTGTTTACACCGAAAGTATGTCTACTCTTTATCTGGTAAATCTCCAATCAATTTTATAATGAACATCATCCCGAAACCCTAATTATCCAAGTTTCAGCAATCACATCTCTACCTGTCTGCTTAAACCCTAATTTCATTTCTCGTTATTTACTTTTCTGCACTTAGGAAAATTAGAAAACCAAATCAATCCAAAATCTATCTACCTACCCCCATCCTAATTGCGACCATAATCTTTGGTGACCCGCTTTATTTCAATTCGCTCCGATTTAAGAACTACCTCGAGTTATACTTACTGCTTGCTCCCAAGGTAGGTAGTACTTATAGTTTGAGCCCCAGCTCATATAAATTTAAAACTCACTGTCCGCCGCTTCTGTTGCTGTTGGAACAACGACCGGAGTCAAATCCGACCGACCGATAGGAGTCGCGACACACCCAAATCGTGCTTCTGCTAAACAATAAATTTGAGGGTGTTACACGCTGCCCCCGGACCCCCGTATTAAATTTCGTAATTTATAGAAATGCAACGAAACAAAACATAATTATACTTTTTGAAACTATGATTTTCAAACTATCACCAACGAGTCGTATACCTTTTCACAAATACAAAATACAAACGTAAACAATTAAACGAACGATTTGGACATAACTTGGTTGTACGAACACTAGCATGGATGATTAGCTTAGACATCCACATACTTATTAAATCTCATACGTTTAGGACGTTAGGAGATTTCGGACTGTACTTGGGCTTAGGTTTGCTAGCACTCGCACAACTACTTAACTCAACAGGTGAGTTCACAACCCCTACTTTTACTGTTTAAACTGCTTTGAACAGGGGTGGAAAACATAGTCAAACGCTTTTATATATACATGATTGTATACTATTTTACTCGAACGAATGGAGTACATTGAACTGGTAAACCGATACACAAACTGATGATTATGAAATAACGCTTTCATACTATAAATACTGTAAACGCATAAACATGTTTTGAAAACGCTGGAGAACGATCAGCAACACTTTTTGCTTAACTGATTGAGCAACTGAAAAGTCCCTACTGACATGGGCACAGACCGTTGAAAAGTCCCTTCTGACATGGGCACTAGATCCTGCGAACATGGGTCTAATATTGTTGATAAACTATTAAAAAGTCCCTACTGACATGGGCACAGACCGTTGAAAAGTCCCTTCTGACATGGGCACTAGATCCTGCGAACATGGGTCTACTATTGTTGATAAACTGTTAAAAAGTCCCTACTGACATGGGCACAGACCGTTGAAAAGTCCCTTCTGACATGGGCACTAGATCCTGCGAACATGGGTCTACTATTGTTATTAAACTGATGAAAAGTCCCTACTGACATGGGCACTGGGTTCCTACTGACATGGACCCACCAAACGATTAGCATACTGACATTCCTACGAGACACAACTATTAGGATACTGACATTCCTACGATCATCTAATAGGATACCTACATTCCTACTATAACTTGAAATATACTTTTGGGCAACATCCCAACGAAACATACCTACTACTAGGATACGTATATTCCTACAGAACATACTTGGAAATAGGATACTGCTTTCCTACAACTACTAGGATACGAACTTTCCTACAAACAACTATTTGGAAACGTATTTGGTTTTACGAATTACACTTTTTGGTGACATCCCAACGATACTGTATAAACAACAAGTGGGTTACCAACTGTACTTGCAAACATAAAACCTGTGAATTCACTCAACCTCGTTGTTGACTTTTACTATGTTTTTCAGGGAATTAGCTGCGCACGTAAGAACCGCCTGCACATATCGACCCACGAAGGAATAGGATGCCAACTTTTGACAACTGGATTTCTTTTGTATAACTAAAACTGTTTAGTCATATTTACGAAATCTACTTTTGTAAACTTAACAACTTTCATACGATTCGATGAATCGTAAACTTTGTAATCATTATATTTGGCATCTTAATATATATGTTTAGTTGTAATCATATGCTCTGATACGTATGCATGTACAATGTTGACGTGGCACCCCCATGCTTAACCAAATGCTTCCGCTAAACAAAACCGACGAATTTGGGGGTGTTACAGATTGGTATCAGAGCCATTGGTTATAGCGAACTAGGAAACTTTAGGTGACTTAGAGACCTAGAAACCTAGACTATAGCCTTGGCTAGAACGCACATGCATACACACATTTACATACGTCTAACTATCATTACGACACGCCGGTCCATTATTTGGATCATACCACGTTCGATTCATTCTGATCTCATTGAACCTGACTGTATTAAACGATTGATGAAAAGAAGCATGTATTTAGCATCATATAATGACGCCTGGCCAACGTGATTATATTATACTAAGTACACGTGGGCGTTTCATAGTCGTGAGATACGTGATGGGGATCTCATCAAACTTCCTTAAAACATTCGTAAAACATTTGATAATTAAAATATGTGAAACTTGTTCTTCACATCCTTTTCGTTGGCATTGACTTCTGCACTTTCTTCATCGCAGAACGTCATCATGCCGCCTAAACAGAGGAAAACCCGAAACAGTCACCGAGAAACAACACCTCCTGTCGTCGAAACAACCGAGCAAATCATCGAACGCCATGTGGCCGAAGCTATTGCCCAGTATGAGGCCAGCCGCAACCGAGACAATGTGGCAAATAACAGTGGAGCCACACCTGTCAACAGCGAAACCCCGGAGAATACCCAACAAGGGTGTTCCTACAAAACCTTCCAGGCTTGCAAACCAAGCACTTTCACCGGGACCAAAGGGGCCATTGGCCTAGTCCACTGGATTGAGAAAATGGAATCGGTCCTCAACATTAGCGGCTGCTCAAACGACAACATTGTGAAATTCGCCACGTGCACTCTCGCCGACGAAGCATTAACCTGGTGGAACGCTCAGGCCCAGATCATTGGACGCCCAGCTGCCTACTCCATGAGCTGGGAAGCTCTAAAACAGATGATGATGGAGGAATTTTGCTCTCCCAATGAGATCCAGAAACTCGAGACTGAACTCTGGAATATTCAGATGACCGACGCTGACATCACCGGTTACACAACAAGGTTTCAGGAACTTGCACGCCTGGTACCCCACATGGTAACTCCCGAGAAGGAACGCATCAAGAAATACCTTAAGGGCTTGGTCCCACAAATCAGAGGCATGGTGATGTCCTCCAAACCAACTACTTTCAGGAGCGCAGTGGATCTGGCTCAAAGCTTGACTGACGACGCAGTCCTTATTGGAACTCTGAAAGCTGCGTTAGGGAAAAACGAACCCCGCCGTACCGACACTGGTGACTCTAGTCACAACAAACAAAAGTGGAACAACGATGGTAACGACCGTCAGGGTCAACAAAATAGAAACCCGGGGAACGCCCGAGTTTACGCCGCAATCACCAACCCCGAACCAAAAACATACCAAGGCAAGAGGCCTAAATGTGGAAAGTGTGGAAAACACCACGAAGGGGATTGTTTCTTCTGTGATAACTGCAACCGATTTGGACACAGAACCGAAGCTTGTAGAACTCACCCCACGAACAACGAAACACTGGCTGTTTCCGATGTGGCGACCCGGGACACTACCGAAATCAGTGCCCCCAACTCAACAACGCCAACAACAATCAGAATAACAACAACCACATTGCTAACGTCCCACCAGCTCGAGGACGTGCATACATCCTCCGTGCACCGGAAACGGTTGCGGACCTCGGCTAGCACGGTATGTCTTAACTGCTGTTGCTACGATTTAACATTTCTCTTATTCGGATGCCGATTCGAACATAACGCTTGGTAAACTTTGACCACGAAACGAAACACACAACTTATTGAACTATGCCGCGAGCATACTTAAACTGATTGAACTTTTATGGCAACAATTGAGCGCCACGCAAACTATTATTATTGTTAACAATATGACTTATCGGAGAACATACGCCACGGGCGATCCGACTTGATTTAAATCTCGGGACGAGATTTCTCTAACAGGGGGAGAATTTGACACCCCGCAATTTTGACAAAATCATAAACGTTAATTGCACGCATTTTTAGGCTAATTCCCTACTTGAGTGAATTCACAACGCATTTTAGAGGTAAGTCTAGCAAAGCCCAACTAGTTAAAACGCGTAGTATTACTTGTTTGTAATTAGATGCAATTACATACGAAACAATTGGAACAAACGCGACAAAAATATACGACTGTTGGTGAACAAACATTATTTAATAAAAGGAAATTATTAAATAACGTTGTTAACAATTAAATATTATGTCGATGATATTTACAAGTATTTCGTAACGAATAACGTTTATTTTGCACCATTAAAATAAAACAAAGTTTAAAATTTTAATACTTAACTAAACTAGTTTTATAAAATATCTCAATTAAAAATATAAAAGAATATGTAATTAACAACTTATTATTTACAATATTGTAACATTCAACGATCGGGTAAACAAACACGGAACGCAAACACGGGAGACGAAAAATGGAGACAAAACCCACCTCCCCACCTCTTTCTTTCATTTTTCTTTCATCTCACTTCTCTCTCTACTCTCTTTTTCTCTCAACTCTTTCTCACTCTAAAAACATCACACAAAATCACCAAATACTACACCAAAAACGCGCCGAATCATCTAGCCATTTGGAGAAAAACGATCACCTCTCAACGATCTACACTTCTACCTTTTCGGATTTCAAAACCGACACGCGTAAGTTTCCGACATTTCCCGTAAATCATTAGATTTCGAAGTTTCCTTTGATATTTCGTGTTTAGTATACTTAGATTACCATGTTTTAGTGATTTATACAACCGAAAACGTCCAAAATCGACCAAAAACCCGACTTTTTCAAGCTGTTCGTCGAACAGTTGGAAGTGTCGCTATGTGCCAAAAACAGTGCTAGCGATACTAGCTAAGTGTCGCTATGCCTAAGTGTCGCCCCTATAGCGACACTACTTAAGTGTCGCTGAAATACTTAACCAGATCCATCCTAGCGACACTACCTTAGTGACGCCATAATAGAACAAGTGTCACCTATAGCGATACTAACCAAGTGTCGCTACTCAATTGAAAATCAGGAATCTAGCGACACTCACCTAGTGTCGCCTATAGCGACACTAGCCCAGTGTCGCCAAAAGCAGAAAGTTTACAACTTTTGCACTAAGTGTTGAGACTGAGATTTTACCACCTGAGTTTACCCCGAAATGAAATTTCGAACGCGTTTTTACTACAGCAACATAGCAGAAATAAAAATTTTCCAAGCTGACTTGGCAGCTCGACCCCAACCAGGGGCTCTGCCCCTTGGACCCCGCCAGGGGTTGCCGCCCCTTGGACCCCGCTACCAGGGGCACTGCCCCCGGACCCCCGTATTAAATTTCGTAATTTATAGAAATGCAACGAAACAAAACATAATTATACTTTTTGAAACTATGATTTCAAACTATCACCAACGAGTCGTATACCTTTTCACAAATACAAAATACAAACGTAAACAATTAAACGAACGATTTGGACATAACTTGGTTGTACGAACACTAGCATGGATGATTAGCTTAGACATCCACATATTTATTAAATCTCATACGTTTAGGACGTTAGGAGATTTCGGACTGTACTTGGGCTTAGGTTTGCTAGCACTCGCACAACTACTTAACTCAACAGGTGAGTTCACAACCCCTACTTTTACTGTTTAAACTGCTTTGAACAGGGGTGGAAAACATAGTCAAACGCTTTTATATATACATGATTGTATACTATTTTACTCGAACGAATGGAGTACATTGAACTGGTAAACCGATACACAAACTGATGATTATGAAATAACGCTTTCATACTATAAATACTGTAAACGCATAAACATGTTTTGAAAACGCTGGAGAACGATCAGCAACACTTTTTGCTTAACTGATTGAGCAACTGAAAAGTCCCTACTGACATGGGCACAGACCGTTGAAAAGTCCCTTCTGACATGGGCACTAGATCCTGCGAACATGGGTCTACTATTGTTGATAAACTATTAAAAAGTCCCTACTGACATGGGCACAGACCGTTGAAAAGTCCCTTCTGACATGGGCACTAGATCCTGCGAACATGGGTCTACTATTGTTGATAAACTGTTAAAAAGTCCCTACTGACATGGGCACAGACCGTTGAAAAGTCCCTTCTGACATGGGCACTAGATCCTGCGAACATGGGTCTACTATTGTTATTAAACTGATGAAAAGTCCCTACCGACATGGGCACTGGGTTCCTACTGACATGGACCCACCAAACGATTAGCATACTGACATTCCTACGAGACACAACTATTAGGATACTGACATTCCTACGATCATCTAATAGGATACCTACATTCCTACTATAACTTGAAATATACTTTTGGGCAACATCCCAACGAAACATACCTACTACTAGGATACGTATATTCCTACAGAACATACTTGGAAATAGGATACTGCTTTCCTACAACTACTAGGATACGAACTTTCCTACAAACAACTATTTGGAAACGTATTTGGTTTTACGAATTACACTTTTGGGTGACATCCCAACGATACTGTATAAACAACAAGTGGGTTACCAACTGTACTTGCAAACATAAAACCTGTGAATTCACTCAACCTCGTTGTTGACTTTTACTATGTTTTTCAGGGAATTAGCTGCGCACGTAAGAACCGCCTGCACATATCGACCCACGAAGGAATAGGATGCCAACTTTTGACAACTGGATTTCTTTTGTATAACTAAAACTGTTTAGTCATATTTACGAAATCTACTTTTGTAAACTTAACAACTTTCATACGATTCGATGAATCGTAAACTTTGTAATCATTATATTTGGCATCTTAATATATATATGTTCTGTTGTAATCATATGCTCTAATACGTATGCATGTACAATGTTGACGTGGCACCCCCATGCTTAACCAAATGCTTCCGCTAAACAAAATCGACGAATTTGAGGGTGTTACAATTAGCAACACCATAGTTAATCATCATTTGTTTAAGTTGCTCAGGACTTTCAAATCTCATTCCTAAAATGGGTTTCTGCTCTTTCCAATCCAAGGATGGGTTATGAATTGGATAGTGTACACCTGGCTGCACCTTATACTGCTCATCTATTTCATCTTCATGAACCTCCCACTCATTCAACTTCTCATATGTCCTATGCGGATCAACAGGATCATATATAACATTTTCATCAAATGAAGTAATAAATTTCCCACTACACAGCTTAGTTAGAAAATGATCCTTTATACTTCTTAAAGGAATGCTTACATCATCCTCACCTTCATTATGCAACTCAACATAAGGCTTAACATCATCCTCTATTTCTACTTCACTGTCCTCACCACTATCAACATCAACATTATCCTGTCTTAGCCAAGCCATAACATCATATCCATGATGCTCTACATACAGTCCAATTTCCCGCCCATTCGCATTTCCGACTTGCATGAAGTCCAACAAATGACCATCATTTGACATCTCTCTCAGACCAATATGTAAAGGTTTACCAGGAACACAGTAATACAAAGTTTTAACGGGTAATCTAACGCATTTTGAAAGATGTTTACAGACCTTAGTGTATGAGAGGTTGGTAAAGTCAACACCAACAATGGTATCGTGTTCACCATCGTCATACTTCAGCGACTCTCTCTTATACCTGAAAACACCTTCGTGATGGAAAGTTACATCCAATTTCGACCACATTCTGCAAAACACCACGTCGTAATACGCTTGGTTAGGGTTTCAGAAATACACGTATAAATAACAAGCAAATAACAAAATAAGCTTATATCTTGAACAACTAACAAGTTGCACACTGGATTTACGGTGGTTCATCACCGAAATATTACAATTTCGAAATTAGGGTTTTCAATTTACAGTTTTTTGAAGTTTGGGGCTTTATACGATTAGCTGCGATTCAGACATATTTATGTTGAAATAACTTCAACTTAATCATACCTTGAAGAGATTTAGTAATGAGACTGCATTTATCAAGCTCGATTGTGTGTGTGAAATGTGTATCGGATTTGGGAACACGATGTGGAAAAGGAAAAATGAGAACGAAACATTAATATATGATAGATATATGATATATATTATTATTATAATTTCCCGCCCATTCGCATTTCCACCGTGTCATTAAAATAAAAAATGAAAAACACAAAACCGGTCAATATTACCGGTTGACCTGTACACGTCAGCAATGAACAAATTGTAACCGGTAAAATAAAAGTTGGTTGCTGACATCGGAACAAAATTCAAAAGTTGGTTGCGTGCATTAGTAATAAATTGGGTACGTTACCTAACTCGAAACAAAAAAAATAAGTTCGTTGGCGATCCGTACCTTTAACCCTTTCTAAAACAAATATATACGGTTTAAAGGCAAGTATATATAAGCATAACCATATACGTATATAACTAAAATGCATATTACAGTAAAATGTGAAATAATGTCAATGGTTATGATACATTATGTTAAAATTACTTTACTTATTGTATTGAATGTTTTGTCACTAAAAATACATTTCACACAACTATTGTTACATATCTAAATTTATTTAAATTTCTTTTTTCCTTAATAAAAAAAATAAAAAAAAATAATAAAAAAAATGCAAACCATCTTATAAAAATAAATATACTTTAAAAAATAAATAACCAAAACACTTACGGTCACCCGCGAGCGGGTCTTGCATCTACTAAAAAATAAAAATAGAACATCTATGGTTTATGCTTTTTTTATCCACAGGGGTGAGTGAGTGTGACGAACGGTTGTGAACTCAATTCCGTTTCAATCTTTTATTTAATTAATTAGATCAAATGAAAGCCGGCGGTGGATTAGTGTTCGGAGTTCCCCGCGCCGCCGCTCTCCCTAAGTTCTTCCTCCCTCGCCGCCGCAATACCACATTTCGATGCTACTCTTCTTCTTCTTCCGGTATATTGATTGATTCTGCTCTATACTCATTTCCAGACACCTATAAATTAGTATAATATCCCCAATAATAATTATATATGTATACATATCATTATCATTATAGTTTGCATCACTTGATATTGCTGTGCGAACCTTGAAAATGCATTGCACTAATCAATAACTTTAAAGCTGCTGTCTTTTGTCTCTGTTTCGGTTAATATAATCCTTCATAATCCATCCTAGGGCTAATTAATGAAATAACTTTATGGTGGTTTTTGCACGAATAGTATCCAAGAATTAATTTGATGTTACAGTTAATATTAGGAATGCATATTGGTTACAGTTGATAACATGTACAGATAATCTTTTATAAGTTTTCTGTATTGGTTTGATATGCAGGTCATGTTTCGTTTATAAAAGACGTGGCCGTAGCTCAACCACCGGAGCACTTGCACCACCTTCTAAAGATGCTTCAGGTGAGAGGTAAACCTTATTGGAACTGTTATCCCGTTTAAAATTTTATCATCAAAAGGTTTCGCCGTTTCTAAATGCCGTTATTTTGTGACAGGTGAATCGGTAATCTCCCCTGCCATGAAGAAAGGGATGATTCCTCTAGCAATCCCTCTGTCGAAAAACAGCTTAGGTCTGTGTTATATCCGTAGAATAGAAAGTGAAAAGGTTACATACAGATTATAATCTTTTATTTACTGTATTGGTTTTGTAGGTTCTGTAACAGCATTGTTGAGATGGCCAACTGCTCCACCTGGGTAAACAAGTTTAAACATTTTCCCATCTGTGTGGGGTAGAACCATAAAGGTGGCAATGTCCACTTATATATTTATGAAAGGGTCGATTTGGGTTAATTTTGATCTCTAATGGGTCAAATGGGTGGATAAATATTTAGCTAAGAATGAATCATGTCAATTGGGTCAAAAGTTGGTCCAAGTGTATATTTAATGCTTAAAACCTCCTAAGTAAGTTTGTTCAAAAAGTTGGATAATTATCAAAGTTATATAAGTTGTGCAATCAAATTTGACACTAATTATTTTTAGAAAAAATAAGTTTTGAACAAAATGTGTTCTTGGTCAACCCGATCCGACTTGTACCAAACATTTACCCGTTTTGACCTGTTACCCAACCCACCCATTGTGCCAACTCTATTGTGGGGATTGCTCTCTTGGTATCATATGGTTTCTTCTCTACAGGATGGAGATGCCAGTGGTGGAGGTCCGTAGTTATGGAGTGTGGCTTTTGGCCAAGAATGTGAGTTTTAATATCTTTTAAATTGAACTATATAAGGTGGCAATATGTTCACAGCCAAACTTTTTCATGATGATTTCAGGTAGACCAATATATTCACCGAATCCTCGTTGAAGAGGATGCCAACAGTTCTACACAAGGCACGGATGAACTGTTTCAAGCTTCAGGCGACGCTGGTGAAAAACTATACACAAAGGGAGATTTTGCTAAATCCGGCAAATCGAATTTGGACGTGTACATACTCCAGAAGGTACTGAGATGTCTGCTATTTTCTGTTACTTTCTAGATTGTTTTATGGAGACCACAATTAGATGTGCCCAGATGGCCAGATGGGTGTGTCGGGTGAGTTGGGTAATGGGACAAAATGATTTCTGGCTAAACAGGTTTATTTTTGTAAGGGTTTGGGTCGACCCGCAAATACTTGTTTGTCCAAGTATAAAAGTTTTTTTATGAATAATTAATGTATAAATAATGGTTACAACAACAGTATTATTACCAATTTATTACAATAATAATCTAGTTCTGTAAATTTAATAGATTTTCTAGTATGCCGTAAAAATAAGACTTACAAACGATTTTGTTCTGTTCTATCTGAGCAATTTCTTTAATTTAACCCATATTGATCTGTTTGATATATAACACAACTCTAATCAACCTGTTCATAAGTAAAGGAATATATGTTGGCAGGTTGGTTTGTTTCCCGATATATTGGAACGTAAAGTGATGGACCATTTTAAGAGAGGAGATGATGTAAGATAACCTTAACCTTTTGGTCTTTCCTATAAGTTATCTGAATTGACTATGTTTGCACAACTGTTAATCATATACATGTGATTTTGAAAGGTTTCAGCCATGGTGACTGGAGAATTCTATACCAAAAAGGAGCATTTTCCTGGATTTGGACGGCCTTTTGTTTTTAATGCTGAAATTTTGCTCAAGTATGAGAAATGCTTGGTTTAAATTATACGGGAATATCACATGTTTTGCTTACTAAGCCATTTGTGGACTTGTAGGGTTGGGCGTAAGCCAGAAGCTAAAGATGCTGCAAGAGGGGCACTAAAGTCGCCATGGTGGACTTTAGGTTGTCCATATCAGGTGTGGTTGTTAGTACTGATTGTCACTATTATAACTGCATAAAATGTGAAAAAAGATTGCGCAAAATTGTAATTTCTTGTTTTTCATATAGGAAGTTGCTGATATGGCTGAATGGGATGATGAACAAATTGAATTTATAAAGGAAAAAGTTTCTGAAGAAGGGAAGCAAGAAGATTTGTTGAAAGGGAAGGATGCTGCGCAGGTGAATATAAGTTTAATGTACTTGTTCCACTGCTAATTGAATTTTTCTACTACCGTTCAGTATTGACAAATTAGGACAATTTTTTAAACTGAAAACAATAGTGCCAACAATGGGTAAATAAGTAATTATGGCTTTTCCATTCTGGTTCCTTGTATGCTGCTAAAAGTTGCTCTTTTTTAATCGGAAAAACAGATTTCGTTAGATGAAGCTGCCTTTCTGTTGGACTTGGCATCAATTGAAGGGACATGGGATGAACATTTGGAACGAATCGCTGAATGTTATGAGGAAGGTGGGCTCCCAGAAATTGCCAAATTTCTCAAATATAGGGATTGACATAACATTCAAAGAATACAATGAGGATCAACGCTACCCAGGAATTTTTGTAGATTTCTGGTTTTTTGCATTGGAGGCTTATAATGGGTTGAGCAAATACCCCCATATTCAAGTTTTTCAGTGTGTAATACAAAAACAAAGCATATGTTATTGACACTTTCTATATTTAGTAGGCAAGTCTTGTTGTAGATCTTGTTAAGATTATAATTGACAAATACACAAATTTCTGTAGACAGTTTCTATTATCGGTTTGTGTCGATGGGATGTATACAACTGCACTATATTTGTCAAGATTGACTACAATCATATTTGTCATTTACCCTCATTAAAGAACCGAAAGGATTTTAGGTCTGTCTTATGCATGACCAATATAGCCGAATTTCAACATTTCTAAAAAAACTAGTTCAAGATGTTTTATACTACATTCCAGTACTGTTTAGTATAGAGATAACCGTTTTCCCTTTTCAAAGTTGGTATTTATGCACCAGCTAACAAAGCATTCTCCGAGATAACTAACTAGTTTTCCCAAGATCTCACTACAATGAATCAATAGAGCGTCTTGTTAAAGTGTAAAAGTCAATAGTACATCAAAAAATGTTGAAAATTTTCACTCAAAAGCAAATCCCAGTTCTTTAGCTTACAGTTATATACACATCACATTGCACAATAATCCATTTAAAACTCTCTCTAGGGATTTGAACCAAAAGCAAATCACATTATTCCCACACTACTAAATCAACCATATATGCTCAAGAAGAAAGATGTCATTTACTTGCTACTTTTTTTCTTTCTCCAAAGCAATTTACTGAGCATTCCACTTTTTTTCTTCTTAGCCGGTACAATCGACAAGAAAGTGACTAAAGCTTCTTCATCTTCTTGATGTTTTATTCCATTTACACTTAAAAACCTCAGTGGGGATTTCACATTACTAGCATTACCATCCATGACAGCCGGTGACGTTATGGTACGTGTAATTTCCTTAGTTTTAGTGGTTTGGAGAGCTCGTGCTGCGTCCTCTGCCATCATTTTGTCGAGTAGAGATATTCGCTGCTGATTTGTTTTTTCAGGTATGGGCGATGGTGGAGCTTCATAGGCCGGACTAGAAATAAGTCTTTTGGGAACAGATGCGTTTCTTGGTGAAGCCACAGCTTCATAGGCCGGACTAGAAATAAGTCTTTCGGGAACAGATGCGTTTCCTGGTGAAGCCAATGCCTTTATCTGCTTCCCCAAGTTTAATATGGTTTTTTGGCACTCTGCTAACTTTTCTGAAGCTGCAATTATTTCGCGCTCCTGCATACAAATTTTTAAGAACTAAATTGTAACATATGGAAAAATTGGAGATATGAATGTGATTCATAATCGAAAAATAATGGGAACTTACATTTTGAAGCCTCTTTTCATCATCGTCCACCTTGCATTCTTGTATATCGCGTTCTGTCATACTGAAATGACAAATAAATTTGAAATTTTATATTTTAAATAGTAGAACTAGATGAATTATAAGGTATCAAAAGTGACAGTTATTATGACCTTTCTGGCAGAAGGGGTTCATCGAGATTTCTGGCCTCCATTTCTACACTAAAGCTACTGTTGTTACTTCGTTGTTCCTCAAGAGACTTAGATATTATACGGGCTTCACTATACTCACCAATGGCCTCAATGAGCTGTTCATCAAGATCTTCTTTCGCTTTCATTTCTACTTCCATTTGATCTTTAATCATATCCTTCTGTTGCTTTAAAGATACCACCTCTGATTGCAGACCTTCAATCGTTTTCTCTGATTCCTGAAGCCGACTAATTAAAGACTCACTTTTAGAAACTTCCAACTGTAGTTTCCGTTCCAAATCTACTTTCGTCGACACCATACTATCCAAATCGTTTTTCAGTTTCTTACTTTCTTCCCCCGAATTCATTAAACAATTGTTTCTCACATTCCAGGGGGAAGCTATTGCCGAATTTGACAATTGCAACTTATCTCCTTCAATCTCGCTGTGAGTTTCATCCCAATCAAAGTGTTTCTCCATTTCACGCCTCATGCTGGAGACATCCTGAAGTGAAAAACAGTGGTTCACGATCCATTCGAGAGTCAAGGTCAACTCTTTAGTAAAGTTCTCCAAATCTGCCTTTCCGTTAAGCAAACTAGTACAGCTTTGAAGAAACGCCTCTAAAACAGCACCAAGTTCAGAAGTTTTCCATTGTAGTACACGAACCGTGTAGCCTGTTGACGTTTCAGAAGTTTTGTACGGAGATGAATTATCATCCTTGCCAGATAATTGAATTCCTTCGATAAGTTCAATTAGCCTCTCTATTGATCCATTCATATCAGAATTCAACACTTTGTTGCTCATTTCATGCCCATTTGTATTAATTCCATCTGTAGATATACGAGGATTGTGGTCACCTTTTTGTGTCAGAGCAACCGTGATATCCTCCACTATGTCTCTAGAATGTCTTTGTGTTACTCTAGAATGTTCCGAGATCGCCTTCAGTATATTTTCGAGCCAATCAGATTGATTTTCAGATACAAGATTAGAAGATGTAGATGCTTTCTCCACAGAAACTATTGCCAACTTTTCCATTTCAACAAAATCGTCCATCAGACCGATGTCGGAAGCTCCAACCGTCTTGTAAGATGGAGCCCACGATTCAGCCATACTCGCCCTTTCATCACTACCAATATCAGACGATGAAGCAGGCACGGGAAAATCATGACAAGTAATGAGATTCCTAGATGTTTGACATTTTGACTGATCATTTGTTTTTCGATTGATAAATTCCTTGAGAACTCTGTTCTCTTCTTCCAGTACACACAACTGCTCAGTCAAAAAGTCAATTTGTTTCCCTGAAGAATCCTTCGAAACAATCGGAAATGGGTTTGACCTTCTTCTAGAAATTTCCGTTGGATCCCTTCCAAGCATTTCAACTTCATTCTTCATTTTCGCCAGGGCTGCAGGACCCGGGAGCCGTTTCCTAACGAGCAGGCGTAGTCTTTGCGCCTCCGTTTCCAACTTTGCAATTTTTTTCACACTCTCGAGGTGTTGTTTGTGGGACACATCAGCAGTTCGTCGATTGAAATCTCTTTCTTCATTTCTGATCTCAAGCTCCTTCTCCAGCACTCGGACTTCGTAACTTAAAGAGCCATTGTCTCTTTGTAGCGACTCCAATCTACTCATAACAGCACTTAGATCAGAATCTAATTGATTCCTGACTGAATGTAGTTCATCGATCGTTTTTTCTTTTACTAAAAGAGCCTTGGTTAACTGATTATTCTCAGAAGTTAGTTTCGAGAGTCTTTTATTAGACTCTAATAACTTCTCCTCTAGAATTATTATTGTTTTTTCGTATTCTCGAGATGTCTTCATCACTGCATCATGAATCCTTTTTTCTTGTTCTTCGCGAACAAAACGCAGCTGCTGCATACACTCCTTCAAGGCTGCATCAACACTGTATAATCTCTCCTCACTGGCTACTGTCTGCTGTGTAGATCTCTCTAATTCTTGTTTTAGTGATAAAACTTCTGCTTCTGCCTTCTCCCAACCTGTATAGTAGAAATAAGTTGGCCAAAATAACTAAAAGTCAAATGTCAATGTGTACTTGAAGTTTTGGCAATGCAAGACTACCAATTCTACAGAGAGTAAAATGCAGTTTAATAATCACATATCTACGTATAAAACTGTAAATGGATCGTGAATGACCTTCAATGGCTTCTCGTGCGATGTTTGTCTGCTTCTTTGCCACATCATCTTTAGCATTGATTTCAGCAAGTGCTGAGGCAAGCTTCTCATTTGAGATAGTCAAGTTCCTCTCCAGTTCGGCTTCATAAGTCAAAACTCCTTGCAACTAAAAATAAGAGTATAATTATAATTCTTGGGGCACAGCATGGTCACTTAAATCAACCTGCCAAAACCATCTTGGATGTATGTATTGAAGGAATCTATCCAAAAACATAAAAAGGCACTTTGCTTCTTCAGGTCAGAATAACATAATCTTTCCATAAGCACTCGTATTAAAATTGTTGATACTTCAAGTAAACAAATACTAGTATAAAAATTCAAGTATTTCATTCAAGTTTTTAAGTATAAAATCATTGGTTTTGAAGTTCCATTACTTGACAAAGCCGTTATGCTGAATAATGTACGAACAAGTAAAAAGAGGAAGATTTGTCTACCTCATCTTCATTCCCTCGGTTCGCCTTGTCAGCTGCAATCATAGTCTTCTCAATTGATTTTTTCTTCCAAAGCCATGATTTATGTTCCATGACTTGCGAAATCCCTTATGCTATGTGCCTATGTATAATATATGGGTAACTTAGATCACATGGAACCTGCCACATTACAGATGGAAACTCATTATAAATGTCCATCAAGGATCTAATACACCATAAAAAAAAAAAAAAAGAATAAGTCAAACTGCCCTGTATACAAAAGGTAACCACACAAAATCTGAGCCAAAAGATGCATGATACTTTTTATCCGTTATGTGGACAAACTATCACATGTAAAGTTCAAATAGTTACTTCAGTTACTTTCTCAGCCAGTTACTTCTTCTTCGGGTCATGTTAAACCACATAACTATTCAATTTTGATTGATCACTGCAAAAGTATTACTTTTTTACAATTCAGTAGCATGTCCATTGACTCGCCCTTTGTAATTCAATGATCGATACGTACACAAATATTAGTTACATCAGAAAAACTTCAAACAATAATGGTGAAAGAGAAGTTTGTAGGATATGCTTTCGAGTTACTGCAGAGTATTAACCTTCCCGTGTACTGCAATCCATGAAATACGGAAATTTCATATAGAAGCAATAAGCACTTTTAAGGTGTTTGGACTATTCTGCGTTTTAGCTTATTTTAGAGAGAGATAAACACCCCTTTATAAGCTGGTGGAGTGGTGCTAATTCTGAACACACTTTTAAGCCATAATCGCTTAACTGGCTACAAGTTATAAACTGATTGATTGGTACCCAAATAACTTCCTATGCACCTGTTTTATAACCTACTTGTGCATCAATTACTCAAATTCATGCTATGTACCTATATCTCAATAGCTTCACATCACCAAATCACACTTGAATGCTCTAATAACAACAATTAGGAGGTTTTTAGGATAGCGTTTTGCACCAACAAATTGTGCATTTACAAAGCAACTATTTCGAAAACAGATAAATGTCTCGACGTTTCACATATGATCATTTTCTCCGTAAAGTTTTCCAAACACAAGTTTTTGATCATTTCAAAAACTAGATTCAAAGAGTATAAAAAGGGGAGGCGGAGTTAGAAATTTGTATATGAGTGGGAATTTTTTTTTTTTTTATTAATTTGAGAGGTACGAGTTTTTACAATGTCATTAATTACCATAAAAAACTTTTTTTTCTTTCTTTGTTGCGTAATTTTAGATTTCTTAGCGCAGCAGCTGCCCCTTCTAAATCCGGCCGTGAGTACAAAAGACGTAATACAAGCTCAAGAATTTATCTTTTTCTCAAAAATCTAAAATAAAATAAATAAATAACTATTTAACACTACAGAACACTACACCACATAATAAAATCAAATCTAACAGCAACTAAAAGATTAAACTAAGAAAATTAAATCACATTAATAAAAGCACAACAGATCAAACAAAACGACTCATGATCATAACTACCAAAAACAATGCTCATTCATCGATCATTATTTCCCCAAAATACTAAAACTATAACTTAATCAGAAGTATAAAAAACAACAAGTAGAAATGAATAAAAAAAGGAACATGCACATTAATTTAGATACATTGCAACAGAAACCTGCTTATTGTAAGTGTAATTAAAAAAAAAAAAGTAAAAGAAAATGCGAGAGTTGCGATCTTACCGACGGTCAACAAACAGAGCTGAGCGCCGACGCGGAGCATTAATTGGTGACGAAAATAATAAAAGCAGAGTAGAGTAGAAAATAATAAAAGAGTTTGCTAATAATAATAAATATGATATGATAGTGATGATGATAATGATGATGAATATATGAAGAAGAAGCAACAACAACTGGAACTAGCTTTGTTTAGAGAGAGAGTGTGTGTTTAATGTATATTACAGTCACACATCCACACGGATTTCTATATATATATATATAGAAATAGAAAGATAGTGATCTTTGATTAATAATAAAAATAATATATTTTATTTTGTTTTTTATTTGGAGAAACAGAGAGATCTGTGAATAGGGCGAGTCTGACAAGTACGTGACGGAGTCGGGCCGGGTCGAGTGCTTCGATGGAGATTACTTTTTACGCGTATATATTTCCAGCATTTGCATTTGATTACGTCATTTGTACCTTTAACACATGTGAGTTTATATAAAATACTTAAGCTTTGAACCTACACGACTATTTAAAAAATTTAATTATATTAATTTGTACGTTTAATGTTGATAAGTAAAATATTCAATTATCATTGGAAATGATAAATGATTAATAACATAAATCAAACTATAATTGATGGCTTATATTTATTTTTCAGCAGTCAAGTATGATGTAGTCTCCTCATTTCCTTAAGAGCGGTTGAAATTTGGACACCTACCCACTTCTCACAATAACAACGATCTTTTTCACTGTGTGTCCGTGTCAATGACAAAAGTAACAACCATTAGTTGCAAAATTATGTTAACTATTTGTTGAGCCCTTGCGATGAACGGTAATTAAAAAATTTAAATTAATCCTACATTTTTTTTGTAAGTTTTCAATTTTATTAATATTGTTAAAAGTTGAAAATTTATTATTGAAGCTCATTTGTAACGTATACCAGAATTTACATAAAAATCAATTTCAAAGTTTAATGCAACAAATAATAAATAGTATAATATTAAGATAGTTGATGATAATAATATTAGGTGATTACAATGTATGAGATATCTGTAAGAAAAAATAATTCCTTTTTTTAATGTAATGCAACTATTTAAAAAGCTATATTAACAAAGTATAATGAAAGTGAATTCACAAAACAAAATATAGTAGTTTGTTAATTTATTTAAAAATCTTGATAACTTTTAAGATAAGAGTTAAGAATTATACAGAATTTTAAAGAAAAACAAATTTGATAATGTGGCATGACTAAGATGCAATGATAAAATCTTGTATTATAAATATAAATAGATAAATTAAGATGAGAGTGTTAATAAATAATATGGGATTTTAATAAAATAAAACTAATTGAATGATGTGGCATAATATAACACCCTACATATTTCAAGACCATTTTTTATTTATTTCCGGAAGCGTACATTAATTATTCACAACTTAGATTGCATATATTAAAACCAAAAGTGCAATCCACACAATATCATCCAATTACTTAGTGTAATACAACTTTTAAAACATTACGCCTTAGTGTTATTAAATCCAAACATGATAATAAACAGTTAACATGATTGTCCAAAACAGAGTATGCGTCCTCAAACATTCCATTCCCATCATCTTGCTAACCCACATACCAAAAGATAACCTACAAGAGTAATAAGAGGGATTAGCACAAAGCTAAGTGAATAGATCTTTAACTATCAACCTAACTCAGATTCACAATTGTTTACAGCTAAGCATCATAAACAATTAACTTCAAAGAGGATCGGTAGTCCTTGAGGCACCCTACTGCCGCGGTGGTCCCCAAGCAACACTTACAACCACTGAAGGCCAATTCAGTGATCTAACCGATGGTTTGGTACTATTACTACTTTCAACATTATTTCAATGAACAACCCATGCACAAAGCACTAATGTTATCCAGGTAATAGTACCCAAACCCAATCGCAATTGACCTCTGAATGATTTACATAATCCATAATCATCATGGCAATAAGTTAATTAAACAATACACAAGTAAAACCAAGTTTACCCGTTGTAACCAGATTGTTACAACCAACTTAGACTGAAAGTCAACGATCCACTCACCCTTGTCGATCACCGTCTCCACTCAAAGATCTTATTTTATTGAGTCTTCGGTTTATCTGAGAACACAATCAAAACCCAAGTTAGCATCTTATTCTATAAATCATTATGATTTACTTAAGTACTTAATGTCAACTAAGGCACATAATATACACTTAATACAATATAATTGTCACAAGGGTACGAATAACAAGTCATCAAATTTATCATTTTAGAACAGGCAAACGCGATCCGGGTTAAGGTGAGCTGGATCGTGTTTCTCAGTTCAAACTCTTCTGTAACCATTTTACACTTGGAAACGCGATCCGGGTTAAGGTGCTGGATCGCGTTCCAAAGAACAAAATCAAAGTGACCCAAAATTATACTGACTAACGCGATCCTGGCAATTGGGGCTGGATCGCGTTTCAAGGAACAAAACGTACTGAGATCAAATTACACATAGCAACGCGATCCTGGCAGGAGTGCTGGATCGCGTTCCCCCGTTTTACATCAGAGGTTCAGACCTGCAACTATTTTCAGCTCGAACCCAAATCTCATTTTCACACAATTCAGACACAATACACGAATTTTCTCAGCAATTGACCTCAAATATCATTTATAAACATAGTTCAATAATAAAGAACATCATCTAACCTCAAATTACATACATGCATCATGTATTCAACCTAATTTAACCAAAACCCTTTTTCATACATTGAAATCTTAGAGATTTACATTCAAGACCAAAAACAAGATGATGATGATGATGAAAAGGGTTAAGTAATTTCAGTAACATATAACATTTTAACATCAAATTCAACACATGCATTACACATTTAACCTAATTTCTTCAAACTCATGTATATTCATGACAATGGAGAAAATACACTTACAATGGAGTTGGTAACAAGAAGGTGATGATGATAATCAGATGTAGAATCACAATCACAGCTCCAATAAATTGTTAATTTGATTACTCTTGATTTCTAAGTGTAAATGTGTGTGTGTTCTTGGGATATAAGAGTTTAAATCAAATTCAGTGAAGTATGGAAATGAAAGTCGACATTTCCATTTAGCCAAAGTAATAAGCACTGTAATTTTTAGTCCCCTTCTAACCTATTGTCTGGAACCTAAAAACCATTTGCGAGAAAATAGGTTTTTATTATACCGTCAACTAAATTAATTTAAAACAATTAATAATTTATTAATCACGATAAGTCATTTGACCAATTAACCTATTAATTTCAATTATCCAATTAATATCAAGTATTTCTAGATACTATTAAATAACACATAAAATAGAGAAATTACCGTATTCTCCTAGGCCCAAAACGAGGATGTTACAAATAATTAGATAGCTTTAAAAAAAATTTGATGATGTGGCATGACTAAGAAGCAAGTATAAAACCTTGTTTTATAAATAAATATATAAATAAATAGATAGATAGATAAATTAAGATGAGAGTGTTGATAAATAATATGGGATTTTAATAAAAAAACTAATTTAATGATGTGGCATAATTAGATATTTTTTAAAAACGGAAATTTGATGATGTGGCATGACTAAAAAGTAAGGAAAAAAACCTTATAGATAGATAAACTTATATTTATACTAGCGTTAAACCCGTGCGATGCACGGCTTGAAATATATAATGTCGTAATATGTGGATCATAAGTTGAAACGATATATGAAATGTTTTAATCATATTCAACTTTACATCGTATGCACTTTAATATAATGGTGATGATTAGTACATCGTCTTTTTTGTCCGTACACCATCAATTATGCTTTAAGGTGTTGTATTGTACAACTGTACAAATCAAGTTTGTGGTGTGTGGTTGAAAAATGTGGTGTACGAATCGTTCTATTTATATAATCTTATTTAGTAACATTAAAAAAGTTAAGAAATAATATTGAGTGGGTGGGGTGGTGAAACGCCTCGGATTTTTTTTTTAAAGGAATCATACTCAAATAATTAATAAATATACAATTGGGGTTCTCTGTGTATAGAGCATGATTAAATAAGTGATTGACTTACTGATGTAACAGTAAGTCCCACCAATAGTCGTCCTCGGGTCTCTGTCCCATAGTAATACCGTTATGGCGTTATCTCACGATCACCTACAACACAACAACAACAACAACAACAATAATAGAATAAGCAATAATGCTTATTAAGTAATGGTGATATATACCTCGATCTCATCCATAATATAAAAACTCGTCTTCAATTCTATAAATACATAACAAACCTTGATCATACGCACATGACCAATTTTCAATAATAAAATATTAATCCTACTTAAAAGATCATTTACACAATTTATCGTTCACACGCAAGTGTCTCAACTACTGCATAATCTTGATCACACTCATGTGATTATCTACGATAGATATTGGTCATACGCAAATGATCCGTCCACAAAGAATAATCTCTCTATTTTAAATGTTCAATATTAAATGAGAACTTAAAATAATATGTCCCACTAGTTATCTCTTACTAACTTAAATCGTTACAAACCGCAAATAACTCAAATATAAGGTGCTGTTAAACACAAATTTTTTGAAGTAAAACAGTCACTAAAAGTGTTAGGAACACTTGTGCATTTTCAGAATTTGCACCAAAAACACACGATCCTGCCTCTTTAAAATACACGATCGCGTATTTAACATTAATACGCGATCCTGAAAAATGACGCGATCGCGTATTAATGAAAGGAGCACAGGCTGGTACATATTAAAACTATTTCACGCGATCATGCAAAAGCTCGCTATCGCGTATTGGCCCTGCACTCAGACACCAGCTTTCAAACACAGGTTTCAGGACCAAATTCAAACGTGCATAACTTTTTACTCGTTGTGAGTTAGGTCACGAAACTTGGTGGACACCTCCACAATACCAAACTAAAGGTTTCCCTTTTTACCCTTTTTCAATTTTTTCAAAAATAGCGAAATTGGACGTGTGATTAAATAACGGCCATTTTGGGCCATTTTATATGACGACCAACATCACAAACCATATACAATCTGGTTTGGATCTTTTTCACACTTTACCAACAGCTCAAATGGAATTTAAAGCTCGTGACATATTGACCATACAACATTTATAACTCAATCTAAAATAAAGACCAAATTACGGCCCATATGGACCCTTTTGGCCCGTTACTCAATAACACTCTTTCAACACTCGATTACTCTTTATGATCAAACTCTTTACTAATATACATGCCACAACAATGATGATAATCGGTTACTCAATAATATTAACATATCAATTTGTGATAATTCAACAACAAAGAATGGTAGCCACTCAAGGTTACTAAATACAACTTTTCTTTTATATTTATTGCCCTAAACTTCTCATTTAGGCAATATAAATCTTCTTACTCTTCTCGTTTACTCTTGGGGTTTAATCTCATAATACCATGACATGATCATCGAGGTGTCTCAAACCTCAAGATCATTCCCTGAACTCCACCAATATCACTTTACACATTTCTCATGTGTTTTCACATCAATCAATTAACATACTCATTATTTAGTTTCATGCATAAAACAATAAACGTATCAAGCTCAGGAAGCCATTACTTACCTTGGCAATAATGTCGATTATGCAAGCTCTAGCACGTTCACATCCGTTATTTGGAATCACCTAAATACATCATAACAATGTATTGTTAATCACTACTCAAAGTGATTTCTTATAATTAATCAACCTCTCGTTTTCTCATATTTTAAGCACATATCTAGCTAGTTTAGTCACATACTAACAACAACAATACATTAACAACATATTCATCAATGGTTTTCCTCAAAAGCTCATGACTCAACATTATACAAAACTACGATAATTTAGTATGTAAACACTCATTTGAGTCCATTTACATACTCTAATCATCTCTAATTACTTTCCAATCACAAGAATCATCAATAATCATTATTACACTCATCATCAAAATCTTCTAACCACATAATCTCATTAAAACTCATCATTAATCATAAACTCATCTTATTTAACCTCAAGTGACTTAATTGCTAGTTAATCATCATCTAACTCATTAGCACATCATATTACTAATTGTTCTCAAAAACCCATTTAGGGTTCATCTCAAGAACTCATCAATTCATCAAATTTGAAGGTTAAATGAGTTGTTCTTACCTCATGGATCACGAATATGTAAGAATCAAACTTGAAGCTTCAAGGAATCGTGTTTAATTTTATGTTTTCTTCTTGTTTTTGCTCCATCTCGTTCTCCATCTCGCTCTCTATCTTTCTCTGTGTTTTTCTCACGAGCCAGCACCAAACACCCTCTCAATTATTGAGGTGGGGTTTCATTTAGGTGTATCGAACTTGGACTATTGTTATAACACACCCCTCTACTCTCGGTTTTAAATTTTTTAAATCGAACTGCTCGTTTTCTCTAATTTAAAATCTTTACTCGAATAATAACGTAAATGCGACAGTTTAACTCTTTTAAACTTTAAAAATCACAACTTATTAAATTTGGGGTGTTACAGGTGTGGGGGGGGGGGGGGGGGGGGGGCGGGGGGGCGGGGAGGGGGTATCCGCTTAAAAACTTTCGGACTGTTTATAAAAGAAACTTTTTTTTACCGGTATTAGTGATATATTATAAATTTTAACCCCTCAAAAATTAAATAAGGACAACAATATTTTCTCCTCACTAGATAACAACGAAATGGGAATGTTAAAAAAATGTGTATGCTATAAAGTGATATTTTTCTAGCTAAAAATAATTATCTGTTCATTGTAACCTTTTCGTTTTCAGTAGTTATAATATGTTAAAATTGCAACAATTTGATAAACAATGCGTATATTTACAGTCTTTGGAAACATAAATTGTAACAATTACTATAACAATTTAGACGTTTTATTGAATCACTAATGTGCATATATATATACAAAACAAAAATTATTCTATAGCAATCAAATATATACAAAATACATAAATGGGACATTATATATATTTGAAAAGTAATACAGAAATTATAGAAGTACACGTCTTACCAGTCGTATACTGAATTGTAATTGAGTTGTGTGATTTAAACTAAAACTCTCTTAAAAAAAAGATGAACTTAATCTACCTATCCATAAAGCTTGTATTCAGATTGCAAAATCCAACATTTGAGAGAGAGTTAGAGAAAGAAGAGTGAAAATTAATATAAAAAAGTCATAAATTCTATAAATCAAAGTTAGAGCGAAAAGATACACTAAACGATGTCATAATTTTGGGCTATAACTAAAATTATAGGTGCAATCAAATGACACATAAATTTAGATTAGGTTATAATTTTAATTTTATCAACTACCTTATCAAATGAAATTAGTTATAATATGATTTTTAATTAAATATTACCTTATTTAGAGTAAGAGTGTAGGAAAATATCCAATCATCAAATTAAATTTGTTTTATATGGTGTGTCGCATGTGTGAATATTTGACATACAATGAAGGATCTCTACCTTTAGTTATAAAGGATGGATGGATGGATAGAAGATTTAGGGAGGTGATAAATACAACACATAAAATGATTCATATACCACATTTATGCTATTATATACTTGTACTCTGTGTTAAATATTGTACAGTTGTTGTATTTATCAAGTCCCAAAGATTTATGTTTATTATTCGTTGGAAGGGATCTCTATAATTTAAGCTACTAAATATATATATATATATATATACACATTATCAAAGCACATCATCGCTATGTTTTCTTGAAGATGAATTATTTTGACTTTTTGAGCATTTATACCTACTACATACTCGAAATAATTCACTCATATACGGACACAAGTAACCTCATTATTGTATTAAACTTTTACTCCTTTGTCTCAAATATAATTTTTTCTGTAAATTATTTAAGCAAGGGTTGCATCGAATACAAGGGTTTTATACTTTTCTGTAAACTATATTTCAAAATTATTTTTGAGACAAAACGAGTAAAAGTTTAATACTATTTTAACATAATTATATTTTGTATAAAACTATTTGATGGGTTCAACTATTTTGATATAAATTCAAAATATTGTAATTAATTACTTAATTAGTTACAATATTTTGAAAGGGCTTTTAGCCTAACGGTATAAACTCATCAATCAAGTGGTTATGAGTTACCTCATTTGAAGTAGTGAGTGTATATATTCGTAGTGCTTATACATAACATGTGTGGTAATTAGTAGAATTGTCGTTTTAAAAAAAATATCAAATGTGACTTATTAGTTTAAATTAATATTGTAAGCAATGAAGGTGTCTTATTTTCCTATATATTATTTTACTACTACTAAAACTGCTTTTATTATCAAACATATTAAATATTAAATACTCCGTACTGTATTATTAGAGACATGGTATCATCATGAATAAATTACTAAACATATCATAATTCAGTAAGAATTCAATGTTGAAGCACTAAATTCTTTTGAGACGAAGGGTGGCTGGCTACCTCAACAGGACGGTCATCGGAATTTGTGGGTGAGGGAGGGCATCAAATTGCGGAATTGTGTCGGTATCAAAAGAGTCAACGAGGCGTATGATTCATGTGTTAACTCTATAGTTTACTACACTACCCACACCTTTGTATTATTGTGTTTTTATTTAATCCAAAATACAACTCATGATAAATAATATATATAGAGAGAGTAGTTTTTATGAGTAAGGTTCAAATGAGTACATCAATTTTGAGTGAGAATGAGGGAACCAACAGATTTCTGCCATGTGTCACTTTATTCTCTCTCCTCCACACTTAATTCTCTCTCCTCCACATTTTTAAAAATTAAATATCTCACAAACGGTAAGTCGAAAAATCATGAAAATTGCACCATAAAATTCGGCGTTTTCTCCTCTTCGATTTGCCGTCCCTCAAGGCATACTTTTGACAACTTTTTTTTTTCTCATTTTTTGGTGGGTTTCACAAATTAGTAACACATGTGTTAGTGATTAGTTGTACATTTAATTTGTGGTTAAGGTTAGGGTTTAGGGTTAGGTTTAGGGTTTAGTAGGGTTTATGGTTTAGGGTTTATAAGGGTTTAGGGTTTAGAAGGGGTTCAAGGTTTAGGGTTTAGAAAGATTTAGGGTTTAGCGTTTTGTAAAGCGTTTAGGGTTTGGGGTTTAGGGGTTAGGGTTTAGGGTTTAGGGTTTGAGGTTTGGGGTTTCGGGGAGAAACCCCAAACCTCAAACCCTAAACCCTAAACCCTAACCCCTAAACCCCAAACCCTAAACCCTAAACGCAACACTTTAACACATGTGTTAGTAAATGTGAAACCCACCAAAAAAATGAAAAAAAAACTTTTCGAAAGTATGTCTTGAGGGACGGCAAATCGAAGAGGAGAAAACGACGAATTTAATGGTGCAATTTTCATAATTTTTCGATTTGTCGTTTGTGAGATAATTGATGTTGGGGGTAAATGGGTTTTGTACATGTGGAACATTCTCTTTGTACACATGGCTTGATATCATTGGTTCCCTCATTCTCACACAAATTCCTATTCTCATTTGAACCCTACCCTAGTTTTTATACGTAAATGATTAGCCTATAACTTTCAAAACGAACGAGATTTTTGAATCCTCAAAATGTGCTTAGATAAAAATCGAGAATAAAATAAAATTGTTTGACCCTCAAATTAGAAAAATCGAACAACTAGATTAAGTTACTCCCGTGACTTTAGTCGAGTGGAACCATTGTTAGGTGCAAAGGTACTTGTGGAAACCGCAAAAGGGATGATTTCCCCCGTAAAAACAGGTTCGTGAGTTTAACACGATCATTATATAAATTACGGTAATAGTTAAGGAAGGGTTGCAACGGATACAAGGCATCTCTCAGCATTGTCAGTCGAAACATTCTTTTATGAAAGAACTAGACTGAATTTAGTTACATGTAGATACCTATATAGACTTGAATAATAATAATAATAATAATAATAATAATAATAATAATAATAATAATAATAATAATAATAATAATAATAATAATAATAATAGTGGTGGTGGTGGCGGCGGCGACAGTGGCGATGGCAGTAGTAAGTAGTAGTAGTAGCAGCAGTAGTAGTAGCAGCACTAGCAGTAGTAGTAGTTTCTACATAACTAATTGAGGATTGAAGTCGTGGAGTTGTGTACGTGGATGATCATGATGTAGAAGAAATTGTATCTTAAGTTTATATTTCATACCTTTCGTATTGTTTATAAGTACGTTTTTTAGAGTTTTGGTTGTACGATTTCTAGTTGTGCATCGCCACACGGGTTTAAACCTAGGGTTATAAGATAGCGATTTTTTACAAGTTAATTGCATACAATAGATGTTTTGAAAGTTTGTTACATACAATAGCATTTTTTACAATTTTATTACATACAATAGATGTTTTGAAAGTTTGTTACATACAATAGTAAAAAGGACAAAGTTAGATACATAACCAAACAATTAACCCATTAACTTTTCTTCCTTTCTTTTCCATTCTTTTCTTTTCTTCTTTCACATTTTCTCTTCTTTTCCACTTACTTTTCAACTCGAGAACACGGTGTAAAATGGGCTAAACTGATTATCCGGCATTTTGTAACGTAAAGGAAATTTGCAATATTTTATGTTCATATTTCGTACCACCTCTCCTTGTTGCTTCTCCAAGTAAGGAATAATACCACACAATTTGGTCACATAGATATAAATACATATCGTCAGAATCAAATACCAATGTCATGTCAGGTTTCATTACTATTTTAATTCATTACTATTCATGTAATGCCAGAGTTTACTTAATATTTCTTAAAATAATTAATCAATCTGCATCAAATTTAGTATCAGGATTTGTGGGAAACATGCTTACATTAAATATCTATTTGCTGTAACTTTTTTTTTTTTTTTTTTAAATACGAAGAATCTGATTTTAATAGTGGTCTTTATGGTCATGATGATGATGAATGAAATTGAAGATTATGATAGCAATGTTACTATTTTAGTCTTCGTGTAAAAAGAAATTAATTTGAAACTACGGCTGTCGTCTTTGACTCTTCTGTGGTTTGGTGAAAATTTAATCAATATCCATAAACTTTAGCCATATTACATTTTCTGATATTAGAAACTACGTACACTAGTATACAATTCAAGTCAACTTTAATATATACGGAGTATATATATATTTTAATAATCATAGTTCCGATCCTTGACTAACTAATCTATGGGATCCGAGTACAATGTCACACATATTTAAACCAAGTAATCCCTCCTTTTTCAGAAGTTTGGTGTGCCTACTTCAGAGTGTTTCAACGATAATCGAACTTGATACCTCCCACTATCTAGTGTCGAAGCCCCAAGTTTTTTACCAGTTGGGTCACCCTTGAATCTTGATGGTTAACTTGAATATTTACTTAGACTGGGAATATTTTTATTTTTTATTTTTTACACCAAATTACTACTCCTTCCGTCTCATGATAAATGTTCACAATGAGTTTTCACAAAGTTTTAAGAAATTACAATGTCAGTATTGATATATTACTTTTGGAAATGGACACTTATCTTGTCACAAACTAAAATCGAAATATGAACACTTATTTTGAGATGCGAGAGTACTAAGTATGCACCAACAAAATTCATAAGATTTAATTTTACCTGACTATACATAATAATATTGGTTTTCATTTCATACAACAAAGCATGGATTATGTTGTTTTCAAAATAAAACATTACAAAAAAGCATGTATATCGAAATTAAATAACTTGTGACTACACAAATAAAAAAGGGGTTTTCATTTAGACCTTATGGGGCCCGATCGATTTGATAAGTTCAGCCTAGAAAACGAAACTTTGGTGTTAAAGTTTCATCTAGATTAAAAAAGGCTACCTCATGTTGGCTTGGACCACTTTCGTACGTATCAGGGTAGTTGAACAAGTGACTTATTTTGGAACTTTCTCTTTAACATTAATAAGCTCAACATGCACAACATCATTGGCTCGTGTCATGGGTCGTAATCAGTGTTGCTTTATTTGATAATGTATAATGATTATAAGTTGGTGTATGTTTCATAAAGTCTGTGTATTAATACTCTCTTTGTTGATAGTAGTGAAAGATTTTAAGCGATCTAAAAGTCTCATGGTTACTTTTTGTCTCGATAGGTTTTCTACGTTAAAAATCTCGTGTCTTTATTTGTTTGTGTTTCGGGTTGATTAAACTTGACACTTTTTAATATACGATGCCATGTTGATGTTTGATCATATTTATTTTGTTAGAAAGAGTTGGTGTGTATGAAAGTGAAATGAGTTAAGAGTATAACACCAACATTCAATCAAGAAGAAAAGCATGTAGTACGCCTCTAGGTATAGTATTTATTATATGAAGTTTTCTTCTTGTAGTAACTTTTTTTTCCCGGGTACGATTCAACTAACTATTTGATCCATCTTTTGTTCAAGTAATCGGTGTGCGTGTTTCTTTTTCATCTTGGGTGTTTTTTTTACAAATTTTTCGACAACCAATGACTAAATAGCCTAGTGGTAAGGGCAACCCATGATTTCCTAGAGGTCGTGGGTTCGAATCCTGCCATGGATATTATTTATCATAAAGGTACCTACGACTAATGAAGCGCATGTCCCACAATCTTAATGCTTAGTCGGTGCGAGTTTCGGCTCGGACGTTGTGGTATATGTGATGGAGGTGTTTTACCTGGCGATGTTGGACCTTGTGGGGGGTTCGGTCGTGCTCCATTGAAATATGGAGCGGCTCCAGTGGGTGGCCCAAATACCCATTTTTTTTTTCAAATTCTTCGACATGTTGGTTACGATTAATTCATTTGTACTCAATTATTTTCTTTTTTCGATTTTGCTATATCTTATAGTTGTAGGGAAAATATCTCATGTACCCGAATGAAGTTTCATTATAATAATGAATTGTAACAATGCAATTACAAATACCAAAGTAATTCATATACAATTACTACCATGAAATGTAATAAAATAAAAGAAATGGAAGAAAAGGATATCAACGAATGATAAGCCGAAGCCCGTGTTTAACACGGTTCCCTTGAAACAGATTCGCCGTCTGTTTCCCAGGGTACAACGACGTAAGCAGTAGTACTGCCGGACTTGAACACATGCCTGAAAAGATTGTCAATATTGTTCTTCATAAACTACTCCAAATGTTTGTTCCTAGCTTGACCAACATCGTTAGGTCCAAAGGTGACTAGAACAAAAACTAAGTTTGAAAAAACAATATATGAACTTGAGTGTATTTTATTTGAGCCAAGGTTTTATATATTTTCTTATCATTAGAGAATCAAAGAAGTGTATTCTCTATTATATAATCATGAAGGGGAAAATGGAAAGTTTGATATAATGACCATCAAATGCCACTTAATATCATATGTTATGTGAAAATGAAAGGTCATATTTACTTGCAAATAAATGCACATTTAGTAATAACTAATATCTCATTTACAAGTGCCAATCAATTCTCATTCAAACATTAACTTTTTTCCAACAATAGTCTCATATATGCTCATGTAAATACTAGCTACTATACTTTGTATTGTCAATGCAATTTAGTTAGTGTGTTAAGCTCAAATTGGAGTCGATGAAGTTGCTTAATGAAACAAAAAGTATGGGGGTTAAAACTTAACCATCACAGAAAACTAAAGCAAGTGATTAGCAAAGCTAACCTACTTTTGGGTGGTTCATCATTCAATTGATGGCATCTTGTTGTACTTGTTAAGGCAGCCTTTTTATTAGTCGAAAAGAAGTTGGTAGGTCCATATCGTCAATTAACAATTCAACATCAAAGAGACGTGGGACTTTCTTAATTCACAAATGTCATTTCCACTCTTAAAGCAAAACTGAAAACTTGTACACTTATGCATTATGTGTAATTCGAATTTGTGTCGTGAAGTGATATCTCGATCGTACGTTTTCGTGTTTTACTGTTTTGAACAAGAATGGTAACTTTTATAAGTCACGGGTTGTGATATAATACTAGTATACGTATCCTATTTTATAGGTTGTTATGTTTACTTTATAAAAAAAATCACGACATACACAATTTCAATATTTTAAAACAGTAATTTCTTTAGTCGTTAATAGCAATAAACAGAAACTTAAAAAACTTGGAAATTAAATAAACAATTCATATGAAACGACACCACACACATAGTGTATTTCTCATTTTATTCTCCCTTTTATCTATAGTCCCACATCGGCAGCTAAATAAAACAATTACTAGTTTATATAGGGCGTTTGTAGTGCAATTGGCACCGGGCTTGGTAGCGCTTGCCTGTAACTCAAGTGAGGGTATTAAGGTGGTTGGACTGCGAACCATCTCAGATAGATTGGTCCTGCTGGTGCGTTAACTGGCTTGCCCGTTCTAAGTTGTGAGTTGGATCATGTGGCTCGAGCGAAGGCTTGGGTCACATGGTTCCTAGAGTAGGGGGCACTGCGTAAGGCTGGTTTCACAGAGCTGCGAAAACCCCTCGCTCATGACAGTAGAAGGATAACAGGTCGGGGTTCCACGGGTCCATATAATCTCCTGGGATGTTTCAAATGAACATCCATCTTTTTTTAAACCTAAACCATTTACCAATTTAAAGTTACTTAACATGTTAAATTATTTTAAACATAGGGGTACAAACTGGTAAGTTCGGTTGCCCGAAAAGTTGTACTAGGTTGGGTGAAATGTCACTCAAACCAATAGCAAGCTGGTTCTCCTAAAAAGCGAGTTGATGCGAACATTCGTATCATTGCAACTTGTAAGAATAGTACTATATTAAGGCAAAGCGGTCTGGTATTGTCAGTTTATTTATTCGATTTAAACGTACATCTAACTACTTATTCTTACTATTGTAGAAAATATGATAATGCAGGATTTTATATACTTTAGAGATTAAACATTAGTTTTGATAATAACTGAATGAGCGGAGAATACCCCTGTATTAATAACAAGAAAAAATAGCAATTCCAATTCTAGTTGATAAGTTGAGTCACACTTAACTTTCTTTTTTTTCTCCTTAAAAGAATCGAATAAAGAAAGAACCCCTCTCATGTTAGGCGGCTCCCAACCCTTACCATCGGTTCTCGTCGGTTTTCATCCGACGAACCGACAAGGATGGTACCAATCCATCGGTTGGTTCGTCGGTTCCTTTACTTCGGTATTCCGACGTGAGGTTTGGTATCCATCGGTTTTTATTTTTTGATTTGTGTGTATAATATTAAAGGTAAATTGGTAAATGCGGGACCCAAAATTTAAAGTGACGGAGTATGGATGGGAGTGATCAGCCAGTTTCAGTCAGTTTTCTGAAAAAGCTGACGTGGCGCTGACGTAGCTCCGTCAGTTTCAGTCAGTTGGTTTTTGGGTTGGGAGTAGTCTTAGACATAAAGTGAATGCCGATCAGTAGTCAACTCGTGAAGTGAAGCTGAAAAACTAGAGTGACTAGTCACTCGACTTAGCGTGAGCTTCCAAAATTGTTTGGTATGGTAAATGTGACGATTATAACTGGAAATATATATATATATATATTAACATGTATCTAAACACCCCTTTAACCAAAAAAAAAAAACATGTATCTAAACTTGGTAAGTTTACATTGGTAACTTTAACATGATGAATTTTTTGACCAATTCTTCTACCAAAAAACCTTCTGGTTTAACGATATAAACCGATATGAATCAATGTTTTCACATAAGCGCATTTATTTATCTATAGTTTGTACTTTGTAAAAAGTAAATTTTACCATATGCATTTGTTATATGGCAATTACAACAAACACTAGTTAAATACATTTAGCCCGGCCCAAACCATTCTGGGCCACTAGAGCATACAAGCGGTCCAGAAACTCGATCACGAGAACCGCCGGGGTTCGAGATACCGTCGTCTTCATTCACCATCCTCATTGATTCGAAACGATTTTTTTTTTTCCTTGAAAAAATAAAATCATGGTAAAAACAAAAATTAAGAAATCCAAACCGAATAAGCACCCTAATGTAAGTCTGTTAACTTCCTATATCTATTATACTTTTATGTATAATCAGTTAATTATTTACTGTAATTTGCTTCTTTGCACTACCTGATTTACCCTTTATCCTAGTTTTTTCTTCGATTATTGCATCCGATTGAATTCAGTTCAAGTAGTCGAAATTTAGGTATTATATGCGTACTGTATTTTGCTGTTTAGTTCAACTTGCTCACTTCTTAATTGACCTATTAATAGTGTTATATACATTGTTATGATTACGATTTAAATATCGAATTTGGTTTGATGTTAGGAAATTGTAACTGTAGTTTGTAATGTTGTTTGATCTTAATGTATTTAATATTTATTAGCATTAAGTTGTCGATTATATAATAATTCCGGCTGTTGGATTGACAGACTAAAAAAAATGGAAAGCAATCTGACATATCGGAATTTCGAGCTCAGCTTGATGCGTTGGGTTTGAAAATTTTAGAAGTAACCGCAGACGGAAATTGCTTTTTCAGGTTTGTGCTAAAGTAATAGATGCTTGTTTGGGTGATCCAAATGACTGTTGTTGTCAATTGGAAAACCAGAAAGTTTTATGAAGTGGCTAAAATGTGCACACAAACTCTTTGGTTTTTGAAGTTCTGAAGGATGAATGTTCTGCCATTGACGGATTAATGTTATGTGTTGTGGCAGAGCTTTGGCAGATCAGTTGGAGGGCAACGAGGATAACCATGAGAAGTACCGGAAAATGGTGGTGCATTATATCATGGTATTTTTGAATTATCGTATTCATAGATTGCTTCTGATTTAGCATGTGGATATGTCTCTCTTTTTTATGATATGTTCTGTTCGAGTCTCTTTGATAAATTGTCAATTTAACAAACGTGCGTAAGATGAAAACTGTCAACGTGCACAAAAGTAAATAAAGGATCTTAGCTGAAACGCTGTCATCCACCGGCAATAATCTTATGTTGATGTAGTCAAACACGTCAAACATCGAACTAAGCACGTTTTCTTGCCAATTGTAGTTAGTGAGAAAGTAAATTCCTGTATCTCAAAACTGAGTGTGGATGTCTTCATTGGGTACCACTTAAAGCGGGTTTTCATGGCTTTTTTTGTCAAAATTTTCTACTAGCCTCAGAGGCAAAACAAGGACATCGGTCCTTTTGTAGTTTTGTTTGATCTTTCATCTTCTTCACATTCAATGGGTATTCACTGACAAGAAAATATGATCTAGTTGAAGGAGAATATTAATCCAGAATCTTTTAAAGGGTAAAAGGTCCACTATTATATCTTAATGTAGCAATATCAATAGCAAAACCAATAGCAATAAAGTTATTCAGTCAACTCCACTCAAGCTGTCAATAGTAACTACTAATCCAAGTTTGCATATCTAGCAGCACAAAGTATTTTCATTTCCGGTGACACCCGTTTAGCACCCCATTAAAGAACTATAGGAAATCAACTACCCTTAGAAGAAAGCTACTTTCCATTTGTCTTACTATTAAAAGAGGGGTAGATAAGTAGAGAAGACATCATAGGCTAGATAGAAACATGTGAAACGAAGAATCTTGTGTAAAGCCTAGTTTTATGGCTGGATCTAAAGCTGAAGCTTATACTAGTTTAGTGTTCTTTCTTTTCTAAGAAGTCATTGAGCTTTGATTCACTAGGATATAAGTTTTTGAACCATGGAAATAGCCTCTCTGTTAGTAGTCACAAAAAAGTGTCACATTAAAATATTAGATCATTGCTCTGCATGTGCATTTGTTGTTTTTTATAGCATCTTCGGACTCTTCTAAACCTTTTCTTGTAGATTATGTGAGTTTTCGATATGCAATAAGTTCTCATTTTCCATCATGGTGTTAACACCGGCTATGCTCATGTTTTAGTAAACCAACATCCAACTATTAAGCATTTGTCTTACAGAAAAATCGTGAAAATTTTGAGCCTTTCATTGAAGATGAAGTGCCATTCGATGAATACTGTCAGTCCATGGAGAAGGACGGCACATGGGCTGGACATATGGAGTTACAGGCTGCTTCTCTTGTGACTCATAGTAATATATGCATACACCGAGTACGCTCTTGCTCTTCTACTTTTTTTTTTCATCATGACCTATGTGTAGTTGAATTAACAATGTACTCATTAGCAATGGTATACGATGTACCGACTGTTGTAATATTCTATGTGCTGTTAATAAAGCAATTGACAGCATAAAGATTTCCAGATATATTGATTCTAATAACCTTTTTTACAGAAGTCATCACCTCGCTGGTATATAAAGAATTTTAGTGACCATAACACCCAGATGATCCATTTGTAAGTATTCATAACATTTCAAGAAGGATAATTTAAACAGGCATGGCTAAAAGGTCATTTGGTTGCAGATCTTATCATGATTTGGAACATTACAATAGTGTGCGATTGAAGGAAGATACCTGCAATGGACCAGCCAGGCCGATCATGATTAAGGTTTTTTGCTGGCGTAATAGCTATTTATATTTTATCTTGTCACTTTTCACGGCTATACAATTAGGATATTTGAATGCAAAAGAACTGTTTATAGAATATTAATAACCTTGTTATTTGAAAGGCCGATGCTGATCTTTCAGTAAAGTCACATCAAACAAATGCTGTTGTTTCTAAGGATGAAGGGAGGTCTGCTAAGACTGTTATCCCACCAGAATCAGTTAAGACTGTCAAAGTTGGTAGTGGATGTGAAAACGAGGAAATAATTCAACAGGTGCTATGCTATATTTTTCTTGTTTTCTTTATGTGCTTTTGTGGTCATGAACAAGGAAGGTGTACCCTTATGGAAATTTGTAGTAATGTTTGATTTATCTTTAGGTGTTATTACAAGTGGATGGAGATGTTGATGCTGCAATAGAGTTTATAATAGCAGACCAAGGAACTGAAGAATGCTTCATTGAAAATGATAGAGTTGCCTTGTCAATGGACACTTCTCATGGTAATGACTGGTTAGTACATTCATACATGTGCTGTTCATATCTATTGGCTTCATCAGCTAAACTAACATATATGTAGTGTTCACTTGTCTTACTTTTACCTACTATTTAATTATTTATAGGATGTTCTAGTAGCAATCACCTTGATCAGAAAAAGCAGTGTGAGGAGAAGATTGACAACCAAAATGCCAAGGAGAAACAGAGTTCTAAGAACGGTAAAAGCAAAAATGATAATACCAACACAGCACACAATGAAAAGGTTTTGCCAATTTATAATTGTATGTGGTAGTTAAAGTCTCTTTGAGGTCTCTGCTCTTTAGATAAATGTTCATTATGTATTTCAATTTTCTGCAGAGTATATCCAGAAATAAGGCCTGTCCATGTGGCTCAAAGAAAAAGTACAAGTCTTGTTGCGGGACAGCAGCAAGAAGATCGTCTACAGTTGCAATGTATGTATTGATTATCAAGACTATTAATTTTTGTCAATGTTCCTTTCCAATCTACTACAGATATCTTCAATTTGGACACTTTTAGTTTTCGATTTAGATAATTTTAAATAGGAATAAGATTGATTTCCTATGGATACTGTTCATGGTCGCTCTTCATTATGTCTGTTCTCGACCCTCTTCTTGTTGTCTTCTCCTTGCTGTACGGTTCCTGTTTCAAAATAATATTCGACGCGAGGCCTTCTCTCCAAGTCTCTAATAGGCACTCTATTGGAACATTCATTGATGGCAAATGCTGGTTGGAGGTTCGATTACATTTAATCTTTTTGATCTTGAAAGGTTATTGCTATTCAATTTCATTGGTTTCAAGTTTAGAATTTGGTCGACTATAATTGTCAAAATTGAGTGACTTTTTCCAGTTTTATCAATTTAAATTTGAGAATTTTGGTTAATTCATGTCATTGAACTCAAGATAAATTCTCTCGTTTTCACTGGTTCCTAGTTCAGGAATTGGTTGATTCGGTCCTCAAAATCAAGTTGACTTCTCTGAGTTTCATCATTTTTAAGCTCATAAATTGGCTACTTCACGTTATTTAAAACAAGACAACTCTGTGTTTTTTTTAAGTAAAGATCAAGACCAACGATTTTCCTGATCCTGTATCTGGTCTAGATGATTTCACATATTCAGTGTTCATTGATTTATTTCTCTATTCTCTAGTCTAATCGATTACAGGCATCACTTTCTTTGATCCGAGTGCAGTTCTCATTTGCCCACTAGGTGTTTGTCGCTCATCTTTCTACGACGTGCTTCTCCTTTTGCACTTGTCTTCCCACGACACAATCGTTTTAAGTCAGCTCTATTTAAAGCAGTTGTTTCAGCCATCATTCTGATGTTATCTTCTTAGGAGTTTGAATACTGATTTTTTAGCATTTATTTAATTGAGCGTCATGTCTTGATTCATCTTCCCGTTCGTTTATGAAATCAGAAACACGTCAATATATCTTTGAGAAGGTTGTAGTTCATTCAAGATTACTTTCCGCTCTTGGTTGTCTTAATCAGTGTCTATGTACACGTCATTCAAGCATAGATTGATACCTAGTACAAAATTGATTGAATTGTTCTGGTTTGATCGTATTTCAACACCTGCACATGACTCCTAAACCAAGTTCATGTCCCCATATTCTATAATAGTTGAAGTAATAACAGACTTTTAATACCAGGGACAATGCTGAAGTTGTTGATGCAAACTGCGTGCGATTATCGCTTAAAGATCACTAGATCAGCTTCTGGGGTGTTGATGATGTCTTAAAAATATATACTTAATAGTATTTTCTAGTTCGTTAGAGTTATGAGTATCTGGATTCTTAAATAGTACTAATAAATTTGCAATTAGGATTAAGTAATACTATTAAGATAAACTTAGATTAGGAGTAAGTAGGTTCCGAGATTCATCTCGTATGTGTAATTCCTAGCTTTAATCATTGCAAGATGTACTTATTTTTTCATAAGTTCACATTGGTGGCCGGTAACAATTTCTGGGATATTTGAAAATATTAGACATTGGGGAACTCTAAACTGCATATCTGATAGAAAGTAAAGGAACATCTTGAAAATATATCATTATTGGATACTTTCTAAATGAATCTTATAAGAGCCTTATAATTGTGCTTTCACCTTTGTGGTTAATTTGTTTTAGCAACACGTACTATTTATATTTTTTATGTCAGAAATAGCTGATGTTTTATATTCCGATGTTGGCATGATGGAAAATTTCCGAAACAATAGCGTTGACTATGGAAAGGGTAGAAAAGACAAGAAGCAGGGCAAGAAAGGAGGGTCGTCAGCAAACTTGGCGGTTTTGGATGGTTCTGATGGAGGTTCTCCTGACATGGGTGCACTTTGTATATGAGAATCGTCGTCAGGTATCAAATGACCTCCAGTTTAGCATATTGGGTTGTCCTTTTGTTCATTATTAGTATATTTGGTTATGGTAAATGGTAATGCTTTTAGGCCATCTCCATTTCTCCATCTCCAAATATGCAGAAAAAACCGCATCGTTTTGGAATATTTTTCCTCCAAATTTTTTCTACTCCGAAATCACAACTCCAAAAACTTTAATACTAAAATATGAACTTTTATACAAGAACTTGATTATTTGATGAGAAAATAGATAGATATTTATTTTTTAAGTTCATATATGAAATCATATATTCATAGTTTGAAGTTTTTAACAGTTGAATGTGGGCGATGTATAACATTTGGTATTTACTGTAGATAGTCAATATTTATAACTAACAATGAACAATTAAAAGAAACAACAAACATTACTAGTGATATAACATTTATATACTTCTATTTAGTTGTAGTTTTTTTGGTGTAATATTAGAATATTTTAAATTTCTTAATCAATATTCTCTTTATAATATTTTATGTATGTTAAGCATTTTGATATAACACTATTATATTACGGAGTAATGTATTATTTACATAGTTACTAGTGAGTAGTGACTAATGGTAATAGTAATACATATTGAATATAAGTATATAAATGTTATTAAGTTAATTAAAATAATAGATTATTAAGTTTAACTTCAACTATCTGCAGGTGGAGTAGAACTTCAGTTCTAGAGAAAGCAAGATAGAGTAGTATGTATAGATACTCAGATTCAGATGTTAGAAAGTGGAGTAGGAGCAAAAGAGTTATATCTACTTCACTCACTCTTTGAAGTCCAAATCTATTCGTATCTGAAACGTATAAAGTTGTGACCATATCGATGATATAAGGTAATTCTCATTATAAGAGTATTGATATTTGACGAGTTTTCTCTGTGCATTAACTTGCAAATTTTGTTTCGTCAGATGTCATTGTGAGTTTGTGACTGTAGACATGCAGGTCTTTTATTCTTGGAATAATTTTAGGTTTAGTGTCATTTGATGGAAGTGTACTAAAATAATTTTCTGTTGGTTATATAGAAGTGTAAAATGTTTGAGAAAACAAGAAAGAAGAGTGAAGTAGAAAAGGCTACAAAAAAAGAATCACTCAAGGTCAAACTGCAAATTCACCCTCATGTTTTTGAATTATTATGCAAATAAACCATGAAATTTTTATTTAGTTTTCATATCTGCAGTCACAAAATGAATGTGACTTGAGAAAGCAACGATATTTGACAAGTTGGTTTAATTTTTCTTAAAAAAACAAAAGCAAGACATACAAAGTGGTAAGAAAATTAAGGTAAGGATGTATGTTGAGTGGTCCTCGTTCAACATGTAGTACAACTACGGGTGTGTTCGGCAACGGGTTGGAATGGGGGGCTAGAGTTGCTAGAGTTGGGGCTGGAGTTTGTGGTTGGAGCTAGGACTTCTATTTAAAAAACACTTCAAAAAACATATTGTTTAATGGCTTATGAGGGCTTTCTTTTTTTCTTTTCTAGAAACCCTATTTCTATTGTGTTGTCAAACAAGGTTAGACTGATGCTTATTAAAAGTAAAAAACTCAAGCCCTAAAAAGCCCTCTGCCAAACACACCTTACATGGTCCCTTTTTCCAACCTACGCTTAGTATTTATATTTATTTTTAGGCACAAACAAAATTTGTAAGTTATTAAAAATAGAGCAACGCTAAATATGCCTATAGATATAGGTCTAAAATTGTGTCTAACAATACAATTTTTGATATGGATTTAAGTTATTTTTCATTATACTGGCCAATCATTTTAACACGCGTAGTTAGTCGAATCTAGCAATTTTTTATAAAAATATCTCTCACTATTATTGGGATATATAACTCTCACAAAACTTTTTCACCGGAAGTGTGTCACATAACTACCACACAAACATTCATTTGTACTCGTCACATTAACAACTTAGATTATTTTCAAGCTTTTGTGTCTTGCTTAAAATAGTTTTTCATAGACACAAACAAAAGAAATTAAAAAACCCACCATGACCACCATGCCTACCACCTCCGCTGCAACTTTCACACCGGAGTGATCGCACTGCCGTAGCTGATCACGGTGGCCATATCAACTCCGATCTCTTACATGATACCTCTAATTATATGCTACTTTATGCAACATTACAACTTTTCTTTTTTATTTTCTCAAAAAATTATGCTTGTTATGAAAAGTATAAGTTCTATGTAACGTACAAAATACAAATTGAGTGAAAAGCTCATCAAAATGTACAAGTTTCAAGGATATTTTGTGATGTAGCTAATTAATTAGATATTAAATAAGACATTTTATTTTACACTTTTTAACCCCAACTTTTTAAAAAAATACAAGTTCTATCTCTACTTTTTACCAACAATACATGTTGATAACATCGTTCCCTTCTTTTAAGAATTCAACCAGATACCTTTTGTACTAATTAAGCATTACTCGAGTGGTATCGTTTTCATAAATACACAAACTCAACATGTGTGACCGACTAGTTAAGAGTTCAAATCCGTACCTCAGCACATGTGAGTGATTTGTGAACATGTAATTTACCTAGCGTTGATTCTCCTTGCGAGTAAGATGTATGCGTACTTCTCGTATTGAAAAATGGTACGTAATAGGTTAGAGGTACCTTCCAAAGTTTTGTACAAAGTCATATGAAGGAAGCGATGCCTTAAATGATATTAATGGTTAATTAATTGTAAGATGGTACACAATTTCAGTTTGTCTTGAGTTATCTTCGATCACAATGATAAGGAAAGGAACGACGCTATAGATGCAAACGCTATAATCATTTAATATCTTTATTAAATAAACGATAAATGAGAGGATAAGGAAGGGTTACACGTAGGTGGTGATATTTCCACCACACTTTTTGATAAATCCACAATGATTATGCATTGAGAGTTTGTACGGTACAAATAAACGACACAATTATGCTTATTATTAATTATGAATTTATATAATGTTTTTTTTATACGAATGTTAGTTATAACATGTTTTTTGCTCCAAATTATTAGTAAGCTTATTGATCGATCAAATCTTGTTATAATATATCCATTAATTAGTTGGTAACAATTAAGTTTCTTAAGAGTAAAAATGGGATGAAAATTACCGGTGATGTTGAAACGGTGTCGTGCCAAGAGAACAGTAGGCCATTGAAGACCAAAATTGGTAACAAAAAAAAAGTAGAAGTGTCGGCAACCAGTGGCGGATCTAGAGAATTAGGTTGTTGGGGGCGCAAAAAATAGAGGTGCTAATATTAGCTGGTTTTGTATCGGGTCGGGTTAAAATTATTCTTAAATTTTGTAACCGATCTGGTTTATGATAATTTATCGCATAATGTTATAAGTTTTTCATTATAACTAAAAAATTAAGATAAAAGCAGATTCTAATGAAAGCTTACTAGTTATTTCATTGACAATGTATGTGAAAAATATAGAAACTACAATCTGTTTATTTTGAATTAATTGATGTTAGACCACTTTGACACTATATAATATAACTATTATATACGGTTTTTCCGTTGCTCAACATTATGTGTGGAATTTTTTTTTACTAAAAGATAAATTTAGAACTTGTACATGCTGTTAGAAAAATGGGGAGATCACTTTTGAGATGTAAAAATGATATATGATTCCACCTCCCACAATCCCACATCGATTTATGGAACAAACATTGACCAGAGAAGATGATTATAAATATGAAGTATCATATTCTTACTAATTTCAACTTGGCAACGAAGTGACCGAGGGCGAAAATTGTTTTGGGCCGGGGGCAGATACAAAAAATCTAAGCTTTTTGCCTTACTTTGGGCCAAGTCATAGAGGGCCTTTGCCCCCACTCCTTCTAATACAGATCCGCCCCTGTCGGCAACCAACTTACATCGCGCTCATTTTAATACCGTTTGAATTTGACATTATTTTTCTAGGTTGATAAATTCTGAGGTTAATTAATTGCTCTCAATGAAAAAGGGATTTTATATAATATATATATATATATATATATATATATATAGGGTAGTGATCAAGAAGGAAGTGTCTTTTTGGGGGGAAGGGGGAAGCGTTAGTACGCATCAGGAAGCATATTATAATTATCAATCAAAACGTCAACAAAAATTATTTTATCGGTAAATAGTAATCAAAATCGATGCTATAAAGAATATTTTAACGAAAGAATTTCATTTTTGAGTCATAACATTAATTGATGAATATTTATTTAATTAATTGTTAAGATGCAGTGTGATACATATTAACTTAGATGTATCGCGATGCATCATAAAACTTAACATTATTTGAAAAATATTTTTATTGTTAAGATGCATCACAATGCAGATTAACTAATACGCACCGCGATGCATCTTAACGGATTTCGATCAAATATTCATAAATCGATACTATAACTTGAAGAAAAAATTTATCAATGAAGCTTAACATTTATAACATCGATTCTGATTAACATTTACTAAATTTCAGTTTGCTTTTTTCTAGATTATTATAGGTGAAGGTAATATGCTTCCTGATGCGTACTAACGCTTCCCCCTTCCCTCAAAAAATGGACTTCCCTCTGGATCATGCCAATATATATATATATATATATATATATATATATATATATATATAGGGGAATGATCAAGAGGGAAGCTTCAAAATTGGGGGAAGGAAGGAAGCAAACCTCAACCACTCATTTTTTCTCCTCTTCTATATTCATCCACAATACCCATTTAATCAATTTTCATCTAAAATTCAAAATTAAAGCATGTAATTCAAAGATTCATCAATCAAAAACGTTATAAATCTTCGAATTCATCAATCGCAATCATACATATCTTCAATTCGTCATAATTCGAATTCATCAAAAATTATGAATATTGGAGTAACTTTTGGATTTTTGAGAAAATTTTGATTTGGCAATGAAAACAATAAAATTAAACGATCGTACAAAACTTGTAAACAAGTAATTAATCGAATTAGGATTGTCATTCCAATTGAATTTTACAGATTGAAAAAAATTCCAGACCGTTAACATTCATCTGGAAAGCATGTTAATCAAAATTTCAACTTAATACTCTTAAACATTCATTTTTGATGAATATTAATTTATATATGTTATTATACACAATTGAATGTTATAACATAACATTCATCGGTGTATAATAATGTATATGCGTTAACATTCATCGTAAATGAATGTTAACGTGCTGAAAATTTGATTTTGATTAACATGCTTTTGAAATGCATGTTAACGATCTGGGAGGAGATTTCAAGTTATTTACAAGTTTGTCATCGCGTTGACTTTTGTGTTGACCAGAATGTGTGGCTAAAAATAGCTTCCCTCCTTCCCCCATTTTTTTACTTCCCTATTGATTTTCCCTATATATATATATATATATATATATATATATATATATATATATATATATATATATATATATATATTTATATATATATTATAGAAAACTTCATAAACCATACATGTGGTTTACACACATTTTCACAGATCATACCCGAACTTTTTTTTCTTCATGTTTTCGATACAATAAGTTTCAAATTTGCTCGTATATGGTACCTCCATTCAACTCCGTCTATTTTTGTCGTTAAGTTTTACCACGTGATTTGCACAGAGGTATCATTTACGAGCAATTTTGAAACTTATTGTATTGAAAATAGACGGAATTGGTAAAACTTAACGACAAAAATAGACGGAGTTAGACGGATGTACCATTTACGAGCAAATTTGAAACTTATTGTATTGAAAACATGAAGAAAAAAAAGTTCGGGTATGATATGTGAAAATGTGTGTAAACCACATGTAAGGTTTATGAAATTTTCTCTATATTATATTATATATTATTTAGCATGTTAAACAAAGGTTGATAAATTTGACATTATTTGTCTATGTTGATAAATTTGGAGGTTTATTAATTATTATTTTAACAAATGCTCATAAAGTGACTTAAAGTAATGAATTTAGTAATCAAGATATAACAATCTATACTTTTTTTTATTTAATTTTTTTTTTTTTTTTAGGAAATGTGTAATTGGTGTTTCAAGGTACGTACTTGACATATTTAGAGAGAAACCAATTTATTTAATTACAACATATAAAGAAAGAAACAACCAGAATTAGTACGTCATTAATGATTGATTGGATGTCACAATAATAGCCGTGGGTAAATTGAAGTCGAATCATTATTTATTGCTCGTATTATTTATTTTATTATTAAATTAAAAGAAAAGAAAAGACAGAAAAAGAGAAAAATTATATTCTACTTGGTTTTTAATATTACCAAATATGGAATGGTTTGTGGACAACCTACGTTGGATCCACGAAAATAAAATACCAACCATGTCCTTCTCTCTGTCTACCTGTCTTTTGATACTTTAATTATCAATTATCATAATTAATTAATTAATGAAATAATAATTTATACTACGAAAAGTAGGCAATATATTATTATTATTCAATAAGCTTAGGTTTAGGGTTTTATTAGTACTTATTAAGTATTCTACCCCGTCTTGTTATATGGTCATAATTTCCATAAAATATCACACTCACAACGCATTTGAACATTAATATTTCATTTTAATTAATTTAGCAGGTTTTAATAAAATTAATGATAAATGTAACTAAATAATAATGTTAAACTATGGAGTACATGATTAACGATGGACGTGACATTGCAATTGCAGAATATATTAATAGAAACATTATTAAAAGCGAGTAGCCAAGAAGGGAAAGAACTGGTGGACGTGATTAGTGATGTTTTTTTTTTTTTTTGAACGGCCAAATTTAATTACCCTATACATCACTGTCTGGGCTCGAACCCCAGACCTCCAGGGAGGCAAGCCTCCCAACTCACTCTTACCACTTGGGTAAGAGATCATTGGCTATGATTAGTGATGTCTTAACCACATATTTGAATATTTTAATCTGCCCTTTTTTAATATTACTAAATGTGGAAAGGTTCGTAGGGTAAGGATTCTTTGGCTTTTGTCTATATGGTATACAATAATCTTTCAGTTGCTTACGTACTTTATTACTTACTAAATAAAATTTTATAACATTTCTGAACCAATAAAATGTTTCTTAATTACCACTCTGGCAACTTTTTATTTTAATTAATAATACCTTGATGTTATATTTTTATCTATATATTATTTTTAAATTAAAGTATTTTTTATCATCATCAAAACCCTATAATACCACTAATATATAGTTATCGTATTAACGTTTTAATAACAACAATAATACCATTATCTTACGTACTCGGCTGCCATAATCTTAAATTATATATAATAAACAGTTGATGGTGTCTGTCACACCCCAAAAATCCATAATTGTGTTTATTTAATGTTTAGCGGAAGCAAGTTAAGATTAGCGGAAGCATCTTAATTAAACAGTTTAACAGCGGGGTGATGACTTATCAATTGTGCATTCATCGTATCAGAGCATATGATCATAAAGAACATAATATATAAAGGATGCCAATTTAAAATAGTTATTACAAAAGTAATACGACTATGTAAGTCGTACAATAGTAATAAAGTTTAAAACATTTAAGTTTTACAATACATATGCTAAAATAAGATTTCATGAGTATAACTGCAATGTCTGCAGTAATACAATGGAAATCCTCAAAAGCTGTCCCATAAGTTATGGCATCCTAAGTAGTCCAGGGTTGTCATCCTGAATGCATGCGATCCTTACTTACATAGCTAATTTCCTGTAAAACATAGAAAGAAAGTCGTCAACAAATATGTTGAGTGAATTCACAGGTTTTGTATAAATATGTGGTATGTTAAACCATTTGTGTTCAAGTTATTGAAATGTTATTCAATAAATAAAGGTTTGCAGGTTTTGCAAATTATAAGATGATAGGGATAGTTACCCTAAAATATAGTTTTATGTGGGTTGTTACCCAAATCATATATCTGGTTGTTTACCAGAATATAAGTATAATCAGTAAGTATACTGAAATAAAACAGTTGTAGGATATGTTCATCCTAAATAATAATTGTGGGAATGCTTAGACTTATAATCCCCTGAAAGGTGAGCTAAACCTCGCAGGTTAAAGTAACGCGACCTAACCCTATAACCAAACCACAACCAAATCTTATGTTTCTTGCCTGAAGGACAGTTAAGTATACGCTCCATCCATAGGAGGGTCGTCACGGCAATAGTACTATTCGTATACTCAGTGGCTAGAGTCACCTAGCTAATGGTTATAGTCTGCATGACATAAGGTCTTTCATGCACACATTCTCAAGTCTGGTCCGTACTAGGATCTGTTGTCTAATTCCCAAAACAGTTGTGAAATAATATTTCATATCAAACAGTTTGTATAAATCAATGAAGCATTTATATAGTTTGCTGCATATGTTTGCATGCAGTTTCTATGTTTACACCCCTATGTTTAAAAGCATAAAACATTTGTAAAGTAGGGGCTGTGAACTCACAGTAGTTTGCTCGGTATGAAAGCTAGCAGCCAAATAGATATTTGCCCAAGGTATGTTAACCTATACAATAAATATATTAACATAAGTACGTTTGATTTGTTTTAATCACTTATGTTAACAGTTTGTTCGTTTGAAGAAATGGTTGATTTCTTTATAATATAAGTCGTTGTATTTGTTGGTGACATTGAGTAGAAAGATTGTTATTATTTCTTTCATCGTATACTTGGTTAAGTATATAAATCAATATATAATTGTCTATTTTAACGGAAGGTCGTTTTGTTTCCATTTGTACATATACTTTGTATATAGTTGTTCGTATAATTTGAACGTTAATCAAACATCATTGTTTGTACATATATTTGTTTTATATATGTATTCGTATGTAAATATACTTGTTGTATATTATTAAGTTGTACGTTTGTTAAACGTGAACTTCATTATGTATATATATATTTGTGAATATATATTTTTAATTGTCGTATGTATATATGTTTGATCAATACATTGTTTATGTATATCAAAATATATAAGTTTTCATTTGTTTAAGAAAACGTATACGTTTGTGTCAATAACGTGTGTCCTCGTATATATTTATATATAATGTAATACGTTGTTTACGTATTTAAAAACGTTATAGGTTTCATTTGTTATAAAACTCGATAATGTATTTATTTTGTTTATAAAATAAATATTATTTGTTTTTAATATCGTCACGTTTGTTTAATAAGTTTAAGTGTCCCGATAATGTAATCGTTTTCACAAAACGTATATTTTACAAAGTTCGTATATATATATGTCTATATATATATATCGTTCGTTCGTTCGTACGAGTTTAAATAGTCCAAAATTCGTGTCTCGGATATATCTCATTAATGTTTTATTAATAGTTTACAATGTCTCGTGAATGTATCGTATAATTGGAATCGTTAACGGAAACGTTTATGTTTTAAAAATCAAAGTCAAAGTTGTTGACCAGGTGTGGGAATCCGCCGGATTCCCTTGAATCCGCCGGATTCAAGTCAAAGTTCGGAATACGCCGGATTCGGGTGAATCCGCCGTATTCATCGTGGTTTTCATGTGGTTTCGTTTTAGGTTCGGGAATACGCCGTATTTAAATGAATACGCCGTATTCAATCCAGTTCGGGGGAATCCGCCGTATTCAATCGAATACGCCGGATTCGTTTGTGTTCATCAGATAGTTCGTGTGAAGGTTCGGGAATACGCCGTATTCAACGGAATACGCCGTACTCGACTTGTTTAGAAACGGGAATCCGCCGTATTCCCGTGAATACGCCGGATTCGTTTGGTTTTCGATTGGGAATACGCCGGATTCAATGGAATCCGCCGTATTCGTGGCTCGTTCCAGACCCCTGTTCGCGACTGTATACATATATACACGGTTTTATTTGGCTCAAATCCTTCACACTATGTTACCAAATGTTTCTAACAAGTTTATATGTCGTTTTTATAAGTTATTACTCCATTTTAACAAGTTTTAATGTATAGATTTTAGTTTTGTAGTTTTGAGTTTTATAAACCATTTTCATGAACAATCAAGTAATCATCACATTTATATGTTATATGTTTGGATTATGATGTGTTATAACTACATATAAACGAATTTAAGTGAGGAATTCAAAGAATCAAAGATTTGCTTACAAAGAGAGGGAGATGAAAATGATGAACGATGATGATGAAGATGAGGAAGCCTCTGGCTTGATGTTCCTGATCTTGTTGTTGCTTCTGTGATTTTACTTAATGAAGAAGAAGAAGATTGAAGATGATGATTTTTGTGGGTGTGTTGAATGATCACAGAGGAAGTGAACGGAGGGAGTAAAATAATTCAAACGAGTATGGGAGTGATACAGAGATGGTCGCTCAATTATTTGAGTTTGGTGGCCATTTTTGGTACATCAGTTTCGAGTACGGGTATAATTTTAGCAATATAAAAATTAACATTTTATATTTTTATTTTGTAGGTGTTCTCCTGGTTCGTTATTTATAATCAGAATAATGATGTTATCATTATTTTAAATAGATGTACAATTTTGTACATTTTACTGCGCGTAACTATTTGAGCGCAAAATTTCAGTTAATTTAGGATTTCATATTTCGAAGTATTGTTCTAACTTCTTCCAAACGAATGAGAAAATTTGTATTTTTATGTTTCGAACTTTTATGAGCGTTTTAGAATTGTTTCTGTTCGTTTATAATACGTTTTATGTTAAACGCATAATTAGACCTTTATATCTATATGTTATAGATATATAAATACTCGTAATTAATAATTGAGTTATTAATAACTTTTGTATCATGAAACTTTTGTCATTTATTTTTGTCGGGTTCGTTCCGATATATTTGTACGTAACTTTTAAATACTTACGTATTACGTATTACTTTTTGTTTAAAAGTACTGGGCTCGCTAGGCTTACATCACATCAAATAGTTTTGTTAAAACTTAACCAGGAAATTAGCGTAAAAATGCACATGCTTAAATGTTAATTTATACCTAATTTGGAGAGTTGTCACATTCTCCCCCTGTTAGGGAAATCTCGTCCCGAGATTTAATTTGTGTCGTGAGTCGTGGTCACGGGTTCAAATAGGTGAGGGTACTTCTTGCGCATTTCATCCTCACGTTCCCAGGTGAACTCTGGGCCTCTTTTCGAGTTCCATCGAATTTTGACAAGTTTGATCCGACTGTTTCGGAGTTTCTGCGTTTTCGTATCCATTACTTCAAGCGGTTCCTCCACGAAGTTGAGTTTTGCGTCGACGTAGATTTCGTCAGGAGGTATGATTAACGCTTCGTCAGATAGACACTTCTTAAGATTACTCACGTGAAACGTGTCGTGAATATTACTAAGTTCTTGCGGCAGTTTAAGCTTATAAGCTACAGGACCAATCCTTTTGTAACACCCCCAAATTTAACGGTTTGCGGAAGCATACTTTGGGTGTTACTAATCAATATACCAAGCACAAGATTAATAGTAAACGACCTCTAAATGGGACGTTTGTAAAATAGTTACATTTCATAGTTAATAATCGTTTGAAAACCGCAGGTTTTCGTATACAAAAATGTAATTCCCTAGAGCCCACGCGTATAGCGGGAGATTCTATTACATAATCATAGTTACAAAAGATAATGCCAAAGAATCTCCGTTAAATGCAGTTTGTAAATCATGCGACTCTAGCTAGTAATCCTGGAGTGACCCTACTCCGTAAGTGTACCTGAGATACAAAGCTAGAAAGTGTCAACCAAAAAGGTTGGTGAATCTCACAGGTTTAGTAATAAGTAGATGTAATGAACCACAAGTATGTACCCGTATTGCTATCAAGCAAAGTAAGTTAATCAGTATATCAGTACAGTGCCATGAGCTCATAAGTTGAAGCTTAACCGTGTAGTGTGAAATAAATCACGTACCCCCGTGAGTGCTATCCGCACACTCATATGTAACAAATACTAATATGTCTGTTTCTACGTGTAAATCAGTACGTGGTGGCGCTACCACCCCAGACAGGGATTGTCAGTCCCAAATGGATCCATTTACTAGTACTCGCGCTTAAGACCATAACTAACAACTTACGATAAGGAGGCTTTCAGTGGATAAAAGTAACTCATGCGTTTGTTTGTAATCAGTAATGTTTTCAGTTCAGTACATTGTGTTCATGCGTAAAACAGTTGCTAAGTATCTCACCCCAAAGTATAAAACAGTAAAAATGGGGCTGTAAGACTCACCTGAGTCGAGCAGTAGTAATTTAGCAAGTAGTGGTAAAGCAAGTAGGTTCTCCGAACCCGTAACCTTCTAGTGCCTAAACACGTAAGGTTAAGTAAGTAGATGTCTCGCAAGACCATCTAGGCTAGTTGTTCATACAACCCGTTGTGTTTAAACGTTGGTTTGTTCGCGTTTGCATCAAAAGATATACGGCCCGTTGGTGATTCGTTATATTAAAAGTTTATCATTTATAACGCAATTTAGTGTAACTGTAATGGAAAGTATGTTCTATGCCGTTTGTTAAGTCGTATGACGTAAGTATTTGAAGTTGTATAAATTCGACACTTAGTGAAAATCTAAGTTTTCAAAGTTCTGTTTTGTGCGACGTAGCATGCGACGTAGGCATGCGACGTAAGGTGCGACGTAGGGTGCGACGTAGGCATGTACGTCGCATGATGCGACCTTCGCAAATCAATGCGACGTAGGGGCTGGCGTCGCTAGGCGCGACGTGGCAACTTAATGCGACGTAGTGACGGACGTCGCACAATGCGACGTCACGAAGGGTTGTGCGACGTAGAGGCCGACGTCGCATGAATCTGGGTCCAAAAGCGACGTAGCGGTCTGTTGGCCGGAAAATGTGCCGAAAACGAGTTTTCCGGTTTCCGTTCGGTCCAAATCTTTTACCCAACCCTTATATGAACATATTAAGCCTATTAAAACCGCAAACTATTAAAAATGATCAAAAACGAGAGATATCGGGATTTGTCGGAAACTTACAAAGTGTCGGATTGAAAATCCGAAAAGATAGGAATGTAGATCGGGATGCGGTGGTCGTGAATCTCTAAAAATCTTGAAAATCCGAAGTCGTTTGATATGTTTATTTGTCGATTTAGATAGATTTTTGGTGGTGGTGTTTAGTGATTAGAGAGAAAAGGAAAGGAAAGAGAGAGAAAGAAAGAAAGTGAAATGAAGAAAGAAAAGGAAATGGTGGGAGGTTAAGTCCTCCACCATTTTCAGTCTGCGCACTGCGCTTCGCGTAGTGTTCGTTTACCCCGTCGTTTAACGTTAAATAATTATTTTACGCGTTTAATTACATTTATAAAATCACAAATCTTGCTAAATAATTTACTTAAATTATTTCCTTAAATCTTTAATAGTTTAAATTAAATTTAATTACTTTTGTTATTAAATCGCGTGAGTTATGATTCTTGTAATACGAGACAGTTACTAATTGTTATAAAATAGCGTTTTGGTCATAGTTGCGTTATTTTAGCTTATAAACACTTGTTCACCAACGTCCGTGTTAACCGAATAGAATTCCATTCTATTTAAGTTGCGTACGATTTAATCAAATCGCAAAGTTGTATATATCAACCAACATATAATCCGATACATAAATTAGCCTAACATAGAACTAATTATATGTATTAACAAAGAATTAGGCGCTAATACTAGCCCTAATTTGGCGGTTGTTACATTCTCCCCTGGTTAAAAGAATTTCGTCCCGAAATTAGCTCGATTGTACGGTCGGTGCGTTGTCAGGGATGAGATGTGGGTATTTCAGTCGCATTTGGTCTTCCCGTTCCCAGGTGAATTCAGGACCACGTCTAGAATTCCACCTGACTTTTACGATCGGAATACGACTCTGTTTTAGTTGTTTGACCTCGCGGTCCAGGATTTCCATAGGTTCCTCGACGAAATGAAGTTTATCATCGATCTGAATTTCGTCGAGCGGTATAATCAGTGTCTCGTCAGACAGACATTTCTTCAGATTAGAAATGTGGAATGTGTTGTGAACGCTGCTAAGTTCAGCAGGAAGTTGCAGGCGGTATGCCACTGGACCAATCTTTTCAAGGATTTCGAATGGCCCGATGTATCTAGGATTTAGTTTGCCTCGTTTTCCGAATCGAATGACACCTTTCCACGGTGCCACTTTGAGAAGTACCTTGTCTCCTACTTGGAACTCAAGGTGTTTGCGTCTCACGTCAGCATAGCTTTTCTGACGATCACGTGCGGCTTTTAGTCGGTTTTGTATGCCGACGATCTTTTCAGTTGTTTCATGTATGATTTCTGGACCGGTGAGTTGTGTATCCCCCACCTCAGCCCAACAGACAGGTGACCGGCACTTACGACCGTACAGTGCCTCGAAGGGTGCAGCTTTTATGCTGGTGTGATAACTGTTGTTGTACGAGAACTCGCACAACGGTAAGTGATTTTCCCTGTTTTTACCGAAGTCAACTACGCAGGCTCGTAGCATGTCTTCCAGTGTTTGTATGGTTCGTTCGCTCTGGCCATCGGTTTGAGGATGGTAAGCCGTACTCATATCCAGACGAGTACCAAGAGATTTTTGCAGTGATTGCCAGAAGCGAGAAGTAAACCGAGCATCTCGGTCGGAGATGATTGAGATGGGCACGCCGTGTCTTGACACGATTTCTTTCAGGTAGATCCGTGTCAAACGTTCCATCTTGTCAGTTTCTTTGATGGCTAGGAAATGAGCAGATTTAGTGAGTTGGTCGACGATCACCCAAATGGTATCGCAACCGTTAGAAGTTTTTGGGAGTTTAGTAATGAAATCCATGGTGATCTGCTCCCATTTCCATTGTGGTATTTCAGGTTGTTGTAGCAAACCGGAAGGTTTCTGGTGTTCAGCTTTAACTTTAGAACAAGTAAGACACTTGCCAACATAGGTTGCAATGTCAGCTTTCATGTTGGGCCACCAGTACATTTCCTTGATGCCGTGATACATTTTGTCGGCACCGGGGTGTATAGAGTATTTGGACTTGTGAGCTTCATTCATCACCAAGTCTCGAAGGTTCCCAAAACTTGGTAACCAGATTCGATTCGAGAAGTATTTGGCTCCGTTAGGTTTGGTTTCAAATTGTTTGTCCATGCCCCGCAAGGCCTCGTTTATCAAGTTCTCTGGTTTGAGTGCTTCGAGTTGAGCGGTGAGAGCTTGATTGATGAGATCGTTGTGAATGGTCATACCGAGAGCTCGAACTCGAAGTGGTTTCACTCGTTCTTTTCGGCTTAAGGCATCGGCGACAACATTCGCCTTACCTGGATGATAGCGAATTTCGCAATCGTAATCAGTGAGCAACTCGACCCATCGACGTTGCCTCATGTTGAGATCCTTTTGATCGAAGATATGTTGGAGACTTTTATGGTCAGTAAAGATTGTACACTTGGTACCGTATAAGTAGTGTCTCCAGATTTTTAGAGCGAATACAACAGCCCCCAACTCTAGGTCATGAGTTGTGTAATTCTTTTCGTGGACCTTGAGTTGTCGAGAGGCGTAAGCGATGACCTTGTCTCGTTGCATCAGCACGCAACCAAGACCTAGGTGTGAAGCATCACAGTATATCACGAAGTCATCGTTGCCTTCGGGTAAAGATAAGATAGGTGCACTGCAGAGTTTTTGTTTTAGTAGTTGAAAAGCCGACTCCTGTTTGTCAGTCCAATCGAACTTCTTTTCTTTTTGAGTCAGTGCAGTGAGAGGTAGGGCTATTTTCGAAAAATTCTCAATGAATCGCCTGTAGTATCCGGCGAGTCCTAAGAATTGGCGTACCTCGGTCGGTGTAGTAGGTGTTTGCCAACCCTTGATAGCCTCGATTTTTGAAGGATCAACATGAATCCCTTGATTGTCAACGACGTGTCCAAGGAATTGAACGGTTTTCATCCAGAACTCACACTTAGAAAATTTGGCGTACAACTCTTCGTGTTTGAGCAGCTCTAGGATGGTTTTCAGGTGTTGCGCGTGTTCATGTTCAGTGCGCGAGTAAATCAAGATGTCATCGATAAAGACGATAACAAACTTGTCAAGGTAGGGTTTGCACACCCGATTCATAAGGTCCATGAATACAGCCGGTGCGTTGGTTAAGCCGAATGGCATCACTTGGAATTCATAATGCCCGTAGCGAGTTCGGAAAGCTGTTTTAGGAATATCTTCATCACGAACTCGGAGTTGGTGGTAACCAGACCGTAGATCGATCTTTGAGTAAAAACTCGATCCCTGAAGTTGGTCAAACAGGTCATCAATGCGAGGAAGTGGATAACGGTTCTTGACAGTTAATTTGTTGAGTTCACGATAGTCGATGCACATGCGGAAAGAACCGTCTTTCTTTTTCACAAACAGAACCGGAGCTCCCCAAGGTGAGGAACTTGGTCGAATAAATCCCTTGTCCAGGAGTTCCTGTAACTGAGTAGACAACTCCTGAAGTTCGGATGGGGCTAGTCGGTAAGGGGCTCGTGCCACGGGTGCTGCGCCGGGCACAAGGTCAATAGAGAATTCGACTTGTCTAGTTGGCGGAAGGCCAGGCAAGTCTTCAGGAAAGACCTCTGGGAAGTCTCGAACGATAGGCACATCCTCAAGTCGCTTTTCAACCGACTTTTTCTCCATAACGTGTGCGAGGATTGCTTGGTACCCTTTTCTTAAGTATTTTTGGGTTTTCATGCAAGAAATGATGTTTATTCTCGTCCCACCGGTCTCCCCTTGTATGCTCAAAGTTCTACCGGTGCCGAGAGGAATGCGTACAATTTTCTCGAAACAAACGATTTCGGCTCGGTGCTTGGACAACCAATCCATACCGACGATGATGTCAAAGCTGCCGATTTCGACAGGTATCAAGTCAATGGGAAAGAGCTCGTTATCTAAGTTCAGAGTGCAATTAGGTATCACACTGTCGGCCTCAATAAGTTTTCCGTTTGCCAATTCTATTGTGTACTTAGAATCTAAGGCAGTAGATGTGCTGTCTAGTAGTGGATAAAACTCATCGGAAATAAAGCTCTTATCAGCACCAGTATCAAATAATACAGATGCAGTCAAGTTGTTGAGAAGAAACGTACCCGTGACCACATTCGGGTCTTGACGGGCTTCCCCAGATTTCAGCACAAAAGCTCTTCCTCGAGCATTGTTGTTGTTCCTGTTGTTGTTGTTCAGCTTCGGGCAGTCTTTCTTGAAATGCCCTGTTCCGTTGCACCCATAACAAGTCTTTGGTGCCGAGGTGTTGGTGTCAGAGGTGTTTGATCTACAGTCCCTAGCCAAGTGTCCAAATCTCTTACACTTACTACAGGGACACGAACCAAAGTGGTGTCGTTGGCACTTTGAGCAATAGGGCTTAGTTCCCTTGTACGCCCCCTTGTCATCAGAATTGGAGGTGTAGGCTTTAATGGTTTCAGGTTTCTTGTTTTGGTGGTTGTTGTGGTTGTCGGACCATTTTCTTTTATTGTTGTTGGAGGATGGAGTGGGTGGTTCTGGGTTCTCGTTCATGGCTAAAAGTTCATGGGCCAACCGAATGGCACCATGAAGAGTGGTTTGTTTTGACGAAGCGACATTCCCCCGGACAGGTTCCGGAAGGCCGCGGATATACTTCTTAATCTTTTCTGGTTCAGTACCCGCCATAGTTGGGCGAAGGACGGTGAGTTGTTGGAATCTGGTGGTGTATCCAACGATATCAGTTCCTTGCACTTTCAAGTTCCAGAACTCTTCGTCCAGCTTGTAAAGTTGTTCGGCCGGGCAATACTCATCAGTGAGCATTTTCTTCAGATCCTCCCAAGGGAGTAGATAAGCTGTATCAATACCCACAGACTGGGTATAGGAATTCCACCATGAGAGTGCACCATCTTCGAGGGTACAGGTGGAGAACTTGACTTTGTCGTCCTCCGCACATTTGCTGATGCGGAAAACGGATTCCATCTTTTCGAACCATCTTATAAGTCCGATGGCTCCTTCGATCCCCTTGAATCTCAAGGGCTTGCAGTTTTGGAAATCCTTGTATGAACAAGGTTTGGCAGCAGAGGTTTCAGCGGCATCGCTGTTTCTTGTGGAACCTGGTGGAGTATTCCGAGCTAAGGCTTCAGTAACAGCCTGGGTTATGAGGGAGGTAATCTGGGCATCCGTGTAAGGTCTTGACTTTGGCGGCATGACTCTTCAATAAAAGAAATGAAGATACATGAGATTTTTGCAAGAAGGTTGTATGTATTTCAGATGTACATGTATAAAGGTGGTAATACATAACATCAATATGGAAAATGACAATTAATATGAGTTGAACAACAAGAAATATTTGATAGATGATGCTAGTTCAAAGGTTACATCCTACGGATGTATTACAAAAGGTGTCGGGAATTATCACATCCGACTGAAACATAGAGTAGTGCTTAGACAGTTACTAGCTTACAGGATAAAGACTACACTAGTTTTAACGTAGATTAATTTGTCCCATCATCGTGACAAGACGGTCCACAGTGTTTGCAAGCCTGCTAGCTCGTCGGGCGTTGTCTTCGGCTAGTGCTAGTCGTTGTGTTAGTCCGCGCGCATACTCTTCTGCCTCAAGTGAGCGCTGCACACATTCATCCATCCTTTGCTGCAGAAGGGCATTTTCCACCCTTATTTCTATAATTTGGTTGCGAAGGACATCCATGTTGTTGTTTGTGGTTTCTAGGTCGTCGGAGACTTCTTCTATGCGTTCGAGGGATGTAAGTCTCCAGTTTTCGTTTGTTTCCTGCAACACGACATCCATGGTGCGAAGTCGTTGCTCGTGTTGGTTCACCCTAGCGGCTAAGGCCGGCAAGGTAGAGTGAGTGGAGTACGGGCCAGCTCGAGGCAACCTAGCGTTCCTCCTTGCTACCCTTGGGTTCTGCGACCCGGATTGAGAACGAGATGGATTGGATGGGATGTTTGCCATTTCTGAGACAAAACGTTAGTAAGATGAGGCTAATATATATACATATATCATATCCAGCCTAGTGTCTAGCACGTATCAAGTAATGGTCCGGTTCTCTCGTAGTCAGAGTCAACTAACGTATCCCCGTTCAACATAATCATTTCAGATCTTACATCGTCTTTCCTTAATTGTACATAGTTGATCAGGCTATGTTAAATTAAAGTCGTATGATGTAATTCCTGAACCAATCATGCCTAGTAAGGAAATACTGCCTAATGGTCATAGTCTAGGCCCACTAAATGCAACCTAGTTCACTATAACCTTAGGCTCTGATACCAATCTGTAACACCCCCAAATTTAACGGTTTGCGGAAGCATGCTTTGGGTGTTACTAATCAATATACCAAGCACAAGATTAATAGTAAACGACCTCTAAATGGGACGTTTGTAAAATAGTTACATTTCATAGTTAATAATCGTTTGAAAACCGCAGGTTTTCGTATACAAAAATGTAATTCCCTAGAGCCCACGCGTATAGCGGGAGATTCTATTACATAATCATAGTTACAAAAGATAATGCCAAAGAATCTCCGTTAAATGCAGTTTGTAAATCATGCGACTCTAGCTAGTAATCCTGGAGTGACCCTACTCCGTAAGTGTACCTGAGATACAAAGCTAGAAAGTGTCAACCAAAAAGGTTGGTGAATCTCACAGGTTTAGTAATAAGTAGATGTAATGAACCACAAGTATGTACCCGTATTGCTATCAAGCAAAGTAAGTTAATCAGTATATCAGTACAGTGCCATGAGCTCATAAGTTGAAGCTTAACCGTGTAGTGTGAAATAAATCACGTACCCCCGTGAGTGCTATCCGCACACTCATATGTAACAAATACTAATATGTCTGTTTCTACGTGTAAATCAGTACGTGGTGGCGCTACCACCCCAGACAGGGATTGTCAGTCCCAAATGGATCCATTTACTAGTACTCGCGCTTAAGACCATAACTAACAACTTACGATAAGGAGGCTTTCAGTGGATAAAAGTAACTCATGCGTTTGTTTGTAATCAGTAATGTTTTCAGTTCAGTACATTGTGTTCATGCGTAAAACAGTTGCTAAGTATCTCACCCCAAAGTATAAAACAGTAAAAATGGGGCTGTAAGACTCACCTGAGTCGAGCAGTAGTAATTTAGCAAGTAGTGGTAAAGCAAGTAGGTTCTCCGAACCCGTAACCTTCTAGTGCCTAAACACGTAAGGTTAAGTAAGTAGATGTCTCGCAAGACCATCTAGGCTAGTTGTTCATACAACCCGTTGTGTTTAAACGTTGGTTTGTTCGCGTTTGCATCAAAAGATATACGGCCCGTTGGTGATTCGTTATATTAAAAGTTTATCATTTATAACGCAATTTAGTGTAACTGTAATGGAAAGTATGTTCTATGCCGTTTGTTAAGTCGTATGACGTAAGTATTTGAAGTTGTATAAATTCGACACTTAGTGAAAATCTAAGTTTTCAAAGTTCTGTTTTGTGCGACGTAGCATGCGACGTAGGCATGCGACGTAAGGTGCGACGTAGGGTGCGACGTAGGCATGTACGTCGCATGATGCGACCTTCGCAAATCAATGCGACGTAGGGGCTGGCGTCGCTAGGCGCGACGTCGCAACTTAATGCGACGTAGTGACGGACGTCGCACAATGCGACGTCACGAAGGGTTGTGCGACGTAGAGGCCGACGTCGCATGAATCTGGGTCCAAAAGCGACGTAGCGGTCTGTTGGCCGGAAAATGTGCCGAAAACGAGTTTTCCGGTTTCCGTTCGGTCCAAATCTTTTACCCAACCCTTATATGAACATATTAAGCCTATTAAAACCGCAAACTATTAAAAATGATCAAAAACGAGAGATATCGGGATTTGTCGGAAACTTACAAAGTGTCGGATTGAAAATCCGAAAAGATAGGAATGTAGATCGGGATGCGGTGGTCGTGAATCTCTAAAAATCTTGAAAATCCGAAGTCGTTTGATATGTTTATTTGTCGATTTAGATAGATTTTTGGTGGTGGTGTTTAGTGATTAGAGAGAAAAGGAAAGGAAAGAGAGAGAAAGAAAGAAAGTGAAATGAAGAAAGAAAAGGAAATGGTGGGAGGTTAAGTCCTCCACCATTTTCAGTCTGCGCACTGCGCTTCGCGTAGTGTTCGTTTACCCCGTCGTTTAACGTTAAATAATTATTTTACGCGTTTAATTACATTTATAAAATCACAAATCTTGCTAAATAATTTACTTAAATTATTTCCTTAAATCTTTAATAGTTTAAATTAAATTTAATTACTTTTGTTATTAAATCGCGTGAGTTATGATTCTTGTAATACGAGACAGTTACTAATTGTTATAAAATAGCGTTTTGGTCATAGTTGCGTTATTTTAGCTTATAAACACTTGTTCACCAACGTCCGTGTTAACCGAATAGAATTCCATTCTATTTAAGTTGCGTACGATTTAATCAAATCGCAAAGTTGTATATATCAACCAACATATAATCCGATACATAAATTAGCCTAACATAGAACTAATTACATGTATTAACAAAGAATTAGGCGCTAATACTAGCCCTAATTTGGCGGTTGTTACACCTTTCTAGGATCTCAAAAGGTCCGATGTAACGTGGGTTCAGTTTGCCGCGTTTCCCAAATCTCACAACTCCTTGCCAAGGAGATACCTTAAGTAGGACTCTGTCACCTACTTGAAATTCTAAAGGTTTTCGTCTATTGTCTGCATAACTCTTTTGTCGGTCTCGTGCCGTTTTCAATCGATTAAGCACTTGAGATATCTTGTCCGTTGTCTCTTGGACTATCTCAGGACCTGATAACTGTCTGTCATCCATATCTGCCCAACAAAGTGGGGATCGGCACTTGCGTCCGTACAACGCCTCGAAAGGTGCCATTTGTATGCTCGTATGATAACTATTGTTATACGAGAATTCGGCTAAAGGGAGATGAACATCCCAGTTTCCTCCAAAATCAATCACGCAGGCTCTTAGCAATTCCTCGAGCGTTTGTATCGTTCGCTCGCTTTGACCATCGGTTTGTGGATGGTAGGCGGTACTCATGTCGAGTCTAGTGCCTAAAGCTTGTTGCAGTGTTTGCCAGAAGCGAGAGGTGAAACGTGCATCTCTATCAGAGATGATGGATAATGGCACTCCATGTCTAGAAACAACTTCTTTTATGTAGATTCTAGCCAACTTTTCCATCTTATCTGTCTCTTTCATGGCTAGAAAGTGAGATGATTTTGTCAGTCTGTCGACAATCACCCATATGGAGTCCATTCCAGATGATGTTTTCGGTAGTTTCGTGATGAAATCCATCGTGATGTGTTCCCATTTCCATTTGGGCAACTCTGGTTGTTGTAAAAGTCCGGATGGCTTTTGGTACTCAGTCTTAACTTTTGCACAAGTCAGACATCTACTAACATAGGTGGCAATGTCTCTTTTCATGCCAGGCCACCAGTAAAATCCTTTCAGATCGTGATACATCTTATCTGCACCAGGATGTATCGAGTAATTGGACTTATGAGCTTCGTCCAATACTAGGCTACGTAGCTCATCAACACAAGGAATCCAAATTCGATTCATGAAGTACAATACTCCATTTTCCTTAGACTCCAGTTGCCTCTCCATCCCTTTGAGGGATTCGTCCTTCATACGTTCTGGAGTAAAGGCTGCTTGTTGAGCATCACGAATTTGGGAAATCAGATCCAAGTGGATTGTCAGTCCTAACGCTCGAACTCTTCGAGGTTTCACTCTTTCCTTACGACTCAAGGCATCCGCTACTACATTAGCTTTGCCTGGATGGTACTTGATTTCACAGTCGTAATCATTTAGTAGTTCAACCCAACGTCTCTGTCTCATGTTGAGTTCTTTCTGATCAAATATATGTTGGAGACTTTTGTGATCGGTAAAGATCGTACACTTTGTACCGTATAGATAGTGTCTCCAAATCTTAAGTGCAAAAACGACTGCTCCCAGCTCTAAGTCATGCGTCGTATAGTTCTTCTCGTGAATCTTCAATTGACGAGACGCATATGCAATGACCTTGTCGTTTTGCATCAACACGCAACCTAATCCTTGATGTGAAGCATCACAGTAGACAACAAAGTTTTCTACTCCTTCTGGTAAGGATAGGGTAGGTGCGGTGCTCAATTTCTCTTTCAGCAATTGAAAAGCATTCTCTTGCTTCTCGCCCCAATCAAACTTCTTGTCTTTTTGCGTTAGGGCGGTAAGTGGCTGAGCTATCTTCGAGAAATTCCCAATGAACCTTCGGTAGTAACCGGCTAACCCAAGAAATTGTCGTATCTCAGTTGGGGTCTTTGGGGCTTCCCAATTCTTAATCGCCTCAATTTTGGATGGGTCCACGTGAATTCCTTTGTTATTGATCACGTGACCCAGGAAATGAACCTCACGCATCCAAAACTCGCATTTAGAGAATTTTGCATAAAGCTTCTCTTTCTCAAGTAATTCAAGAATTAGCCTCAGATGTTGTTCATGGTCTTCCTTCGTTCGCGAGTATATCAAGATATCGTCAATGAACACTATGACGAACTTATCAAGGTAGGGTTTACACACTCTATTCATTAGATCCATGAACACTGCTGGCGCATTTGTTAGCCCAAACGGCATAACCAGGAACTCGTAATGACCATATCGAGTCCTAAACGCAGTCTTAGGGATATCTTCATCCCGTACCTTCAGTTGATGGTAACCCGATCTCAAGTCGATCTTTGAATAATAACTTGACCCTTGCAGCTGGTCAAACAAATCGTCGATGCGTGGTAATGGGTATCGGTTCTTAATCGTCACTTTGTTTAGTTCTCGATAATCGATACACATTCGCATTGATCCATCCTTCTTTTTGACGAACAACACCGGAGCTCCCCACGGTGAAAAGCTCGGTCGGATGAATCCTAAATCCAACAGTTCTTGCAACTGTGCAGACAGTTCCTGCATTTCTGATGGAGCTAAACGGTAAGGCGCACGAGCAATCGGTGCAGCTCCCGGCACTAGGTCGATATGAAATTCAACCTGCCGTGGAGGTGGTAACCCTGGTAGCTCGTTAGGAAATACTCCTGGGTATTCGCGTACTACGGCCACATCGTCTATTCGTCGCTCCTCTGGTTTCTTATTCACAACATGTACCAAAAATGCTTGGTACCCTTTTCGTAGATATTTACTTGCCTTCATGCATGTAATCGTTTTCACCACACGATTACTCTTTTCTCCTTGAACCATCAACATTTCTCCTTACGGTAATGGTAACCGTACAATCTTCTCATAACAGATGATCTCTGCGCGGTTCAGTGACAACCAATCCATGCCAACCACTATATCGAAGCTCCCTAGTTCTACCGGTAGTAAGTCTATTTTGAAAGAATGACCTTCTAACGTTAAGGAACATCCTGGTACTATTTCTCCTGATTCAATCAACTTACCATCGGCTAGCTCTACTGTGTATTTGTTATCTAGCTTAAGGGATTCGATCTCTAAAAGTGGTCTAAACTCAGTGGACACAAAGCTTAAATCAGCACCGGAATCAAATAACACAGAAGCAAAGTGGTTGTTTACAAGAAACGTACCAGTGACTGTGTTAGGATCCTGACGTGCCTCTGATGCTCCTAACATGAACACGCGTCCACGAGCTGGCTGATTGTTGTTGTTGTTAGCATTGTTGTTGTTGGTTCGGTTGTTGTTGTTACCGCGGTTGTTTCCATTGTTGTTGCGGTTACGAGCGTTGTTGGCGTTACGATTTTGGTTATTGAGTCGAGGGCATCGGTTTCGATAGTGCCTCGTGTCGCCACACTCAAAACATCCTTGGTTCTGGCGAACAGTGTTTCCCTTAGGGGTAGGGTTTACCTTACAGTTTTGGGTTTTGTGACCCCATCCCTTACAGCTGTCGCAAAACCAACACTCACCCTCGTGGTGTTTGCTACACTTATCACACTTAGGTTTGTTACCCAAGTATGGCTTTTGTTCCACAATGGTGGCAGCGTAAGACTTTGGATTTCCAGATCCTTTCTTGTTGGATTGACCATGACGGTCATTCCACTTACGCTTCTTACCTCCAGAACTACCAGCTTCAGCACTGCTCGGCTCAACCTTAACCGACACAATCTTCTTGGTCAGTGTCCCCATTCTAACTGCTTCATCAGTCAAACTCTGCGCTAAAGTAACAGCGCTCCTGAAAGTGTCAGGTTTGGAGGACGTAACTAAACTCCTGATCTGTGGTGCCAGTCCATACACATAGCGTTCAATACGCTTGTATTCAGGTGTTACCATATGTGGCACAAGACGAGCTAGTTCTTGGAACCTAGTTGTGTAACCAGTGATATCTGCACCAATCATAGCAATGTTCCACAGCTCAGTCTCAATTTTCTGCATCTCACTGCGAGGGCAGAATTCTTCCATCATCATACTCTTCAATGTTTCCCATGTCATGGAATAAGCAGCTGGTCGTCCCATCGACTGAACTTGACTGTTCCACCAAGTCAAAGCTTTATCAGCTAGTGTGCAGGCAACATACTTCATTGCAGTGTCTGGTAGACAATCACTGATGTCCAACACAGAATCCATCTTTTCTATCCAGTGTATAATACCAATAGCACCTTCAGTGCCACAGAAAGGAGGTGGTTTACACGCCTGAAATGTCTTATATGAACACCCTCGGCGAGTATTCACAATAGTCTCAGCATTAACAGGGGTCGATCCACTGTTATGAATCCCATTTTCACGGTTTCTACTTGCCTCATACTCGGCAATACCTTCAGCTATGCGTCTAGCTATTAACTGCTCAGTAGTTTCCTCAGTGTTAGGTGGTGGAATGGTTTCAGATGTAGGAGGTACAGTTGTTTTCTGACTGTTCCTAGTAATTCGTCGTTTTGGCGGCATGATTCAGTTCTGCGATGAATAAAATGCAGAAGTCAATGCCAAGATGATGAATGTGATGAACAAGATTTCACATTGTCTATCAAATGAATAGTATGGAGAATTTGAGAGAATAATGTTTCACATTGTATATCGCACGACTTTGAAACACCCATATGTACTTTGTACAATATAATCACGTTGGCCAGGCGTCATTATATAATGCCAAATACATATTTCTTTTCATCATCGCTCAAGCGAAATCAATGTTTAAAGAAATTCAAGATAGAATCAATAATTCAAGGTACGGTAGGTTTCAAAGTTTGCAAGAAATGGTTTCAACAATTATTACGTGGTAACTTTTCTATCACATGTATATAGAGATGAATATCATTCGTACGAAATTTTGAATCGAACCTAGGTTATATTATACATTAACTAGAACGTTCTTACATCGTTTCATACAAAACTTGATGATATCTTCTATATCCATCAAGAGTGGTTTCCAATACAACACGAGTTGCTACAGTACTAATTAGACTAAACTTAGCTATACTTAGATCCTAACAAAACGATTATATTCCTACGACAGTTCTTCATCAGTTCTTTATTAAGCTATCTTTAGCTATGTTCTCTGTCGTAGTGCAGTTCTTTTTCTTTCACTCCTGGTCCAGGTTAGGAGAGGAGTAATGCGTTTCTAGCATAGTCTTATATCGCAGAGTCTTATGACAGATCACCTCATTCTCAGTTGAGCACTTGCTCAGACGTTTAATCCAAGTCTTGACTCTCTTCTTGCGATCACTAGCTACTTTCTTCCAGAAGCGAATTCTATCCTTAACCCGGACAGACATAGGCCTCCTTAGGATTCTCAACTCAGTTTCATAGTTCTTGCATTTAGATGCAAGTTCCCAGTTTTGACCATCTAGCTCTTCAGCTTGGTCTCTAACTCTCTCATATTCCTCTATGTCAATCAATCCAAAGTGGTGGTTCTCAATCTCTTCTTCCACCAGTTCCACTATCGGAATTGTTTCTGTATCGACATATTCATATTGTATCTGCTCGTCGATGGTTATGTCATCATCTGATGAATATTCACTTATGACAGGTTCTGCCATTTTTTCCAGTTTCAAGAGATCTATAGGTTACAAAGACATATTTCAGTATCCACAGTTATGTAGTCTATATTGTCAATATATAATCCAATCACAACGCACAGTAATATAAACAATAATAATAAACCAAATACATACGTCATATCATATAATTGATTATAGTTAGTTCACAAGTTTTTATACAAAACATGATGGATCTATCCTAGATATCCATCGATCCAAAGACTAATCAAAGCATGACGGGTCTGTCTACACACCGTCGATCCAAATGATATACAAAACATGACAGGTCTGTCTATACCCGTCGAACCAAAGTTCCAAGTCTAATACATAGTATATATACAATCCTAAGTAGGCACATCCCGCCATACATAGGTCTAACGGAAATACGGTAGGAATGATCCCACGGCTGTCCTCAACACAGCCATCACCACACAAGCACCAACCACAAGCCCTGCAATCCTAACATGTCTCTCAAGTGTCCTCACACGAGCACGTGCGGACTCAGCTATCTCCTGGGCAGTAAACACATGGTTCAACAAAAAGTGATGATGCTCATGCATACCAGCCATGTCCCCATACAGACGAGAGATCTCATCCTGTACCTGTCCAAGGTGAGAACCCCTGCTAGAAGTAATACAGAACAATGTACGCATAGCAGCAACTAATGTAGGGAGAGTCTGCTCTATCGGCTCTCCAGTGGTAGACAGTGGTGCTGGGGGTCGTGAAGACTCTCCTGTCTCAAATATGGAGGGAAAACCCTCTAATGACCTCCAGTGCCTCAACATAGGAGTCATCCACTCTAGATGAGCAAACCTGGGTGCCCTCTGTGGAGACTCAACAGACTCGTCCGCTGGTGCCAACGGACCTATAGGAAAATCTCGGACACACATCCTCGGTGTCCTCCTATATACAGGCCTGCGAGAAGTCTCACCGGCCTGATGGTGAATACCTGTAGTGATAGGGGTAACCTCATGTGCTGTCGGTGGTGGCGCGATGTAAGCGTCACTAGTGTCGTCTGACATGTCTCTCAAATGAACAGATGACTCATCCCCTACAGTGATCGCGGGACCCTCAAAAGGAGCCTCAGTCGGCTCTTCGTCCGAAGCATAAACATGGTAAACTGATTGACTAGACATACTGTGACAAAGGAAATTGTGTGTGACGTGTCAGTCGTTTGTTAGATGTATGCAAACGTATGTATGTATGAATGCATGAATGTTCTAGCCAAGGCTATAGTCTAGGTCTCTAAGGTTTTCAGTCACCTAAAGACTTCTAGTTCGCTATAACCAATGGCTCTGATACCAAGTCTGTCACACCCCAAAAATCCATAATTGTGTTTATTTAATGTTTAGCGGAAGCAAGTTAAGATTAGCGGAAGCATCTTAATTAAACAGTTTAACAGCGGGGTGATGACTTATCAATTGTGCATTCATCGTATCAGAGCATATGATCATAAAGAACATAATATATAAAGGATGCCAATTTAAAATAGTTATTACAAAAGTAATACGACTATGTAAGTCGTACAATAGTAATAAAGTTTAAAACATTTAAGTTTTACAATACATATGCTAAAATAAGATTTCATGAGTATAACTGCAATGTCTGCAGTAATACAATGGAAATCCTCAAAAGCTGTCCCATAAGTTATGGCATCCTAAGTAGTCCAGGGTTGTCATCCTGAATGCATGCGATCCTTACTTACATAGCTAATTTCCTGTAAAACATAGAAAGAAAGTCGTCAACAAATATGTTGAGTGAATTCACAGGTTTTGTATAAATATGTGGTATGTTAAACCATTTGTGTTCAAGTTATTGAAATGTTATTCAATAAATAAAGGTTTGCAGGTTTTGCAAATTATAAGATGATAGGGATAGTTACCCTAAAATATAGTTTTATGTGGGTTGTTACCCAAATCATATATCTGGTTGTTTACCAGAATATAAGTATAATCAGTAAGTATACTGAAATAAAACAGTTGTAGGATATGTTCATCCTAAATAATAATTGTGGGAATGCTTAGACTTATAATCCCCTGAAAGGTGAGCTAAACCTCGCAGGTTAAAGTAACGCGACCTAACCCTATAACCAAACCACAACCAAATCTTATGTTTCTTGCCTGAAGGACAGTTAAGTATACGCTCCATCCATAGGAGGGTCGTCACGGCAATAGTACTATTCGTATACTCAGTGGCTAGAGTCACCTAGCTAATGGTTATAGTCTGCATGACATAAGGTCTTTCATGCACACATTCTCAAGTCTGGTCCGTACTAGGATCTGTTGTCTAATTCCCAAAACAGTTGTGAAATAATATTTCATATCAAACAGTTTGTATAAATCAATGAAGCATTTATATAGTTTGCTGCATATGTTTGCATGCAGTTTCTATGTTTACACCCCTATGTTTAAAAGCATAAAACATTTGTAAAGTAGGGGCTGTGAACTCACAGTAGTTTGCTCGGTATGAAAGCTAGCAGCCAAATAGATATTTGCCCAAGGTATGTTAACCTATACAATAAATATATTAACATAAGTACGTTTGATTTGTTTTAATCACTTATGTTAACAGTTTGTTCGTTTGAAGAAATGGTTGATTTCTTTATAATATAAGTCGTTGTATTTGTTGGTGACATTGAGTAGAAAGATTGTTATTATTTCTTTCATCGTATACTTGGTTAAGTATATAAATCAATATATAATTGTCTATTTTAACGGAAGGTCGTTTTGTTTCCATTTGTACATATACTTTGTATATAGTTGTTCGTATAATTTGAACGTTAATCAAACATCATTGTTTGTACATATATTTGTTTTATATATGTATTCGTATGTAAATATACTTGTTGTATATTATTAAGTTGTACGTTTGTTAAACGTGAACTTCATTATGTATATATATATTTGTGAATATATATTTTTAATTGTCGTATGTATATATGTTTGATCAATACATTGTTTATGTATATCAAAATATATAAGTTTTCATTTGTTTAAGAAAACGTATACGTTTGTGTCAATAACGTGTGTCCTCGTATATATTTATATATAATGTAATACGTTGTTTACGTATTTAAAAACGTTATAGGTTTCATTTGTTATAAAACTCGATAATGTATTTATTTTGTTTATAAAATAAATATTATTTGTTTTTAATATCGTCACGTTTGTTTAATAAGTTTAAGTGTCCCGATAATGTAATCGTTTTCACAAAACGTATATTTTACAAAGTTCGTATATATATATGTCTATATATATATATCGTTCGTTCGTTCGTACGAGTTTAAATAGTCCAAAATTCGTGTCTCGGATATATCTCATTAATGTTTTATTAATAGTTTACAATGTCTCGTGAATGTATCGTATAATTGGAATCGTTAACGGAAACGTTTATGTTTTAAAAATCAAAGTCAAAGTTGTTGACCAGGTGTGGGAATCCGCCGGATTCCCTTGAATCCGCCGGATTCAAGTCAAAGTTCGGAATACGCCGGATTCGGGTGAATCCGCCGTATTCATCGTGGTTTTCATGTGGTTTCGTTTTAGGTTCGGGAATACGCCGTATTTAAATGAATACGCCGTATTCAATCCAGTTCGGGGGAATCCGCCGTATTCAATCGAATACGCCGGATTCGTTTGTGTTCATCAGATAGTTCGTGTGAAGGTTCGGGAATACGCCGTATTCAACGGAATACGCCGTACTCGACTTGTTTAGAAACGGGAATCCGCCGTATTCCCGTGAATACGCCGGATTCGTTTGGTTTTCGATTGGGAATACGCCGGATTCAATGGAATCCGCCGTATTCGTGGCTCGTTCCAGACCCCTGTTCGCGACTGTATACATATATACACGGTTTTATTTGGCTCAAATCCTTCACACTATGTTACCAAATGTTTCTAACAAGTTTATATGTCGTTTTTATAAGTTATTACTCCATTTTAACAAGTTTTAATGTATAGATTTTAGTTTTGTAGTTTTGAGTTTTATAAACCATTTTCATGAACAATCAAGTAATCATCACATTTATATGTTATATGTTAGGATTATGATGTGTTATAACTACATATAAACGAATTTAAGTGAGGAATTCAAAGAATCAAAGATTTGCTTACAAAGAGAGGGAGATGAAAATGATGAACGATGATGATGAAGATGAGGAAGCCTCTGGCTTGATGTTCCTGATCTTGTTGTTGCTTCTGTGATTTTACTTAATGAAGAAGAAGAAGATTGAAGATGATGATTTTTGTGGGTGTGTTGAATGATCACAGAGGAAGTGAACGGAGGGAGTAAAATAATTCAAACGAGTATGGGAGTGATACAGAGATGGTCGCTCAATTATTTGAGTTTGGTGGCCATTTTTGGTACATCAGTTTCGAGTACGGGTATAATTTTAGCAATATAAAAATTAACATTTTATATTTTTATTTTGTAGGTGTTCTCCTGGTTCGTTATTTATAATCAGAATAATGATGTTATCATTATTTTAAATAGATGTACAATTTTGTACATTTTACTGCGCGTAACTATTTGAGCGCAAAATTTCAGTTAATTTAGGATTTCATATTTCGAAGTATTGTTCTAACTTCTTCCAAACGAATGAGAAAATTTGTATTTTTATGTTTCGAACTTTTATGAGCGTTTTAGAATTGTTTCTGTTCGTTTATAATACGTTTTATGTTAAACGCATAATTAGACCTTTATATCTATATGTTATAGATATATAAATACTCGTAATTAATAATTGAGTTATTAATAACTTTTGTATCATGAAACTTTTGTCATTTATTTTTGTCGGGTTCGTTCCGATATATTTGTACGTAACTTTTAAATACTTACGTATTACGTATTACTTTTTGTTTAAAAGTACTGGGCTCGCTAGGCTTACATCACATCAAATAGTTTTGTTAAAACTTAACCAGGAAATTAGCGTAAGAATGCACATGCTTAAATGTTAATTTATACCTAATTTGGAGAGTTGTCACAGTGTCATCAAAAATCTAATCAACCAATAGAATTACTTAATTTTGTCTAATTAGCTAAATTATAGGATTTAATGACATCATAAATCATTAATTATTTATTATATAAAGAAAAATAATTATGATAACTTTATCCAAATAGGTATTCGTAATACATTAGGACTATTATCGTATCACCATAGGTATTCGTAATATATTAGGACTATTATCATATCACAATTTGATTTGATGATGCGTTGATGAGATTTAATCATTCGTATCAACAACTTTTAAAATCTATTTGTTTTCGTTCAACCCCGTATATTACACGGATATAGAGTCTAGTTATTAAAAATAGGAATGAATTACTTTCTAGAAAACAGAAAAGGAAAGGTTGCCTCAATTTTATATGATCTGCTGACGCACCACCTGACGAAATTCGATCTTAAACCTACAAGTGATTGGATAAAACCAATTTGGCATTTAATTATATATACGAGTATTTTGTTTATATAAGATCTGTGTTTTGTTTGTTTAATTAAAATTAATTATTCAAATAAAAACGTATCCATCTGTTAATACGTCATATTCCTCATTTGTACACTTCCAATTATATATATATATATATATATATATATATATATATATATATATATATATATATATATAGGGGTGGGACACTGGTGAGAACAAGGGGATTTCGTGAGAACGGTGAGAACACATCTTAGTCATCCATTTTTTGATCAAAAATCCTGATTTTGGATGTGGCAATTTTGTAAATACTTTGAAGTTTGATTTTGGAAGGTTCACATCACCTTTGCTCATGTGAAGCTTTTTTTTTTTTAACTTCACACCATTTTGCTCATGTGAAGTTTTTTTTTTAAGCTTCACATCATTTTGCTCATGTGAATCTTTTTTTTTTATTTAGCTTCACGTCATTTTACTTCTGTGAAGCTTTTTTTTTTGCTTCACATCATTTTGCTCACGTGAAGCTTCTTCTTTTTTTAGCTTCACATCATTTAGGTGAGGTCAAGTTTAATATATTTTTTTTAACATAAGGTTACGATGCTATGAATTTTTATTTTTATAGATTCACATAGTTTTAATGAGATTAAATAAATATTTTTTTGTTAACATTAGTTTTTAAAAAGATTAATTTTTATACTTATCAATTCACTACTTCAAATATGTTGATTAACAAAAATTAAATAAAACTTCACCATGTTAAAACTATTGTGAAGCAAAAAAAATTAAACTTCACCTAGCAATCCTTATGTTAACCTTTCAAAATCAAACTTTAAAGTATTTACAAAAATGCCACCTCCAAAATCAGGTTTTTTGATTAAAAAATGGATGGCTAAGATATGTTCTCTCCGTTCTCACAGAATCTTCTTGTTCTCACTGGATCCCAAGTCTCTATATATATATATATATATATATATATATATATATATATATATATATATATATATATATAGCCAAAAGTTCAAATGAGAACCACAAAAAGGTACAAAACTGCGAGAACTTTTAAATTATAGAAATTTTAACATGTTTAATAATTCAATTACATGTGAACATTGATCTAGATTAATGTTAAAAGCAAAATAGTTTGAAAAAATATCAAAATAACCTTTAAAATCAAATTTATATATTTCGTTCACATGTGCACATTTGATATGTGCACATGTGAACACTTCATATATTTTATAGTTTAACACGTCTTTTGTGGTTTTTAACTTTTGTTTGTCAATTATATGAACATTAAATAACATTTATGTGTAATTTGTTGCGTTTACATGTATAAAAATAATGTAATTTAAAAGTTCTCGCAGTTCTGTACCTTTTGTGGTTCTCGTTTGAACCTATATATATATAGTTTTGATCAAATGAGAACACCTTAAAAATAAGAACGACTAAGAATATAACACCCCATGTTTTCAAGACATTTTTTTTTTTAAACAACCTGGAAGCGTTATCCCATTCAACAACATATACACATACATTGTATAATGTCAAAGATTAGTTATTACATATACTACCATTAAGTTATTTAGTTACAAACAGGTAATCTAGTAGGTGTTATTTATACAACCGTTTAACAACCAACAAAAGTAATCAAGAGTTGCCAGCTTGTCAAACATTTCACCAAAACCTCTCAACCGAGCATAATCAAACTTAACCTGCAAAAGTGAGGTGGGGGATTAGCACGAAGCTAAGTGAATAACGATTCCAACAATCTAACTTAGCATAAACAATCAACTCACAACAATCAACTAATAGTAACAATCAAATTAGAGGATCGGTGGTTCTTGAGGTACCCTCAGCCCGCGGATGGCCCACCAAGAACGCTTATAATCCACTGCAGGCCAATACAGAGATTTTACCGATAGTTCATTGCTATCTTTAATCAATACGGACGAATTCACAACGAATGTTCATCAATACCATAAAGATTAACCTATAGCAACTAAACCCAATCGAAATTGACCTCTATCATTCCAACCTATCATGGAATGAGTCACTAGCAATCAATCATTTAATCGCAATCAACTTATCAATAACTCAATAATATCAATCTATTTAAAATTGATGTAACTAAATTGTTAACACCAATTTAAACTGTGAGAACCAGTCACTCACCTGTCTCGTTTCAAGCTTCACTCAAAGATCTAATTTTATTGAGTCGTGGTCGGATCTGAAATACAAAAGAATTCCAAGTCAATCCTCACATTACATTATATATAACTTAATATTAACAATCAAACAAGTATTAAGTTATATAAACATATTATGCAAGCAAATATCACATTATAAAGCTTAAAATAAAGCATTCAGTCCAGCCCAAGGAATCCGTCCGGATTCAAGGGAATCCGCCCGGATTCAGACAGAATCCGCCGGATTCAACATGAATCCGCCGGATTCCCGACCTCATTTCAGCTCCAATTTTGACCAGAATTCCTTCTTGGGAATCCGTTCTGGAATACGATCTGGAATACGCCGGATTCACTTAATCCCGTTTACCCATTTTACCCGGAATCCGCCGAATTCAAAGGAATCCGACCGGATTCCCTGGTTTTTCAGTACCTGCACAGATCATTTCCTGCACAATTGCAACTACGAACCAAAAATCACAAATCGACCAAACAGAGTTCTAAACACGAATTTTTACCATTCTTTGGTCACAACAACTCATACTAACATCATATAACAATAGTTCAAGCATCAATTCATCACAAATTCAATCAATCACCTATACCCTAACTTATACACATTCAAACTAAAACTCAAGAAATCTATCAATTTCTTTAGGTAACAATCATGTAATCAACTTAACAAAGCTAAGTGATCATCATACAACTATTATTAAAGCTTTACAAACTCTAATTTACATCATTTAAACAATTCATCCAATTTCCTCTTTTAGGTTAAACAAAGTTTAAACTTACCAAATAAGGAGCAAGAAGATGATATGATGAGCTTATGATTCAATCTTCAATCTTGTTTAAGTCTTGCAATGATTACTAGCAATTTGGTGTGGGTGATTTTGTTTGAGAGGGAGTTGAGAAACACACATGAAGAACACACAAGAAAGTTGGGGAATTAATTTAGGTCGGCCTCTTTTCTTTCATTTAAACCGACTCACACCTCACACAGTGTAATATTATACCCCTTTTTGACCTATTGTCTGGAACCTCAATTTCAAATGCGATAAAATTATATTATTTTACCGTCACCTGAGTTTATTTAAAACAAACTATAATTCACTAGTCACAATATTTCCTGAGGCTCATTTACCTATAATTTTCACAATCAAACACAAATACAATTAAATATCACAATTAAATATAAAGAATTACCTGTTTCTCCTAGACCCGATTTGGGGATGTTACAAATCTTCCCTCCTTAAGAAGATTTCGTCCCCGAAATCTCACTAGACATAAACAAACTAGGATATCTAGTTCTCATACTCTCCTCGGTTTCCCATGTTAAATCTGCGCCCAAGCTATGCTTCCATTTAACTAATATCATAGGAATTTCTTTTCTACGAAGCTTGGTTACTTTTCTATCTAACAATTCAACAGGTTCCTCCACCATTTTCTTACTTGGGTCAACTCTAAGATCTTGCAAAGGAAGGATTTGGGATTGATCCTCCACATTACACTTTCTTAAATAACAGACATTAAACGTATCATGAATACCAGCTAATTCAGGAGGAAGTTCCAAAGAAACCGATAGGTCATTAATTACTTGTCGAACTTTAAATGGACCAATATAACGGGGAGCTAACATTCCACGCTTACCAAATCTAATAACACCCTTCCACGGAGAAACTTTCAAATATACTAATTCACCTTCAACAAACACAACGGGTCGCCTACGTGGATCAGCATACTGTATCTGCCTATCACGTGCTGCTTTTAATTTCTCACGAGCAATCTTAACTTTGTCAGCTGTAATTTGCACTATATCGGGACCCGCAAACTGCTTTTCTCCTGCTTCTAACCAACATGTTGGAGTTCGACAACGACGGCCATACAACATTTCGTACGGTGGCATACCAATACTAGAATGATAAGAGTTGCTATACGCAAACTCTATCAAAGGCAAGTGTGAATCCCAAGAACCGCCATACTCAAGTACACAAGCTCTTAACATATCTTCTAGAGTCTGAATAGTACGTTCTGACTGTCCATCTGTCTAAGGATGATAAGCTGTACTGAGATTAATTCGGGTACCTAACTCACGCTGCAAACTTTGCCAGAAACCAGAAACAAACCGAGAATCTCGATCAGACACAATAGATAAAGGAATACCATGTCTTACAACAATCTCATTAATATACAAAAGAGATAACCGCGTCAAAGAAGCAGTCTCACTGGTGGCAAGAAAATGGGCACTTTTAGTCAAACGATCGACAACGACCCAAATCATATCATTCCCTTTCTGTGTACGAGGCAATTTAGTAATAAAATCCATAGTGATATGTTCCCACTTCCACTCAGGGATATCCAACTGTTTTAACGAACCATAAGGTTTCTGATGCTCTGCTTTTACTTGGGAGCATATGTGGCAAGTTTCAACTATTCTAGCAACATCAGTTTTCATCGTTGGCCACCAATATAATGGTTTCAAATCATTATACATTTTCGTACTCCCTGGATGTACTGATAACCTAGATTTGTGTGCCTCAGTCAATATCAAATCCCGTAGTCCCCCAATCAATGGAACCCAAACTCGAGATTGAAAAGTTTTCAACCCCCGAGAATCATCAACCAATAAATCTTTCCTTTTCAACAAAATCTCAGATTTTAAATTCTGATCTAACAACGCTTCTAACTGTGCCGCTCTCAACTGCGAAATTAAATCAGAAGATATTTCCAAGCGCATAAAGTAGACTCGATTAGAAGATATCTTTCGACTTAAAGCATCGGCTACTACATTAGCTTTACCTGGATGATATCGGATTTCACAATCATAATCCTTAATCAATTCTAACCAACGGCGCTGTCTTATATTAAGCTCTTTCTGAGAAAACATATACTGGAGGCTTTTATGATCTGTACATACAATGCATTTGGTACCGTATAAATAATGTCTCCAGATTTTTAACGCGAACACTACAGCAGCAAGTTCCAAATCGTGCGTAGGATAATTTCTTTCATGAGTTTTGAGCTGACGAGAAGCATATGCAATAACACGATCACGTTGCATTAAAACAGCACCCAACCCAGCATGCGAAGCATCACAATAAACCACAAAACCATCAGAACCATCAGGAAGTGCTAACACTGGAGCCTGACACAACAATTGTTTAAGAGTCTGAAAAGATGATTCTTGTTGATCACCCCACTGAAACTTAACATCTTTCCTAGTCAATCGGGTTAACGGACCAGCAATCTTAGAAAAATCTTGGATGAATTTCCGACAATACCCAGCTAAACCAAGGAAACTTTTAATCTCAGAAGGGGATTTAGGAGCATTCCAATTCATAACAGCTTCTACCTTAGAAGGATCTACTTTAACTCCATCATTACAAATGATATGACCAAGAAATTGCACCTCTCGAAGCCAGAATTCACATTTAGAAAATTTAGCATAAAGGTGTTCTTTTTTCAGAATTTCCAGAATCAACCTCAAATGACGTTCATGTTCAAATTCAGACTTAGAATAAATCAATATATCGTCAATAAACACAATTACAAACTTGTCTAGAAAAGGTCGACATATTCGATTCATTAAGTCCATGAAAATAGCAGGGGCATTAGTCAATCCAAATGGCATGACTAAAAACTCATAATGTCCGTACCTGGTGCGAAAAGCAGTTTTAGGAACATCTTCCTCACGTACTCGCACCTGGTGATAACCGGATCTCAAATCAATCTTAGAAAAATAAGATGATCCTTGCAACTGGTCAAAGAGTTCATCAATTCTGGGCAAAGGGTATTTATTCTTCACTGTTCTTTTATTAAGTTCCCTATAATCGATACACATACGTAAAGTACCATCTTTCTTTTTCACAAACAATACCGGAGCACCCCACGGGGAAGAACTCGGCCTTATAAACCCTTTATCTAACAATTCATGAATCTGACCCATCATTTCCCGAATTTCAGCTGGAGCTAATCTATAAGGAGACTTAGCTACTGGAGTCGAAACAGGAATCAAATCAATCTGATATTCTACTTCTCTTACAGGGGGCAAACCAGGCAATTCATCAGGGAACACCTCCGGGTATTCAGAAACCACCCGGATATTGGAAATGGATTTCTTTTCTAATTTAGTATCAACCACATAACACAAATAAGAATCACAGCCCTTGGCTAAAGATTTTCTAGCCTTCATCACAGAAATCAACGGAATGTTACCCCTTTCCCGTTCCCCTCGAGCCACGACGTGAGACTCATTAGAGACGGGAATTTTTATAATCTTTCTATGACAATCAATATTAGCTTTATTTAAGCTCAACCAATCCATACCGATAACCGCATCGAAACTCGGAATTGGCATTAACAGAAATGAAATCAAAAAGTTATGACCCTCTATTAATATACTTGCTCCAGTTACCGATGTGGTAACAGGAACTACCTTACCATCAGCAATTTCAACTTCTAAAGGTTTCACAATCAAAGAAGGAATCAATTTCAGTCTATCACAAAATTTCACAGATATAAACGAACAATTGGCACCAGAATCAAATAATACGCGAGCTGGTACAGAATTTATGAAAAATGTACCCGTTATAACATCCTCAGTAGTGACAGCTTCATCCACTGTCATTTGAAAAGCTCGACTAGCAGCTACTGGTGATACTTTCCTCTTTTGGCCGGAGGATGAGGAACCCTTAGCCATACCCATACTCTGTCTCTTAGCCTCTGTACAATCTCCAGCTCGATGCCCCTCTTTTTGACAATTCCAGCACACGCTATTAGGAAATGTACAATCCTTGGCAGCGTGTCCAAAAGTTCCACATTTAACACATCTTGAGGTTTGGGGAGTACAAGGACCATTATGTCTAGCCCGACATTTGTTACAGTAATTACTATCCATTGGATTAAATCTTCTGTTCTGCTGACCACCTTGCCCCTTTTGTTTACTAGATGAATCTCCTCTTTGTTTCTGTGAATACCTTTCCTTATTCATTAACCTTTTAGCTTGAATATCACCATCCACCGAACGAGTATAATCATATGCTTGTGAAAGAGAACCAGCTAATCTCACTGAAGTACGATAATCTGGAGGCAAAGTCTTCACAAAATGCTCAATCTGAGTTCTATCTGTCGGAACCCACTGTCTCACAAATCGTAATTTGTCAGAAAATTGCTTAATAAGCTCTTCAATCGACATTTGATCCGTCTTTTGTAAGTCTAGAAACTCTTGTCTGATACGTGATAAATTGTATTCTGAACAGAACTGCTTACAAACTTCAGCATGAAAATCTGACCATCTAATCATTTTGATTTGTTCCGATGTCAATGGAGCAGTTATAGCATCCCACCATGACATTGCTTGACCCTTTAAGAGCTGAACTGCATATGGTACTTTATCCTTTTCTTCACAATGACAAACTTCCAATTTTCGCTCCACATCACGTAACCAATCCAAGGTGTCAGTAGGATTAGTACTTCCAGAAAATGAAGAAGGATTGGTGGACATAAAAGTCTTAAGTGAACAACCCACTTTTAACTGCTGAAATGGAGGAATCGCATGTATCTGATAATTAGGAAAACCGGAAGAAGAAAAAGGTTCAGTAGTTTGATAACCATAACCTTGTTGCTGCTGCTGAGAAACAAAAGGGATAGATACTGGAATTCGCTCAAAAGATACAACAGGAGGAGTAGTAGTTATAACAGGCGGCTGAGTATGAATAGGCTGTCGAGAAGACCCAGCCCGTTCATTCTGTAATTCCAACACCCGATTCTCTAATCTCATAATGTACTCTTGATCAGTTTCTGTTTCCACGCCTCTTGGATTAGATATTCCATTATGCTCCTGATTTTCTGGTGGTGGTGCAGCAATTTGAGAGGCATTGTTAAGAGTATGGACAGGTTGCTCATTATCCGCCATATCTGAAATCACATCATATCTCAAAATTCGTTAATCATTAGTACTAGCAAACTAATCAAATTTCATTTCCTAACTAATCCCCATAACATGAAATGTTTAACCAACGGGACTAAGTTTAGGTATGAACACCTAGAATGTTCATTCCCCTAAACTTATGCTCTGATACCAACTTATAACACCCCATGTTTTCAAGACATTTTTTTTTTAAACAACCTGGAAGCGTTATCCCATTCAACAACATATACACATACATTGTATAATGTCAAAGATTAGTTATTACATATACTACCATTAAGTTATTTAGTTACAAACAGGTAATCTAGTGGGTGTTATTTATACAACCGTTTAACAACCAACAAAAGTAATCAAGAGTTGCCAGCTTGTCAAACATTTCACCAAAACCTCTCAACCGAGCATAATCAAACTTAACCTGCAAAAGTGAGGTGGGGGATTAGCACGAAGCTAAGTGAATAACGATTCCAACAATCTAACTTAGCATAAACAATCAACTCACAACAATCAACTAATAGTAACAATCAAATTAGAGGATCGGTGGTTCTTGAGGTACCCTCAGCCCGCGGATGGCCCACCAAGAACGCTTATAATCCACTGCAGGCCAATACAGAGATTTTACCGATAGTTCATTGCTATCTTTAATCAATACGGACGAATTCACAACGAATGTTCATCAATACCATAAAGATTAACCTATAGCAACTAAACCCAATCGAAATTGACCTCTATCATTCCAACCTATCATGGAATGAGTCACTAGCAATCAATCATTTAATCGCAATCAACTTATCAATAACTCAATAATATCAATCTATTTAAAATTGATGTAACTAAATTGTTAACACCAATTTAAACTGTGAGAACCAGTCACTCACCTGTCTCGTTTCAAGCTTCACTCAAAGATCTAATTTTATTGAGTCGTGGTCGGATCTGAAATACAAAAGAATTCCAAGTCAATCCTCACATTACATTATATATAACTTAATATTAACAATCAAACAAGTATTAAGTTATATAAACATATTATGCAAGCAAATATCACATTATAAAGCTTAAAATAAAGCATTCAGTCCAGCCCAAGGAATCCGTCCGGATTCAAGGGAATCCGCCCGGATTCAGACAGAATCCGCCGGATTCAACATGAATCCGCCGGATTCCCGACCTCATTTCAGCTCCAATTTTGACCAGAATTCATTCTTGGGAATCCGTTCTGGAATACGATCCGGAATACGCCGGATTCACTTAATCCCGTTTACCCATTTTACCCGGAATCCGCCGGATTCAAAGGAATCCGACCGGATTCCCTGGTTTTTCAGTACCTGCACAGACCATTTCCTGCACAATTGCAACTACGAACCAAAAATCACAAATCGACCAAACAGAGTTCTAAACACGAATTTTTACCATTCTTTGGTCACAACAACTCATACTAACATCATATAACAATAGTTCAAGCATCAATTCATCACAAATTCAATCAATCACCTATACCCTAACTTATACACATTCAAACTAAAACTCAAGAAATCTATCAATTTCTTTAGGTAACAATCATGTAATCAACTTAACAAAGCTAAGTGATCATCATACAACTATTATTAAAGCTTTACAAACTCTAATTTACATCATTTAAACAATTCATCCAATTTCCTCTTTTAGGTTAAACACAGTTTAAACTTACCAAATAAGGAGCAAGAAGATGATATGATGAGCTTATGATTCAATCTTCAATCTTGTTTAAGTCTTGCAATGATCACTAGCAATTTGGTGTGGGTGATTTTGTTTGAGAGGGAGTTGAGAAACACACATGAAGAACACACAAGAAAGTTGGGGAATTAATTTAGGTCGGCCTCTTTTCTTTCATTTAAACCGACTCACACCTCACACAGTGTAATATTATACCCCTTTTTGACCTATTGTCTGGAACCTCAAGTTCAAATGCGATAAAATTATATTATTTTACCGTCACCTGAGTTTATTTAAAACAAACTATAATTCACTAGTCACAATATTTCCTGAGGCTCATTTACCTATAATTTTCACAATCAAACACAAATACAATTAAATATCACAATTAAATATAAAGAATTACCTGTTTCTCCTAGACCCGATTTGGGGATGTTACAAAGAACGTTTTAAATGCACAATTACTCTTGATAAAATAGTTAGATTAACATTCGTACATCTCAAATATGTAAAGAAAAACAAATGTACACTTATAAAAATGCATAAAATTTGAAAAAACGATTGATGCATGATTATCTCTATAATTGTGCATCAATCGTTTTTTCGATTTTTGTGCATTTTTGAAAGTTTGCATCTATTTTTCTACACATATTTGAGATGTATGAGTGTGAACCTAATGAATTTGTTTGCTGGTTGTGCATTTATAAGATGTTCTTAGCCGTTCTTATTTTTAAAGTGTTCTCATTGGAACTCCACCATATATATATATATATATATATATATATATATATATATATATATATATATATATAAACCAACGGTCATATAACCGTTTTTTTATTTTTTTCTAAATCACTTTTTTTACTATAAATATACACCCTCTTTTTCAAATAATTCACACTACAATTCACAACATCTTTCTATCATATAAATATTCATACACTTTTTCACTTTCATATATTTTGTAAAATGTCTTCCGATTCCGATCTTCAAGATTTGCAAGCGCTCACGGGGGTTTTCGATCCGATGGCTGCAATCGATATGATTAATTCGATAGACTCCGATTCGTACGACAAAGAGCAAATTCCGATCCCAAGAGCTCCCCGACGATACTTTAGTGGAGATCGTGAAGCAATGCGCCAATGTTTGTTTCTAGACTACTTTGCCGAGAACCCAACATTTTTGGCGGATATCCTTTGAAGACGTTATCGGATGAGTAAGTCATTATTTATCCGTATATGTCAACGTATGTTATCATTTTCCCAAGATTCGATACCTGAATACTTTACATATTTTCATCAACGTCCTAACGCAACCGGTAGACCCGATTTTAAAGTTTACCAAAAATGCACTTCCGTTGTACGTCAATTGGCTTACGGTTGTGCCACGGATGCGTTTGATGAATACTGACATATGGGTGAACAAACATCATACTTGTGTTTGGATAACTTTTATAAATGTGTATTTCATCTATTCCCTACCGAGTATTTAAGAAAACCAACATTGCAAGATGTGCAACGTTTACATCAGCGTCATGCCGAGTTGCATGGTTTTCCGGGCATGCTTGTAAGCATCGATTGTATGCATTGGCCTTGGAAAAATTTCCCAGTAGCATGGTTAGGTAAATACACTATAGGTGATCAAGGTCGTCCAACGATCATGCTCGAAGCGGTTGCCTCTTACGATTTGTGGATTTGGCACGCTTTCTTTGGTCTAGCGGGTTCGAGCAACGACATCAACGTCCTTAATCAATCGGATTTGTTCTCCGATTTACAACAAGATAGAGCTCACCAAGTAAATTTCACGATTGGCGGTACTGAATTCACCAAAGGTTATTATTTAGGCGACGAGATTTATCCGGAATGGTCGACTATCGTAAAGTCGTTTAAGCATCCATTAACTCAACAAGAGATGCGCTTCAAAATATATCAAGAATCTGCAAGAAAAAATGTGGAACGAGCATTCGATGTGTTTCAAGGCCGTTGGCAAATCATCAAGAGTCCGGCTAGACCATATAGCACCAACAAAATAAAAAGAATCATGTATTGTTGTGTGATTCTACACATCATGATAACCGAGGACAACGAACGAAATATGTATCAACTAGAGAAGGATCATCCGGCAGACCTGACAAATCGACCAAGACGCTCGTGGCAACAAATGGTTGCAACTTCATTGCGTATGGACAAGGAATTACGAGATTGAGACGTTCATCATCAATTTCACAATGCTCTAATCGAACACATTTCACAACTTCCACCAAATTTCCGTACTCGTTAAATAATGTAATCGTGTTTTTTCTTCCAATAAATGTAATGTTTTTTTTTTTTACTACTGTAATGTGACACCCCGCAAATTTAAACGCGATTATAAACGTCAAACACTTGCATTATTAGGCTAATTCCCTACTTTGAGTGAATTCACAACATATTTTAGAGGTAAGTCTAGCAAAGCCCAACTAGTAAATACGCGCAATATTACATATTGTAATTACTTGTAATTACATACGAAACAATTGGAACAAACGCGACAAAAATATACGACTGTTGGTGAACAAAAATTATTTAATAAAACAAAATTATTAAATGACATTAACGATTATTAAATATTATGTCGATAATATTTACAAAGTATTTTATAACGTATAAACGTTTATTTCGTAAACTGAAACGAAACAAAGTTAAAATTTTATAAACATAACCAAATTATTTCCATAAAATATTTCAACCAAAACTATAATCGAATACGTATTTAAATAATTATCAATTAAAATATTTAAACATATAATGATCGGGTAAACAAACACGGGTAAAATACCACAAAATTTGGGACAAAGTCCCCTCCTCTTTTTGGAAGACCAAAAACGGTTCCACCACCCCACCACCAACCTCACTTCTCACTTTCACTCCCTCTCTCTACCTCAATTCTCTCTCTAAAAACCATCAAAAATCACTAAAAACTACCACAAAAACGACTCGAATCACCTAGCTTCTTTGGAATAAAACATTCACGGGATCACGATCTACACATCTATCTTTTCGGATTTCAAAACCGACACGCGTAAGTTTCCGACATTTTCTCGAAACTACATATATTTTGGTTCTAATGCATGTTTAGCGTTTATATAACTAAGAAATGTCCAAATAAGGGTTGGGTAAAGGTTTCAGGCCAAAAACGAAGTCGTCCGGCCATGTTTTCGGCCACCGGAGTCCGATCAGACCCCGATGTCGCATCTGGCTTGGGCCAATTGCGACATCAGTCACAATGTCGCAGAATAGTTCACAACGTCGCATACTGGGACATCACCCTCAACGTCGCATTATATTGCGAAGTCGCACATAGCGACGTCGACCCTTACGTTGCACTAGACCCTGACGTCGCATATAGCGACACAAGCGCCTATGTCGCACATAACGTCGCACGCAATGTCGCACTTAACGTCGCAGGTTTCAGACCCTTAAAAACGCATGATTTCACCAAGTCCTTTACCACTTGATTTTACCCCGAAACGAAATTCCGAATGCGTTTTCGCTTAAGTAATATAGTAGAAATAAAAATTTTCCAAGCTGACTTGGCAGCTCGACCCCAACCAGGAGCTTTGCCCCTTGGACCCCGCTACCAGGGGCGCTGTCCCCGGACCCCCGTACACAATTCCGTACTTTATGAAACTCAAAAGGAATGAAAATGATAAACGCTTTCAAAGGTTATAACTACGCACCGTTACCGACAAGTCATATACATTTTCAAACTTCAAACATGAACATCGAACTAACACTTGGATATAACTTGGTTGTATGAACACTAGCATGGATGGTCGACTTAGACATCCACATACTTATTAAATCTCATACGTTTAGGGCGTTAGGAGATTTCGACTAGATTACATTCCGGCTTTAGGCTTTGCTAACGCTCACACGTTACTTAACTCAACAGGTGAGTTCACGGCCCCTACTTTTATTGTTTTAACTGCTTTTGAACAGGGGTGGAAAACATAGTCAACTGTTTTACTGATTGCCATAACTGCTTTTGTTTACATGATTGTTTATCATACTTGTTTACTCGAACAATTAGAGTACTTTGAACTGTCGTGTGAACTAATGTTTATGAAATAACATTTTCATACTGTAAACTAAAACAAACGTGGTAAACTATTTTGTTTGGACGGGAGAACGACCCGTGCGTGTTTGGCCGGAGATCGACCGGTACTTTTTATGAAAACGCTGGAGAACGACCAGCAACGTATTTTAGTGCCAGAGAACGACTGGCCAAGTGAACGGGAGAACGACCCATGCGTTTTGGATGGGAGAACGACCTATGCGTCTTTAGACCGGAGAACGACCGGTACAGTGTCTCGCTGGAAAACAACCAGCAGTGTTTGGACGGGAGAACGACCCGTGCGTATCTAGACCGGAGAACGACCGGTAAACTGTTTTGTTTGGACGGGAGAACGACCCGTGCGTATTTGGCCGGAGAACGACCGGTATTGTTTGTAAAACGCTGGAGAACGACCAGCAACGTATTTTAAACTGTGTTTTGGGTAACATCCCAACGTAAACTGTGCTTTGGGTAATATCCCAATGTAAACCGTATTTTGGGCAGACATCCCACATAACTTGTATTTGGATAACATTCCACTAAACTTATTTAACTGTTATGGCAATAACTATTGTGAACGTATTTGGTTTAACAACTGTGCTTACAAACTTGATCCAACTATTGCAAACATAAAACCTGTGAATTCACTCAACCCCGTGGTTGACTTTTACTATGTTTTTCAGGGAATTAGCTGCGCATGTAAGAACCGCCTGCACACATGGAACTTAGGCGACCCGTGAAGCTTTAGGATGCCAACTTTTGACAACTGGATTTCTTTTATATAACTAAAACTGTTTAGTCATATTTACGAAATCTAATTTTGTAACTTAAAAACTTTTACATTTGTACGATTCGATGAATCGTAAACTTTGTAACTAATACCTTTGGCATCTTAATATATGTTTGGTTGTAATCATGAGCTCTGATACGTATGCATGTACAACGTAAATGTGGCATCCCCAGCTTATACCAATGCTTCCGCTAAACGAATTTGGGGGTGCTACATGTAATTTTTTTTGTTAAATTGTAATGTTTTTTTTTTTTAATTTAATTGTAATATTTTTATTTTAATGAAATGTGTTTTATTTTAATTGTTGTGTTTTAATTATTTAATTAATTAGTCTGTAGGTCCCAGAAAAAATGAAGTGACGGAGCACTGATGGCAGGGGTCTGCCAGTTTCAGTCAGTTTTTGAAAAAGCTGACGTGACACTTACGTGGCACGTCAGTTTCTGTCAGTATCTTTCGCGGATGGGAGTGGTCTAACATAACATTTTCCTTTTGTACATAATTGATATTTTAATCCTCCATCCGTCTCAAAAGTATTGTCAGCAAACAAGTAAAACAAACAGTTTAAGAAAAGTACATTTATTACAGTTGACCACTAATATAATTATATCTTTACCATTTTCAAACACTTTAATTGGTTGATTTTGAAATATGACAATTATTTTGGGACATAATAAATGGATAGATGGACAAATATGGGACGAATGGGGTATCAGTTATATGTCATATAAATATAAAGATAATAATGTAATATAAATTATTAACCCTTTAATTTAGTTCTTTTAATTATTTCCAATAAATATATTAAGTAATTTTAAAAATAAAGAGAAAGCGATATTTTAATCATTTCAGTTGGAAGAGGAATCAAAAGTACGTGAAACAGCATTTGAGTTTTTGGACTATATATCAATGATTTAAATAAAGGCGGGGATTGACGGTACAAATATGTATAAACCACAAGTACCATCCATGCTGATTTACTATTTTTTTTTTATTTTTATAAGATGGCAATTTCATACTGGTTAACTACACAAATTATTTATACGTTGTCTAGCTCATACGAAGCTTAAACTCGCAATCTAATTTTTTTTTAATGTTGATCATATACTAATATATATTAAAGGCTCTTTGATAACATTCAACTAAATTTGGAGTCTTAAAATGGTTGCAGTAACAAGCTTCTCTTCTGCCGGCCTTAATAGAAGTACGAGCTGATGAAGGTCTACGATGCGTCTTAGGTACACGTTTTTTCATGATCGGTGCGAATATAAAGAAAACTTATGAAATTTATAGCGGAAATATATGTGAAAAAAACATTTTATTAACTTTATTCTTTATTTTTGTAATGATGATTCTTATACAATTATTCTTTCTTCGTACACTAGTAACTTTATTTTATTATGTTGTATTATACAACAATGTATAATACGGTTAGTGATGCACGGGGAAAAAATTGTGGTATACGAAACAACCTTTTTTTTTTTTTTTTTAAGAAAGAATATGATGTTTGCAAATGTATTGTTTGATACTTTAAAGGTACGAGAGGACTAATGGCCCATTGGGGACATTATTGCATTGGTAAACCTCTACGGTCACTTATTTCGATACTTCCCTTTTAAACCTTACACAAAGTACACACACGTGACACGTCACACACAAAATAATACACTGTCCCGGGATTCAATAATTCTCACATTGAAGTATTCCCAATATCAGCATTGCTAAAATTGAAACATACATAATTCATTAATAATAAAAAAATGAGGGTAAACAAAATTTTGCTAGAATACAGATTGTAAGATTAATACTCGTATCCAAAAATATATTTAATATATATCATTAAATAAAAAAACAATAGAAAAGTTTTTCAGGTGAACACATCCTGATTTGCCTAATGTGGTGAAAATAACTTACCACCTATGTCCCGATATACGTGTGTAGATTTTTTTCTTTATCGTTCCAAAAACAAGTGTTTAGTTCTTATTTCAATTAATCAAAAAAAATATATTATTGGATAGAGATAATACTTGATTAGTATAATTGTTGTATCCATGCATTTTCAGAACAGGATATTAATGTTTTCACTCGTTTAACCTACATTTTATCACAAGAGGAACTAAATAAATGGTATCCAAAGAAAGAAAATAAATTAATTAAGAAAATCATTCAATTCTTCCTTTGGTTACATAAATATTCAAAGAAAATTAAGAACTCTAGCTAGCTATTCGATGTTTAACACAAAAGATTGATATGTACCGACATAGAAAAAGAAAATAGCTAGAAACTGATATTGGAGTTGGGTATGGTGATCAAGTGAGCTAGAGTTCAAGAAAATGTTGTACTATTACTATAGCCATTGTTGTGCAACCATGTCTGAGTATGTGGTGGAGCTGCTGGTTGCCTCATGTTATATCTTTGTTGTGAGAATCCTGATGATGCTGCACCACGATTTGCATACATTTGTAGATTGTTGTTTCTATTTGAATTCGAATTGTTTCCTCCAACCATCGTGCTGCTCAAAAGCTGACTCTATACAAAATTTGCAACAAAAATCGGTTCAAAAATAGTGGTTATGGGTAACGGTAATGCTATATATGTGCCTAAAAGATACTCGTATGTTATTTCCGGAAGAAACTTTACTTTAAAAAGGAATTATAGATGTAACTAAAGGGACTCACTTGGTGATTTAAAGAAGGTGGGCGCATTGTATGAAACATAGGCGGATCAAGAGGTCTCGTTAAGTATCCGTAACCACGAGATTCAAAGTTTCCGTCTGATGATCCAACGGATTGAATATGTGTTTGGCTCAAAAGCTGCAATGCCTCTGTCTCATTATACCGTTGATCATTCGTACCAGCCCCAAATGCCTTAAATTTCTACATAAGTTAGAATCATTCATTATAAAAACTTGATAAAAAATACTTCTAAAAAGACGAAGCAAATTTAAACATACTGCGTGTCTAAATCCTTGCTCTCGACTCCTTTGCTTATTCGAGGCTGAATTCCCTCCTAAGCTCAAATCAAGATTGTGATCCGATGTCGCATTGTTGCCACGATCATCGTTATTATTATTATTACTATTCGATTGATCTGCATAGATGGTAAACATTTTAGTCCATAATAACAAAATGTCATAAGAAACAAAAGTATATAAGCACTCTAATTAAATTACCAGTGAGATTGGACTCATTTTCATAACTTGAGGGATCAAAATTGGTGACTGCATCCTTTCCATTATATTTGATGGCAGCCTTGTCATAAGCCCTAAACAAAAACTACTTTCAATTGACCTCCTTTGAGAATACACATATGACACTTTTAGTCCTTTGAGAAATAAAGTATGCACATTTACCTAGCAGCTTCAACTTCTGTATCAAAGAGGCCCAGGTACACATACCTAAAATTGTAATGAATAAAAAATGAGCCAAAAAAGGGAAAAGATCTAGTGTGTTTTGAAGTGACTTAACTTGATGAAATGAATAGAAGTAGGTAGATAGATATAGATAGGTGTATTGCCATAGCCCATCAGTAGCCAGCTTTATACATAAATGGTAAAATAAGTACACCTTCTTTATACAGTTAGTTTTCATCATAATTTTTGGTTATCAATTGTCTTCTAAGAACAAAATAATACTACAGTGTTTGATTTAATTTTGCAATCCCAAATTAAATTTTGTTTATATATTTATGTCAAATACCATAATTGGTAAAACATCCAAACATCTACACCTTCTTCATCTTTTTCTCCAAAAAAATGTTTCAAATATCAAATATTGGAGTATTACTTTAGATAATTACTACAAAGAATTGAAAATACTTTAGAAATATACTCCGTAGTCAGTGTACGTTATAGAGTTCTAATAAAAAACGCACTTTTCTAAAAAAAAACATTCCAATTAGTTTGATTTTGATCTCACAAGAATGAACTTAGTGCTACTAATCACTAGTAAAAGATTTCATTGTGTGATCCTCGAAAAACATACTCTATAATTTGAGACGGATGAAGTATAAAATACCTGGTATGTACAAGTTAAATTGAACTATTGCATGGTACTTAGTTGGAAATACTGAATTAACAATTTAATGATGGATATTAAGAAAATACAAGTATTAGTACTTTGTTAGCTAATGATGGACATACTTTTTGAAAAAAATAAAAATAATGAGTAATCAGGAAACATACTTTTTGCCTAAGAATTGGCCCATTCTTGCTTCCCATCTACCACATTTGTGCAAAGTAACTCCTCTATATTTTGAACTTCCTCTTGGAAATCCTGTACTTTGTCTCCTTAGTACATGCACAAACTCTTCTTTCGTCAGATTGCTCATCTGTTAAATTCCCATTTCCATTTTTATTATTATTATTATAATTTTTTTAAAAGCATCAAAATTATTAAGTCAATGTTGCAATATTTGATCCTATATATGTTAAAACCAAAAAAAATTTAATTTGTTACAAGTCCATCTAAATTAATTTGACTATTTAAATATGTAGGTTAGGTGTTTATATATTTAAAAACAGGAACAACAAGAAAAAAAAACATGTTTCAAGATAAGGCAACAAATAATCACTGTTGGAGATAACATGAAATATAATAAACAAACTAAAAGTAGAAACTTAATTAGCACACAACAATTCAACCTGTTTCAAGTCATCTTCATAATCTTGCAGGCTGAAATTTATGTCAGCCTCCACTCCACGAAACTTGATTGCTGCCCTATCGTATGCACTGCAAAATTAATTTTATTTAATTATTAATTTAACTTTATTAGTATTAAATAAAAATAACATAAAATTAAGGATTTTGATGGAGCTCACCGTGCAGCTGCATGTGCAGTATCGAATCCACCTGTGTTACCAAAAACCAGAAATTCAGATTAGGAAATAATCCTTGAAACTTTGAGAAATTATTACTATAATTGGTGCTAATTAAAGTACTCCGTATTTTGTAGAATTGCAACAACAAAAAATAAATAAAAGTAAAAATACATACCGAGATATACCTGCTTCCCACAATCCCTGAATCATAAAAAATAAAATTTCTATTAATAAATTGTTTTTTTTATTTTTTGTAAAGTCAATAAAAACAAAAATTGTTTAAAATTAAAAAGCATTTTTTTTATTATGTTTTAACACAAAAAATTAAATATTATTATTAATTATCAATACAGTACATTTTAGGTGACATAATATAGTTATGAGAAAATATTTCTAAATTTAGTAATATTGAAAAAAAATCCATTTCAAGTCAAATTAAAAAATCAAAAAATAATAAAAATATCAACCATATGTGTGATTCCCATCGGCCAGTTCGCCGGTAAAAAGTAACTCCACGATACTGTGAGCTTCTAGAACGTGGTCCCCGTCGGCTTTTCTTCATTGGCTGAGGTACCTCCGCCCCACCGGCACCTTTTCCGACAAACCCACCGGCAACAACCCCCGGCGACTGACGACAAAATTGAACACCAACCCAGTGAGCTGCCGGAAAACAAGAACTACTTCCCGACGACATACCAACCGCAAGAGAAGCAGTAGCCGTAGTAGGTCCCACTTCGGGATCGTCAACCGGAAAAAACTGATGGGTCACCGGCGAATCAGCGTCACCATCCATAGAGAAACCGAACAACCTTTTTCTCGAACTCTCCTTTTCAGAATCATCTTCGTCGGAAATATCATCTCCGTCCATAACGACGACGGAGGAGCTTGAATTTGATACGGATCCGACCCGTTTACCTTTACTGTTATTACTGGTATGTTGTTCCACCGGTGAAGAACAAGCGTTGGCTTCTTCTTGCTCCTTTCTTAAATCGGGTGACCCGTTTAGATCCCACATTCTTATAGATCAAAATCGAAATATATAACGAAATGATGATTAAAGAAGGTGGGATAGTGTTAAGTATGTTTTATTTTTCTTGTGTTGTTTTTAAGGTGAGTTTAAAAAGAGTGGAGAGGAAGAAAAAGAAACCTAGGATTCATAAAGAAAGATAGGAAGAAGGGTGGGCTATAGATATAGATATAGATGCATATATATGTATGTATATGTATCTATTCTATGAAAATATAGATTGTGGCGGGGAGGTGTACTATGTAGTTGTAGCTTTTCTATCTCTCCCTCTCTCTTACTAGATCTTGTACAAAATTTGATCTTCCAAACACATACACCTTCTCTATATATATGTATATGTATATATCTATCTATCTATGTATATGTACGTGTATATATAGCTTTTTTATTTATGTGTGATGGGCTAATTTATTCAATATCTAGCGACCTTGAACTATTCTCATTTGGACACACATACATACACCGATAATGTGTGTTACGAATGTGTCAAGGTGAAGGAGGGGAGGGGGCGTTATTTATTATTTATTTGGACAAGCTAAACGATAAATTCTAAAGGAAAATATTAGGTCTAGTCAATAACACATAAATTATGTGATGTTAGTATAAATTGATGGACTAATTATATCACTACAACAAAGATATCAATTATCTACGCGTTTTTTTCTCATCTCTAAAAAATTGTAGCATTATGTTAAATTGTTCACACTCATAATTGTATAGAACATTGTCACATTAAAAAGTGTAGAGACATATAAGCAAACATCACAATCTTCACATAAGTGTAAGGGAAAAAAATTTACACTTAAAAGTGTTGAGGTGCGAACTTCAATTTATAACATCTAATTTATCCGTACTTCCTCTTGCGTGGAAAAATCATTTGTTACAAATGATTTCCACACTCTTAAGTGTTGACAAGCTGTAAAATCTTCACAATTGTAAGTGTGAGCTTTTCCTTTTTACATATATAAATATGTGTGTGGAAAGTTTTATCTTTATAAAAAAAAAAAAAAATTATTCATGGATATAATAGAATGAGTTGTGGAAAACATGAGAGAATAAGTGTCACTACTAGAAAAACTGCCAATACCAACAACCTAAAATCGTTGGTAAACAGTCAATTTTCGTTGGTAAACAGCATTACCAACGACTTTACCAACGAAATGTGGTCGTGGGAATTATGCTCGTCGCTAAATATTATTTACCAACAACTATCACTAATCGTTGGAAACATACCAACAGATTTCAATGTTGTTGGTGAATTTCACAAACATGCCAAGTCGTTGGTATTTAAAAACAGCAACGAGACCGAAGTAGTTGGTATTCACAAAAATAGCAACAACAACAACGTGGTTGGTATTCAAAATTATAGCAACCACATCAAAGTCGTTGGATCTATATAAAAAAAAAAGATCGTGCAACTCACTTAACAGGTTACTAAATCAGAACTTCACTTACCAAATACCAACCTCTTGACTACTAAACTACTTTTATAATAAAAAATTAAATTAACATATATAAAATAATGTATTTCATTTCTACTATTGTATACAGAAATATCACAAAATAAACAACAAATATCTTGTAATAAACACCAAGCGCTTTAGAGTAAATAACTACAATGCACGAACATAAGTACGTGAGTGATGTCGGGTTGAGCGCTCCCAGATCCAACTTGATTGTGAGTTTTAACTTTATGATAGACAAGACTCACTCTAGTTGATGCCCGTTTCCTCTTAATTGACGTTCTGGTGTAGACTCGTGTTAAATCTGTCATCAGTAACATTTAATAAGTGAGTATCTCAACCAAACTATAAGGAGTTCTATAATTAAATGCAGTCTAAAGAGAAATACTTAATATCTTTTGAACTTAAACATACATATTCCTCCTTGGGTTGCATTAACATGTATACACTTTGAGATTATTACGATACGCAATACTTGCATCCAGATCAATAAAAAAGCACACAAGTCAGCAAAAATATCCTTGTGATCAGAACTCTCAATACAGTCACATAACATCAACTCATTAGTACATAAATCTACAAGTGCTCCCTACGTCACTGAATGGTAAAAAAGAAGATATATAAAGATAGCAAACAACTGAAACTAGCATGTTGAAAGCTTGATTAATATATGTACTTATGATAATGATAAAAGAATGCATATAGATGTGGTTTCAAGATAACATTTGGTGTCACTTGCTAAAACATATCCACTTTCACACTTTACCACATAGTAATGCATGAAATTAATAGAGCACCTATGACAAGTTCTAAGAAAATAAGATCTATACAAGACAACAACTTGACATACCAACTTATCAACAATGTTTATTTAATAGTTCAAAGAGAGACAGATCAGGGACAACTCATCATTCAACAAAACCTTAAGTATCTTATCATTTAGATAATTGCGAAAAGGGCTCAAAAATAATATGCAACAACAAAAAACTAGTAATAAACATGAAAGGAGATAATCTTGTACTTACATCAAATTATAAGACCTGCATCTTTGGCTCCATATGTAAAGCTAAATAAACAATACAATCATGAGTAGAAATCAATGAAATATATATTAGACAAAACACAAAAAAATAAAAAGTAATAGTTAGAGCCAAATTGAGATGTTAGAGTATCTCATCGTCCATTTTTCCCTACATAAAAATAATAATTAAAAAAAAATCTACTCCGGTACTTACATCAAACAGTTGGTGGGCGTGATGAATGTGACCAAATTGGATCTTCAAAGACAACTTGTAAAACAATAAAAGTTAAAAACTATCAATTAGATCAAAACCACTCGTGTACATTATATTGCTCCTCACTTAACCTTTGTAGATCCACCCTTATGTGGTTTGAAAACTTAGATATCCATCAATCTAATCAAGATAAAGCAATATCCTTGAAAAAATAAATTATATGGCACCAAAATATTAAAAAGATAAATTAAAAGAACCTGGAAACTAGAGCTTATAATTCTCCCGATGCAAAACTTCATTCTATTTGTTCGACTGCTGAGTTCCAAACCAGTGAAGGGGATGGCTGAATTTCAAAGAAATAGAGAGAGCCGATAGATGAAAAAATGAAAGAGGCGGCGATGAGAGTGAAATAGTGAATGCTTGAATGTTACAATCGATTTAAGGTAAAAAGAATTAGGGGGAAATGAAAATTTGGGAGGGATTAATGAAAATGTTGGAGGGAAGAAACTTTTTACCGGCTCGGGAATCAAAAATTTGGGAGGTGATATTTTTTGTACCATTCTAATTTAATTATAATTATATATAAAAATAAATTTAATTTAATTTCAAGAGAAGCATATTTTAATGATATTAATATATCTATCTATATAACTAAGAGAGGAGACCTCTAATTATTTGTCAACTATTCACACATGCCACATCACCTATATTCTATGTGTCATCATTATATTAAACAATTTGATGAGGTAGATTCTCCTACACTTAAAAGGTAAATAAGGTAATATTTTGAGGTAGATTCTTTCTCTAACTCTATAAACTAAATCACGATAACTTACTTTTGATATCATTATTGTAATAGAAAAATGTTAATGTACTAACTATCACCCTTGTATACAATACCAGATTAAATATGACCATTAAAATATTTAATATACCATTTTAGATTAAGGTCGACGTATATAACGTTATCTTTGCTAGCCGTGCATCGCACGGGTTTAACACTAGTTAAGAGAATGTAAGACCACTCCCATCCATGATCGGATCACTTCTTAAACACTTTTGTCATATCAGCGCCATGTCAGATTTTCACAACTAATTCAAAATTGATTCACAACCGATTACCCACTGCAATCCATCACTAATCACTTCATTTTTCAGACCCCACATTTACCAATATACCACCATTATTATACATTAAAAAATAAAAAAATATAAAAAAGAAGAAGCAGGCCCACATTTTTAACCGATTAGGAATCGGTTATCCGATTGAAAGTGGAAGTGATTACTAACTGATTTGCTCCGATGGCACCAAAACATAATCACTTTGTAATCGGTTTCAACCGATTACGAACCGATTCCTCCGATGGGAGGGCTCTAACACCATCTACGGTGGTAACACTATGTTATGGGCGTTTTGGGTGCTACGTCAATCTCTTAAACTTGTCTCGTTTCTCGTCATTAGTACACGAAAAGGCCTTAGACGAGTGTGACCCAATCCAGATAGATACCGTTGACGAGGTAACACGCTTTCGTGTAGTGATGCCCATTCACTTCAAATGGTGCGGGTGGTCCTGTGTCATTTTTTATGAAATCGAATAACAGGGATTGGTTTATAACGTTAATGTCGTTGTTCAAGCATAATGGTCGGGTGTTTGTGATCACCCCTAGTGTACTCGCATTTCCATGCATTAATGAAACGCCCCTATTTCAGTAGAAAATATTTTTTTTTTTTTTTTTATAAACATATTACAATTTATGAAACCATATCGCTTATAAAAATTATTCCATCACATTTGATTTTACATACTCAAATGAATACAACAATGACACATTATATCAAAATCATATTAGTTTGGGCGATTTATACAATGGTAATACAAAACGATAATTCAATAGAATAAGAAACTTGTCTAATAACATTACAAGTTTCTATCCACACTACCTTCTTGAATCCTTTCATCCAATTGGTTCAACAAAATCAAATACCTACAACATAAAACAACTGATACGAGTAAGCATAAAGCTTAGTGAGTATACAAGCAACTAAATAAATAATTCACAAACAAGATACAATTTATCAATAACTACTTATTTCTTTGAAATAGAAACTATTGAACAACAATAAAGATTCGACAATATTTCGTATGGATCCATGATCCAATAGATACAAGTAAGCATGGCACTAATCCCATATGGGTACCAAGCTTAATAGATACCGAGTAGTGCCAAGCACTTATTTCGTGATATTTATTTTCTACAATACTAAATCCATATAGTCCAATTAATTCACATAATCCTACAAATTCACATAATCCACATAATTCAATAATCCACATAATACTATACTATTTCCAAATAACTCAACTATTAACAACAATCCACAACTACGGTCAACAACCAATATTTCTTAAGATACGAAACATAATACAATATAGAAACACACATGAGATACAATTATAAGAAACAAACAATAAGAACAACTAGAAGAGACAAACAATATTCCAAACGATTGTATGAACCTCTTGCTCGTAAGCAATCCGGAACATACAATCATTATTCAAGTAGTCCTCGTATCACTCACCTTTGCCTTTTAAGCAATTTCTTGATATTACATCCAAATAGCTAAATCACCATTCTTGATCTCTTAGTATATAACCTATTGATACAATAACACATTTAATAACTAGCAATCATCATAACTAATACATCAACATTATCAATCCATAGCCCATCTTGGATTGATCATATTACATAAAATTCTTTATTTCATAATTCTCTTTATTTCATTATTTAAATATCCACCTTAGATGATTATTTCATATTTATCCATTTAATCATAATCAATCTCATAATCATAATTCATCCAATTACATAATTCTTTAAGTTAATACTTCAATTCTTGTAATTATACTTCAAAAACCTTTAATCATATTCCAACAACATGTATAATCACTAATTAAGGTGTATTTACACCAAATCATATCACTATGATCAAACTTTCTTGATTACAAATCATATAATTCAACTAATTCAACTAATTCATCAAAACCCCAAGAACACAATTCAAGATTCTTGATTTTTAATTCGTTCTAGTGTTAATTCGATCACTAATAAGCTTTACTAAGTCCAATTCAACATATTTCAAGCTTAATTTCGTATTAAAATCCATTAATACTTCATAAAATTCGAAATTCCCATGAACCCTAATTTTAAATTCGAATTTAGAAGAGAATCATGATTACCTTGTGTTCAAGATGCTTAATCCTTGTTGAATTCGAGTCTCTTTGCTTTGATATCATGTTTTGAAAGTGAATTTGATTTAGGGTTAGGGTTCTAGCGATTTTTCTTCATTTGTGAAGCCTCTGGATTTGTTTTCTGGAATAATACGTATGATACGTACATGTATAGATAATAACAGATATATTTGTATAAATTTTATTCCCGTGATTATCATTGTCTGGAACTTTAAAACCGACATACGTTTTCTATTATATCTTATTATTTAGTTAATATTAATTCAAAAGATGTATATTTCTGGATGCACTAAAATAATACCTCAAATATTGGGGTGTTTAATATTACTTTATTCACAATATTACTTTTAGTTTTTGGGATGTTACAAATCTCCCCCACTTATTTCATTCGTGTCCTCACGAATGTCACTTACTTAGATTCATAGTGATACTTTCTCTACAGGTGCGGAAGCGTTTATTTCATAGATGATACTATACACCACTCATATATCCACGAAATCTCTTTTATTCCTATTTCATTTAGTTCCAGACAACTTAATACGTATATTACATAAATCATCTTTTATTATATACAGATACATTATACATATTTCTTAGATAGGTAAACATATATTTCTATCCAAATAGACACAAGATATGTATGCTTAATAATTCTCTTATATATATACGTTTTATTTCATTAATTTGCACATATCTAGGGTATATTTCAATTAAATCCATAAATCCTAAACACCTAACTTCGCTTTTAATTCTATTTCTCTTACTAGCACAAAGTACAATATGTAATAATATCAATTATTTCATCATAACTAATACATATAGCCTACGTCACCCCTTTGAGTAACTTATAATATAGATACATGTTTTGAATTCTTTCCACATTCACATTTCAATGAATGTGCATACTTCTATTCTTACCCACGCACATGTACTGTGCATATATCCTATTTCATACTGACCACTTTTCTGGGTCATTTGTTATTATTAGTTCTATAGATACTTTGAAACACGTAATCATTTGATATAAGTGAAATACATAACAATTTTATTTCTTTATAATTATCACATTAGTGGTTATAAAAACCACAATATATATTTCAACAATGAAGAATTTAATTCAAATCATAACTGGCCAGTAAGCTAGTACTCATATATTACCATAATTACATAATCATTTAGCATTAATTCACACTAAGATAGATACTAGACACAACCCAGGTTAGCACCAGCTACACTAACATGAGTACTAACAACAACATATTTCGTATTATCATACTAGCTACGTCAGCAAAGTATGATTATCAAGATCATCATATTTCGTAATTAACTCTAATACAGGATCAGTACTACCTGCAGCTAGCAATGATCAATCATAAATCCATAACAATATTTCTATATTATGTTATTTCGCAATCAAATGCTATTTCTGTTAACCTATTACATGTCACTTAATAAAATTCTCCCCCACTTAAGATTCATCATACTACTTTTAATAACAGAATTCATAATAAGATAATAGTTTAGGGGTAAACACATGTTTTATGTCGACTAACATCTATTTCTTTTATAATAGGTACCACATTATGACTATAGTCTAGTGGTTTACTATTTCTATATTCCATACTGAAATCACATCATATTGATACTATATTCATTTATAAGGCATAAGCTTACATGTTTATGTCTTTATCCGATACAATTCAATACTACCTTTCTAAAATTACATTAAATCCCTTTGATATTCAGCAGCCTCAACAATTCCATGTGAATAACATAATATAACTACGTTGGCCAGACGTCGTCAGATTATGTCATACACACTTCCTTCTCAGGCTATTTCACACCATCCAGTTTTAATGTAATTTCCATATAAACACATGATACAATGATTCCCAACAAGCAAACATTTGCTAACACTTTGATCACATATATCCAACTTATATCAATTAATAGATTTCACATAAGCAAGAAATTTCACATATTCCAGTCAATATCATTTATTTCACCTTCCAACTTATCTCTGATGAATTTATCTTTTGATTCATTCATCAGTCAATTAAATACATATATTTCTGATCACACAACAACTAATCATATAATGATGACATATATTAATCATGTCATTATTTTACATTATTTATTTCACACTTACACATATAGTCAAAATCAAACAACAATTGAGCTTAGGTAGAGATTAAACTCTCAAACAGACCCGCAGTCCATAAATATCCTTGTGCTTAGCACATATTTCGTATAATTAATATTTCGTAACAAAGATTCTCTACACAAAAACTCAAATTCACAATTCATAATAAAAGCATATCATGATACAAAATTCACAATATACAATGATACTAACAAATACATATTTATCAATTCACATATTCCATATTCTTCCTAAGGAAGCAATCCATATTTCCTAATCATTGATTAAAGTTTTCAACTATTCCTTAAATACTTATACAATTATTTTTGTATTTCGTTTAATTCAATCAATACTCAAAATTCGCATAACATTGTAAAAACAGGCTCTAATGATACATTTATTCAACAGAATGATCCCTGAGGCTTAAAGAAACAAAAGGCTAATTCGAAACACAAGTCAAAAATTCAAAATAAGGTCCGAAAAACAATAAAATGTCATTTTCGGGCCCTAAATGACCCCGAAGTGCCGAAAACTGACAGGGCTCATGGCAAAGCTATGAGCTTTGTTCGTTGGGCCGTTTCCGAGTGACCTTGTAAATTTCGTCTTAATCGGACACCGAAATTTTATTACGGAAATTTCTACGTCAAATATTACGTCGAACATCAAAAAAAAACTTTTTCTACTTACTAACGCGATCCAGGAACGTGTTCAGGATCGCGTTCCATAGTTCTGTAACCAAATTAAGCATTCAAACGCGATCCGGAGAACAAAGCGGGATCGCGTTTCCAAGAACAAAAATTCTGATAACGAAATACACATGAAAACGCGATCCGGAAAAATTTACTGGGATCGCGTTCCATAGACCAAAAATATTCTGTAACCAAATTCAACATACTAACGCGATCCGGATCCCACACCTGGATCGCGTTCCTATGTATTTTCAGACCTGCAACTTTATTACAATTTTCTGAAATTCAAACGCACATATCTCCCAAACCGTGAAGAGTTAGAATCTGAAATTTCGCAGGCACCTTCATATAGTCAAAATGCAACTTTCCATTTTTACACTTTTTCAAAATTCACATTTTACGAGAAAACGGACGTCTCACCAAATTATGGTCATTTTGGACCAATTTAGTGGACAACTCATATTCCAAACCACTTGGTTTTAGATTCTGGTCTTTTGCCAACATATTCCTATATCCATTTGTGACTTGTGGGCATAATCATCCCTCTCATACACCCATTCTATCATGTTTTGACTCCTTGACCCATTTGGGGGTCCATTTGGACACTTTCACGAAATCTAACCCAATTCAACTAATTGACTCTTGAATTTAATTCATTTCAACAATATATTACAATTCTTAATTTCATGATCACTTATTTAGACCAAAATACAATATTTGACACATTGATCAAAATCCTCACTATAATTATGATCAATACTCACTTATTTCCACATCTAATACATTTATCACTATATAATATTTCTAATAACCAACTTGAAACCCTCATATTCCAGATTGACTTTTTCAAGTCAAAGATACATTTTTCAACGACTAGGCTAATTACTATTTTAACCAATCATGAAATTCCAAATCCTATTACATAAGGTTCTAGACCTCATTAAACGTTCAATTATTAATTCTACACATATTAACCATCAAATATTTCGCTACAGGGAATCATATCAATTCAAGCAATCAATTCTATTACTACTCATAATTAAGATAACAATTCAAGTAATTCATATTGGTTTAAGCTTAAGCAATCCTATTGTGGATTACCTAATTCTCTTAAACCATCGCTCTGATACCAACTTGAAACGCCCCTATTTCAGTAGAAAATATTTTTTTTTTTTTTTTTATAAACATATTACAATTTATGAAACCATATCGCTTATAAAAATTATTCCATCACATTTGATTTTACATACTCAAATGAATACAACAATGACACATTATATCAAAATCATATTAGTTTGGGCGATTTATACAATGGTAATACAAAACGATAATTCAATAGAATAAGAAACTTGTCTAATAACATTACAAGTTTCTATCCACACTACCTTCTTGAATCCTTTCATCCAATTGGTTCAACAAAATCAAATACCTACAACATAAAACAACTGATACGAGTAAGCATAAAGCTTAGTGAGTATACAAGCAACTAAATAAATAATTCACAAACAAGATACAATTTATCAATAACTACTTATTTCTTTGAAATAGAAACTATTGAACAACAATAAAGATTCGACAATATTTCGTATGGATCCATGATCCAATAGATACAAGTAAGCATGGCACTAATCCCATATGGGTACCAAGCTTAATAGATACCGAGTAGTGCCAAGCACTTATTTCGTGATATTTATTTTCTACAATACTAAATCCATATAGTCCAATTAATTCACATAATCCTACAAATTCACATAATCCACATAATTCAATAATCCACATAATACTATACTATTTCCAAATAACTCAACTATTAACAACAATCCACAACTACGGTCAACAACCAATATTTCTTAAGATACGAAACATAATACAATATAGAAACACACATGAGATACAATTATAAGAAACAAACAATAAGAACAACTAGAAGAGACAAACAATATTCCAAACGATTGTATGAACCTCTTGCTCGTAAGCAATCCGGAACATACAATCATTATTCAAGTAGTCCTCGTATCACTCACCTTTGCCTTTTAAGCAATTTCTTGATATTACATCCAAATAGCTAAATCACCATTCTTGATCTCTTAGTATATAACCTATTGATACAATAACACATTTAATAACTAGCAATCATCATAACTAATACATCAACATTATCAATCCATAGCCCATCTTGGATTGATCATATTACATAAAATTCTTTATTTCATAATTCTCTTTATTTCATTATTTAAATATCCACCTTAGATGATTATTTCATATTTATCCATTTAATCATAATCAATCTCATAATCATAATTCATCCAATTACATAATTCTTTAAGTTAATACTTCAATTCTTGTAATTATACTTCAAAAACCTTTAATCATATTCCAACAACATGTATAATCACTAATTAAGGTGTATTTACACCAAATCATATCACTATGATCAAACTTTCTTGATTACAAATCATATAATTCAACTAATTCAACTAATTCATCAAAACCCCAAGAACACAATTCAAGATTCTTGATTTTTAATTCGTTCTAGTGTTAATTCGATCACTAATAAGCTTTACTAAGTCCAATTCAACATATTTCAAGCTTAATTTCGTATTAAAATCCATTAATACTTCATAAAATTCGAAATTCCCATGAACCCTAATTTTAAATTCGAATTTAGAAGAGAATCATGATTACCTTGTGTTCAAGATGCTTAATCCTTGTTGAATTCGAGTCTCTTTGCTTTGATATCATGTTTTGAAAGTGAATTTGATTTAGGGTTAGGGTTCTAGCGATTTTTCTTCATTTGTGAAGCCTCTGGATTTGTTTTCTGGAATAATACGTATGATACGTACATGTATAGATAATAACAGATATATTTGTATAAATTTTATTCCCGTGATTATCATTGTCTGGAACTTTAAAACCGACATACGTTTTCTATTATATCTTATTATTTAGTTAATATTAATTCAAAAGATGTATATTTCTGGATGCACTAAAATAATACCTCAAATATTGGGGTGTTTAATATTACTTTATTCACAATATTACTTTTAGTTTTTGGGATGTTACAATTAATGCAATTCTTCCATTTGTAAGTATTCGTCAAACATACCTGCCAACGTTTCGTACGTCAGTTGGCGTATGACGAACGTGTACTTTTGTAGCAGAGTAAAACCAAGGCGACCAAGTGCATCCGGACGTCTTTTAAAATAAATAAAGTGGTCGAGAATAAGTTCAATATAGTAGTTGGATATACCTTGTACGATTCAAAGAAATAATTCACGATGCATACAAAAATGTCTTTTAAGCAAGTTTGCATGATACTTTGGCTCGTCGGTAAAGTAGTTTTGCCGCAAACGTTGCTGTGGACCTTCAGTAAGTTACTCAAGTTGAACTCATTAAAAATTGGACCAATTATAGTGATGGTAAGTTCGTAAAGCGGTATAAATTGTGTAGGAGAAGCTTATATCTCATTCCATTTTGTTGAGATAAACATCATTGAGGACGATGAGTCCAATATGAGGTGTTTGTAACACTGTGGATGAATTTTAGAGGTGTTAAATGAGACGAGCAGTTTACGAGCTACTAGAGTTCGAGCTCGTGTAACTTAAATTCCAGTTTGATAATATTTGAGTTTGAGTCGAATTCGAACGATTTGTTAATGTTCAATTAGTTTCACTAGCCCAACTCATATTTTATGATATATGACTTGATCATTTGGATCGTTTAATAACACTAGTGAATTTCACATTGGCAATGGAAATCTTATAATTAAGAACGAAAGTGTAAATTAGTCATTTAAATAAAATCAACAACCAGATATCGAATAAAAAATGGATCATAGAACCGAGAGATGTAATTAAACTAATGATAAAGACCTTAATTTACCCTAAGACTTGAGTAGGCGTGTAAACGGGTCGAGTTGAGCCGATCCCGAGCTCGCCTAGGCTTGAGCTCGGCTCGTTTAAAATTCGCTGAGCTCGAGCTCGGCTTGTTTCGAGCCTAGTATATAAAACTCGAGTTCGGCTCGTTTCATGTTATACAAGCTCGAGCTCGAGATCGGCTCGGGCTCGACTCGTTTATTCCAAATTAATATTTATTTAATTTTTTATTAATATATAATATATTTATATTCCTAATTTTTAACTATATTCAATACGATTTACCGTACTAATAGATTATTACTATTATACAATTATATTTTATGTTATTATATGAATAATTATTAGAGATGAAAAGCCCGTTTAAGCTTGTGAGCTTGTTCGGGCTCGATATAAGAAGCTCAAACTCGTTTATTAAAGGGTTTAGTACGCACAAATGTAACAAACTATAGTCTGACATTCATAGTATGTAATGAACTACTCGGGCTTCCATTGTATATAACAAACTTATAATTTCTTTACATTGTATGTAATTTATTTGTACTTTTTTCACGTGTCGACTTTATATGCTATCACGTAGCGTCCATTAGAACCGCTAATCTGACGAAAATAAATACAATGTAAATAAATTACAATTTCGTTACATACAATGTAACTTTGAATAGTTCGTTACATATTACGAATGTCAGACTATAGTTTGTTACATTTGTGCGCACTAAATCCTTTATTAAACGAGCTCCTAACTATGTTCAAGCTCGGGTTCAAGCTCGTTTAGGCTCTGCTCGGATCGAACTTTTAACGTATCGAATTTGAGTAGCCCACGTGCAGCCTCGACTCATTTACATCCATATATTGAGTTCTTTTAAAAAATATTTACCTATGAATTAAAGAACTTAGCAATTTCATGCTAAAGTATTTTTGGTAAAGTAATAAGAAAAGAAAAATATTCAGTTAAATTGGCAACAACTTTGGTTAAAGCTCGATTTATAACTTATTGGTTGGTAAAGTCGTTGGTAAGTCCACTGCTTTCCATCGATTTTGAAGTTGTTGGTAAAAGTCGTTGGAATTTTAACTACCAACAAAAAATTTACGTTGGCAATGTATTTTTATAACTTCATCAATAATTTTCTTCTAAAAGTCGTTGGTAAAGTTTGGCGGGAAGTTTCCCTCAAAGATTTCAACGAATTTACCAACGACTTCATCGTTGGTAAATGAAAAAACCAATTTCATGACATTTTGTTGGTATAATCGTTGGTAAATCAAGATTTTACCAATGAATTTGTAGTCGTTGGTAAAAAGTTGTTGGTAATGGCAGCTTTTCTAGTAGTGTGTGATATGTGTCATACAGTGTATGAATTAAGCGCACATTATTAGTATTACTCCGTATTATTTAGTGTTACTCAAATAAAATTATTCACTTAGACGGTCAACATTTATTTTTACAATGTGGTCGTTGTCAAACATCTTTTAGTCACGTTGGCACCAAATATGCGGAATGCACAAGTGGGCCTTGCGAAACAAGAATCTACAAATTGTAAATTAAAAAAAGGGAACAAATTAAAATTTCCTCCAAAGCGGAATCCTTCATGTCGATCCACGTACTGGAGCTCACCGATGAGACCCACATAGATCATTACTTTCATTTTCGAGCCATCTAGCTAGTGAGAATCAATGCTAGAGAACCAGTTTCATCTCATCTTTGAGAAGGAAAAAAAGTATATAAAAAACTTTGGCCATAAAGGGCAATTTCATGTTACTTGGACATCTCGTTAAAGTAACATTAGGTGGTGTTATTGGAGACGGTGGTTGTTGCAAGATTCAAATTTGTTTTCTATTTTTGTTAGCGTTGGTGGCGGCAATTATAATGGTGTTTGTGGTGGTGGTTGTTTTATCTTTTGGGTGGCAATATTGATCAGTTGGTGGTGGTGGTTGTGATTATCGGTTCATCAGTGGTGGGTGATTAACTTATTTTTTTTAGTTGTGATTGTTGGGATATGTCCATATCACAAATCACAAATAAATATATGACCGGATTATACGTGAACCTAAGTGGTCAAACGCGTTAACACGTAGATACAATTAATGTAATTAATATATTATATTAATTATCATTTCACGATAAGCCTAACGGTCGTTAACTAATGGTTACATAACGAAAGTTGGGTTACGCGGACTGAGGGCCCAACCGTCGGTCGGCCCAATCCAACCGTCGATTGATGTGCGTGGGTCGCAAGACAAACCAGCCCAACCGCCGGCTGAGCTAATCCAGCCGCCGGTTGGGTATCTGCATATATAAATCGCTCAATGTTAACCCTAAACGCGTTTTTTAAGTTCGGAAAAACCCTAAAAATGACTGAAAACCCCAAAGGCAAAGATTTTTGGTTTTAGGTTAAGATCAAGTGATTTGGTTTGCGTATCGTGATCCAAGAACTAGCATTCTAATTCTATTGCTAGATAACGTGTTGTGTGTGAAGCCATAGAGGGTTTTTTCTTTAAAACCTCTATAGTTCGTTCGTATCTTGAAGTTGTTCCTCGTTTAATCCACAACAAGAAAAGGTACACAAGATAGATTCGTTGTGTTTATGTTAATTAATTGTATGTTATACATGATCCCATTTTCCGCTACGTTTACTCGTGATTATTACTTGTTTAATATGTTTAAAATTCCAACATTGATGGTGGTTTTTGAAATTTCGTCTCATCTAACAATGGTGTATTCTAATCTAGATCAAGTATAGTCTATGATTTGTGAAATGGAGATGGCGATACGAAAACATATTATTGCGCCTTTAGTCTAACATTACCATTCTGCCAATGTAAACACACTTGTGGAGTTGCAAAAGGGAAGACGTTTGTGAAATAGATCACGAGTCTAATTAAAGCTCTGGGTGTCCAAAAGAGCTGTTGAACATTGCCAAATGTATAATGTAATTTAGCGTCTTAACAAGTGTCTCAACCACTAATGATTAAATAGGCTCAAATTTGAGTAAATTTGGGGTAAAAACCGTACTAAACCGGTATTAAGGTCGTAGGACCTAATCATATGCGACTATTATTTATTTTCTTAAACCTATTCCTAATTTAAAATCGATACGTAAATTTAAACTTGTGAAATAAAACTTCCCACATTTCAGCTCAATTATCGTTTTGAGTAGATTGTCATATATGTTAGTAATATAGTATATTGTTTTTCATTGGGAAATTAGATGCTTATTATTTCATCAATAGTAAATTGGGACCCAAAGCTTAAGAAGCCAACAAAGTAGAATTTATGATATTTTGAAAGATGATTGTTTGTGGTGGTCATGGTTTTAGTGACGATGACATTATGGTGGTTTTTGATGGTGGACACGAGAAATACTCTCTTTTTTACAATATACGCAATCTATTTTTTAGTATTATATTTTGATCACCATAAGTTATCTATATTTATATTTTTATATAGCTAGCGACAACAATCATATAATTCACCTGTTTAAAAGTCATTGTACCTTCTGATCAAAAAAAAAGTCATTGTACGTCCGATGAGAGATTTTATTCAAATTCTAAGAGAACATAAATTCAAATTAACATAAAACGAAGAAACCAAACAAATAAATCTATTGTCACAAACGCGAGTATTGTAACATTTTTAATCAATAGATATTAGTATACGTCTTGAAATCGGTATTCACATTTTAGTTTTTAGTGTTGTACAAGTATAATGGTAAGCTTTCTGTTATTTAAATAAAAATAAAAATTAGAACCTTTTTTTTATATAAAAAAGGGTTTTTTTTTTATTGTATGCCCAATGGCACACAATAACAAGTAATTACTAATTAATTACCTTAATTACTCCAAGCTTAGTATTAATGTCTTTTCTATTTTTCTCTCTTTACCCATTCTACCATTCTCTTTTTTTCTTTTTAATTTCTTTCTTCCTTTGTTGTAAACGTATCAATCATTCCCTCCCATCCTAAATTGTTGAGTATATTTACAATATTGTACAATATTTTCATTTGCTCCAAAACTTTGAAACCTATTTTTATATTAATATTCATTCTCATCTTTCTTTATTATTGGACATGGTTTTATGCTTGATTCCAAATTAACCTATATACAAATATAAAGTAAAAAAAAAAAAAAAAGACGAGAAAAAAGAAAATATATAGAAAAAAAGAAAGAAAGATAGAACAACTAGTCATTATATTTCAAAGATGTACTTTAACATAAATAACAAAAAGCAACATTTGTGTGTTAAAATAGGATTCGCATCTTCATCCTCTAACACGGTTTTCTTCTTCTTACTAGCACTTATTGAAGTAGCATCATTTTTATTAATCTTTTCTCGTTCGGGGCACGTGGTAATTTTATGACCAACACCTCTACATAGACTACAACGTACGTCTTCCTTTTTTGGTTGATTCGTTTCCTCTTCTCATACATGTCTCACTAGGACGTCCTTTTGTTTTCGAAATAGGAAGGCATTGAACCAAATCTATCGCATCAGATGCAACCATGTTATTGTTAACGGATGTTGAAATTATAACCTCTATATCATGTGATGGAGAAACTTCTTCTCGATTCCACCATGAAATTTAATAAGTAGGAGGAATTTTAAAACAATCTTTACGAATAAGAACCTTTAAGATATGCCTACATAATATACCAACAAATTCAAAGTTTTTGCAACTGCACTTGACAATCTTACCATCCCAAACTACCTCATGCCCTTTCGCTTGTATCCCCTTATGATAAGTGACAATGAAACGGGTTTGTGTAATTTCATGAGCCATATATTGACTTGCCCGGCCAAATTCCTCTTGAAACTTTTTAAATGCTTATGGGGTTAGAAAATGATGCCCTTGTTCTTCTAGTGGTGAATGTGATCTCAAATAGGATCCCCTATATTTCTCCAACATAGTGTCTTGTAGTTGCGTTTGTTTAACATCTTCTATTGCAAGATCAATCTATCAATGTATAAATATATAAAAACATTATGAATAAAGAAAATATATAACATGATGTAAAAAAGAAAGATAAGAAATGATTACTTATTTGTCTAACGAATTGATTTAAACATGTTTTGTGAGATATAAATCTCTTTATAAATGCATTTATACTTTCCGATCTCCTAGTTGTTGTCATGCCACTGAAAAAGAAGTCACGAAGATAAGCTGGCACCCAAATTCATTTAATCCGGTACAACCCATTTACATGTTTATTCCCATTTAAATTGTACTTTGTGATCACAGACGACCATTGTGTTTCGAATTCTTCAATTGTTTCCAATCTGTATAAGCTATAAAATTATGAACACCAACTTGAATAACTACTTTTCAATATAGAAATGAACCAACCGCTAAATTTAGTTGTGATGTGCCATATACAAAACGCATGTTTTGTGAAAGGCATTTCTTTTGAAATTGCCTTCGTGAGCCACAGATCTTGATCAGTCAATATTGTCTTAGGCGAATGTGTCATAAGCAAATTAAAATTCTGTAGTTTAATAATAGATTGATCAACATAAAATCAAAATAAATAACTATTAATAGATATAAACTTAATGTACCTTTAAGAGCCATTCAAATGTGCTTGTTTTATCATTGCGTAAAAGTGCACACCCAAATAAAATTGTTCTCCCATGATTGTCGACACCAACACAAATACCAAATGGCATGTCATAAGAGTTCACTTTATTGGTAGTATCGAATACCATAGCATCTCCATATCTTTTGTACCAATCAAAACCTTGAGCATGAGACCAAAAAATATGCTCCCACTTGTTTTCACTATCAAGTGTATATGCATATTGAAAATTCCGATTTTCAATTTTATTTTATTTTTTGCAATATTCCAAAAGATCTTATGCATCATTTTGAGAATGCATTTCACGAATTTTAGCCAAATCGTTATGAACATCTTTAGTTGGATAATGAAGTTGACCATGTGGTACATTGTTTTCTAGTTCCATGACACGCATAATTTGTCTAACCGACAATCCACACTCTTTGAGCATGAGTATAAGTTTCTCATCTTCTTTTGTAATACACCGATACGATGGAAGAAAACGTACCTCCTCTATAGACAACAACTCGTGATTATATTATAGTATAAAACTAGTAACTTGCCACTCCTCCGGAAAAATTTCGTTTGCTCTTCTCAATTTTATTCGCAAACGAGCCTTGCAATCACATCTTGTAGAAACCCGATTTCTTTGGTCCTTTGAAGGATCAACCACTTTAACAGTAGGATTTCCTTCGCGGTGACAAAAGAAATCGCGTCGGTTTTTTTTTCTTATCTTTATTGGTAAACCTTCCTTTACGAATTGAAAATCCATTAGCTTTGCATATTTTTGATAAAAGGAATAAGCTTCTTCTTCATTTAAAAAAGATTGACCAATAAACGGTTTATCAAACACTTCATTTGTGTATTGTAAATCTTCAAAAACATTGGCAAAATCTTCCTCCATAGGAATTTCGTTCAAGTCAAAAAGAACATTTGCACTCATTTTAAAAAATACAAAAACAAAGATTAAACATAAGCTACTTACACATCATTTTGCTAGTTTCAATGAATAAGTCTAAAAAAAGTCTTGTATATGTATATGAATGTAAGAAAGTGCGTATGAAAAGGAAAAAAGATAGGAAAATTGATATTAAAATTAAGGAGGGATTTTTGGAGTAAATGAATAATTAATTTGATAATATTGAATATTAAATAAAAGATCTTGAATGGGAAATGATTGATACGTTCACTACAAAAAATATATCATTCTACTACATTTTTTCCTTCACACTTTTAGAAAGTATGTAAAACTTTTTGAAAAAAAATAAGATTTTCCACACTTATATATGTAAGAAAGAAAAACTCACACTTAAAAGTGTGGAGAAATTACAACTTTTCAATATTTCAAAGTGTGGAAAAAAATTAGTAACAAATGATTTTCTGTAACACCCCCAAATTCACTGTTTGGCGGAAGCAAGTTTTGGGGTGCTACTAATCAAATATCACAGCGCAAAGATAAAGCAAACGACATCAATATGCAACTTTTGTAAATTAGTTACATTCCCATAGATATAATGTTTGAAAACTTAATGTTTTCGTATACAAAAATGTAGTTTCCTGAAGTCCACCCGTATAGCGGGAGATTCTATTACATAATCGAAATATACAAAAGATAATGCTAAGAATCTCCTTTAATGGAGTTGTGTTGAAATAATGCGACTCTAGCTATGTCCTGGAGTAATCCTACTCCGTCTGTGTACCTGAGAATACATGCTAAAAGGGGTCAACACGAATGTTGGTGAATCTCACAGGTTTGTAAGTAATATCAGTTTTGAACACAAGATTACATCAGTAGTGCCCGTAGGTGAAAAATCAGTATTTGCAACCCAGCAAATGTAAAACCAGTATTTGCAATCCAGCAAATGTAAGTAAGTAAGCTATACCGTTGCCGTGAGGCTCATAATCGAAGCTTAACCTGTAAGTAATAAGTTGCTCCCGTGACATGCTCGTAACTGAGCAAGCATATGTAACGAATAATAGTCGCCCGTTTATACAGAACGGTTCGTGGTAGCGCTACTACCCCGGGCGGGGAGGTTCATTTCCCTAATGGATCCATTAACTAGTGTTCGCGCTTAAGTCCATAACTAACGATATATGATGGAGGGCTTCTGTAGACTGTAAATAACTCATGCAATTCCGTTTGGTATAGTAAACAGTTTTAGTACTTGTGTTCAAGGAAAAATAGTAGCATGTTTGATGTGCTAAATCTAGTTATAAAATTTATCGTTGTTTAGTAAACCAAAAAGTACCTCGCTAGACCAATACACAACCGGGCAGTGGACCCTATCGTATAGTAGTATAGTTGGGTAAGTTCGGGTTCGAACACAGGGAACTAGATTGGATGATCAATAGAAGTGTGAGTAATTTAAAAAGAGGAAATAAAATGTGGTTGGTTTGTGTGACCGAATTGTCACGTTGCTTAAAACTACGAAATTTTAGTTAAACTAGGCAAGTGGACTCTTTAGAGTCAAAGTGATTGATTTGGAACTTTCAAATATTAAAAACTATACTTGCTTGGATTAGATCGTTAGTGATTTCGGGGTGTAAAGTTAAAACCGGTTATTTTATGCAAACAATTTTCCATCAAACCTAGGCTTAACATTCGCCATCACCTAATAATTCAACTTCAATTTACAAACCCATGATTCAATCAAATAACGGACATTCGCCATAGTTACCTATTTGCATATTTGAGCTTAACTTGTTAACCTATTCCAAAACCGCATCCGCAATCAAGTTCAACAATTTATAGACAAAAAGTTGACAACAATTCACTAGATAGAAAACGTTCGCTATATCTATTAGCAAATTATCAAACAAGTTAATTATTTGACATTAAGCTCAAATACACAAATAATTGATTAAACACAAGTTCAAGTTAAAAGAGTTTATGATTCATCCAAACGAAAGGCATTCGCCACATCCGCTAACTCAAATTATACTAGTTAACTAGCTTCACTTGTAATAATTTTCACATTCGCGAAAATAGATTCATTCATTCATTTCATACAAATGACAAGTATTTTTATTAAACAACAAACATTCGCTATAGTTGTTTAGTCAAAATACCCACAAGTTAAACCACATCAACTAGTTACATACAAATTTATGGATGAATCTTAAACTCAAAGCATAAATCAAACACCAAATATAACACCCCTAGTCACTAACTAGTTCATCCAAGCAAGTATAACAAAACCTAGCCAACCATCATAATCGCATCATCATACACACAAAACAACAAATAAACCAAGGAAAACATGATTATATTTAGATAAAAATGCAAACCGAGTTCGTACAATGTCGAGATGATGATTGTTAGTAACCGAGAGATGCTACACTAAAGGAAATCTTCAAGAAAATGAAAGAAAACCTTCAAGAACACCAAAATCGCCACCTAGTGACTGGTTTTTGTGTGTGTTTTCGTGTGTGAAAAAGTTGGTGAGATTCAATAGTGAAAAGGTACTTTTCTAGCCAAAAATTGATCTGCCGCCCAAACTACCCGGCGGGTTGTGTTATTACCCGACGGGTCCTTTGAAATTTGTGGAACCCGGCTGCTTGAACATATAACACGGCGGATCATTCGAAGAAACACAACCCGGCGGCTCAGTAGGATCACCCGCCGGCTTCTACAGGGTTCAAACGGCCGAATTTCTCTGTGACCAACAAATGATGGAAAAGTTAATTTACCCGGCGGCTAGCCTCACTCACCCGGCTGGTAACCATAAAAACCCGGCGGCTTGTTTAAACAACCCGCCGGCTTCTGCAGGATTACATGACCCGGCTGCTACATACCCCAAGCCGGCGGCTTCAAGCTATTTTCCAGCAGACCAGCTTTTAGCTCGAGACTTCAACACCTTACAAACTTGCTCGAATCATAACCAAAATGCAGTCCAAACGACGATTCTTCAATATTGATGCCTGTAATTCAATTTAAGCTAAATAAGTACCAAAAGTTCATAAAGTCCACTTAAAATGAATGCAAAAACAATGATATCGCTAAAGATAAACTTATACAAAATGAGCGATATCAAATATCCCCACACTTGAACTTTGCTTGTCCTCAAGCAAACCGTTATTCATCATTTCATTACCCACTCTTACAACATTTTGAAGTGAAGACCAAGTTTACCAAAATAATGCTAACACTAACTACCAAGGCAATTAGGCTAGCAACATATGTATAAGAAATGTAAACTCGAGATGTTTTAGTTTGTCAAGCCCGAATGCACGACCTAGCACCTCACATAAGGATAAGTGTTTAGTCACTCACTCTCAACCTATAAGACTACAAGGTAGGGAAGCAAGTAATGTAACACTCAATCAAGCCAAGTCGTGATGCGTTGTTACCATAGGCTTGCAAGAGGATCAAATCTCCACCGACTTGGCGTGAGCACCAAGTGAGATCTCAAAGGAGGTATTCTAGCATGTGTTGTAACAAAGTAGGCTAATTATGGAATAGGGGTATGATAGACACAATAATTGGTGAAAAGTGGTAGTCAACACCCGTAAAAAAAATGCGGAAATGTTACCTATTGGTTTAAACACGTGACAGTCATGAAACTTAGGATTCTCGTGCAAAATCAATTCAAATTATTATTTGTTCTCATTTATAACTCATACTTCAACAATTGCACACAAATAACTCAAATTGATTTTTCACATTTGATTGGAATAATTGCATTCTATGACTTTCTATGAACCCTGTGTAACGAACTTTCGGACCAACCATCCTAGACCGGATAAAGGCCTTAGGTGGCTAGGTGTAAACACCCCTCGGGAACTACTTGTTCAGGAATTCAAAGGTCATTTAGTTGACTACAATCATCCAACTATAAACTTTAAGCTCAAAGGTCAACTTCTATTCATTTAATTGTTTCCAACTTCACTCATAGAATTTAACACTAGAATCCCAATTCAAAACGATTTAAGTCACATTTTGGTAAAATTTCATCATAAGTTCCAACTAGGCAACATCTTAGAAGAGTGATGGTTCGGGAATTGACTACACAAAAAATAAGGCTAATATTTAGTGGATTGAATGTGGAAGTTTTCTAGGGGTTTCTTAGCACAAAAAAATGAGTGCTAACGACCTGTGTAAACTGGATATAAATGGTTTTAAAGCAAAATAAAATCAAAAATTCCTAAGAATACCTCCTCGTCTTCGACCCCACCTATATCACATTTCTGTGATCCCACAGCGGTCTCAAAATGCATCACTAAGGCAAGTTCTAGAACAAACTACAATCACCGGCACACTCATAGCAATCAACAATATAAACACTAAAGGTAAGTGTTTTTCTCAATAAGGCTCAAATTTCTCACAATTTTTCATAGTGGAGGCTACAAGCGTGCTAGTCATGCAATTCACCCTATTAGGTTGCTTTTATGACACATCTCTAAAAATTTAGTTGCAAGAGGGAAGATTTAATTGCTTTTAATAGATTTTAGCTAACACATTTCAAAGCAATTAATTTAATAAGGAAAAGCAAATTCCTAGCATACTACCATTCCATAACCCGTTATTAGAATTCGTAAAGTTCAATTGGAAAATCCAAGATCAATAACAGACCTAATAAGTGGCTATAAAACAACAATATACTAGGAACAAGATTCTAATGAAGTTAACCCTCCCCACACTTGAGATTTGCATTGCCCTCAATGCAAAAACAGTTTAAAAGTACGAGTGCGAAGGGGCGAAGGGAACGAGAACTTCCCCGGGGGTTTGTTTGAGGAGCGAGTGCATTTGCTGAACTAATTGCCAGCCGGCGCACGATTCCGACATCCATAAAAGCTAGAACTTTAATCAATTGCCTAAAAAGAAAGCAAACATAGAAGGTTTGAACTCGAGTGACATTGTGCAAAACCGCACCCAAATGTCAGTCGAGTAAAATAGTTCCAAAAACCAACTAAGATAAGTATCAAGTCATGAAATAAAAATGTCTAACACATGAGGCACGTAGGCACTCTTAATGGAAACATAAAGATAGTGATGATAATGTTTGGCAACGAGCAACTAATAGGGCCATCCCCACCCCCCTGAACTAGGTCCCTGAGAACCGCCTTGATGGTCGCCTGGCTGAGTCCATGGATCCTAACTTTGATGATCTGAAGGAGCGTTATGGTACCTCTGCTCCTGCTGCAACTGCCTGTCATACTCTTCCTAGTGTTGGCGCTGAGCTTCCGCCAATGCAGCATCATGATCATAAACAGGGGGTGGGTGGTCGCGGGACTCAGGTGTACCCCATTGGTACAAGGGCTCGGCATAAGTGGTTTGATAGCCTTGTTGCTCGGCCATCCAGTTGAGATTACCAACAGTCCAATCAGTTCGGTACTCGAGGTTTCCCATCCGGTAACCCATTTCATGCCTGAAATCGTTGAAATCATCCCTGAACTCATTATGACCCACTTCAAGTCTTCCAATTCCCTGCATAAGATCAGAAAGAGAGGGTTGAGCTTGTCCCTGTTGTTGCTGCTGGGCTCTTTGGCGTCTCGGTGGTTGTTGGGGTTGCTCGGTCGCTTGTTTTTCAGGATAGGGAATAAATCCCTTTTTGTTTTTAGACACTGCTTCAGCTGCGTGGTACATAAGATAACCGACACTTTTCTGATTGAGATCCACTTGAGTCAAAGCAGACCTTATTCCAAAATTGACACCCAAACCCTTAGCAAGCAGAGTGACAAAGTGACCACCAACAATAGGACTTCGGTCCTTTAAACCCCCACCAGTTGTGTCAAGGTAGGTTGCCACACAATATGGAAAGTTGATGTGGTTCCTCTCATAGATTTGTCTCAAATACCAAATATCCGCCAATGTCACTTTCTCGCTGTTTTCACGCCTGTTTGCAATAGTGTTGGCGATGAAACGGTGAATGATACGAAGACGGGTATTATTCATGTCTTTGTAAGAGACCGAACTAGCTTCAAACTCCTTAGCACTAAACTGCTCCCAAAACTCCCCCTCAATAAAGTCTTGAGTGTCATCCACTCGAGCCCCAGAAATCAAATAATCATCAAAAAAGGTATAGCCGAGCTCAGCTGGAGTATAGATGTCCAAACATTCAGCTAGTTGTCTCATGGAAAGAAAGCGTGGTTCGCCTCCTAACCTGAATTTCATGAAATTTGCATCGGTAGCTGAGGTTACATATCTTTGCAAGATCAAAGTGGAAAAGAACTCATAGCATAACTCCTTGAACACTGGTTCCCTGATGTTAAACAATCTTTCCCATTCGGTAAATTCGTACACATTCCCTTGATACTCAAATCTCTGAATGAGAAGTTCACGAATCTGTTGAGAGAGACCAATCGCCTCAAGAGGTTCCCAGTCTACGTATCTGGATAGCTCAAACTCTTTTTTCAACAAAGTGAACAAGTTCCTGGCATACGTGGTGTAGTGCACCCATCGTTGGTCAAATCGAAGCCATGGGTGGATGTTAGCCGGAATAAATAGTGCTTCGGCAACATCAGGACCGACATGTGGGAATTCCTCCTCATCTTGCAATTGAGAGGTGGAAGTTTCAGCGGCTCTCTTGGAAGTGCTGGTTTTGCGTGACTTGCGTGAGGTTGCTGCTTGCTGCGAAAAATCAATAGAGAAACACAGTATTGCACAAAACAAATGTTAGTGTTAGTTGTAATCATAGACATGTCTCGTATGCAAAATGAGCGATAATATGTCAAAATCATAACCTCCCCCAACAAATAGTCTTTTCCCAACCAAAGTAGCATAAAAGCAGTTCACCAAAAACCATAACCAAACATGCCCAACAAGTTCAAATTTTTACTCACAAACTCATCAAAGTGCAGAGAATATGTAATCCAATATTAAACTAAACCAAACCAAAAACAATGCCTAATCAACATCATCTTAGTTAAGCTAGTCTTACAATCACAATTACACATTAGTTCATACAATGTACCATCATTCCAAGAAAGTCCATCATGGTCATTCAACTTATCAATAATAATAGTATCAAACATATACTTGAATAATGACAATGCAAGTGCATAGACAATTCTCAAGCAATGTCTTACAACCAATAATTATATCAATTAAAAATAATGACCAAAATTTTTCACCCAATTCATCTCCCTCAAAATTAACATGAACCCTAATCACCAATTATCACCTTTACATTATGAAAGTAAATGTAAAATAAGCAATTATAAGCAAAGTGATAAAGATATCATGTCAATTAAACAACTACAAACTCTTATCATCATCAAAATTCGGAATACCCATTTTCACATAAACCCTAATTTGCAAAGTTCACCAAATCAAGCAAATAAACATAGAATCATGGTGCAAATAGGATATGTAACATACAAACATGTTTAATAGCATGAAAAGTACAAGATTAAACATCCCCACACTTAGCAATTGCAAAACCCACATGTAAAGTAATGTGAGAGTAAAAATCACAAATCGCAAGTAAAAAGATGTTAATCCATACCTTAGGAGCCATTAAAACAAGAATTTGTGATGAAAAGAGTGATAATTTTTCGAAATGGGGCTAGGGTTTATTTAGTGTACCAGCCGTATGAAGAAGAAGAATGAGATAATTGGGGTTAGGTGAAAAGAATGGCCAAAAATCATTTTTTTAAAAACTGCAGATATGTTGGGAACCCGGCGGCTTCTTTAGTAACCCGGCGGGTTGATGTCGGGTTGGGCGCGGGTCAGATCCGGGTCGCCAGGTATCCAGATCAAAAACAAGCAAACAACCCGGCGGGTTGAATCGGTTAGCAACCGGGTCATATAATGAACCCGGCGGGTAGTGCAAGAAGACGCCGGCTTATATAGGCTTTAAATGGACGAATAGTTCTGTTAACAACATGTTGAGAAAATTTTATTCACCCGGCGTGTCAACTTAGTAACCCGGCGGGTTATTGTGAAAACCCGGCGGCTAATTGTTCAAACCCGGCGGCTAGCAACCCGATTCCAAAAACCCCAGTTTTAAATTTTTTTTTTTTTTTTTTTTTTTAACCAAGGAAATCAACAATAATTATACTATCAATAATAATTATTATTATACACCTTATAACTAGAAGGATACGAAACGGGTTTTCTTGGACCTGTTTGGACACTTTGTTTATTAACGATTCGAAAGCTTGACTCGACCCCGAATTCATTTGTCCTTGGGGTAAGCCGCGAGCTCCTCCCACTCGCTCTCCTCTTCTTCCTCGTGGTATAGTTTCAACCGATGACCATTGACAATAAAAGTTCCTCCATCCGAACCGAAAAGTTCAACATATCCGGATGGATAACCATGTTTGACCGTATAAGGACCGGTCCAACGAGGCTTGAACTTTGGTTGTTTTAGCTTGAAACGCGATTGAAAAAGAAGAACTTTGTCACCGGCTTTGAATTCTTTTCTCATCTTTAGCTTACGATCGTGCAACACTTTGGTGCGTTCTTTGTAGAGATGAGAATTTTCATAAGCTTGCAACCGGAGCTCATCCAATTCATGAAGTTGCATCATCCTTTTCTCACCCGCTTCGATCAAATCCAAATTGCAATTCTTGAGCGCCCAATAAGCTTTATGCTCAATTTCAAGGGGTAAATGGCAAGTTTTGCCATAAAGTAACCGATACGGTGTCGTTCCAATAGGTGTCTTGTAGGCGGTCCGAAACGCCCACAATGCATCTTCAAGCTTTTTGGACCATATGGCCCGGTTGTCCTTCACCGTTTTCTCTAAAATCCTTTTCAATGCACGGTTAGTGTTCTCGACTTGACCACTTGTTTGTGGGTGATAGGAAGTCGAGAACCGGTGATTTACCCCATACCTCTTGAGAACTTTTTCCAATTGGGCATTCGCAAAGTGAGTCCCCCGGTCACTAATCAACGCTTTGGGGATCCCAAATCGGAAAATAAGCTTTTCAAGAAATCAATGACCACACGAGCGTCATTCTTTGGCAAAGCTTTAGCTTCCGCCCATTTGGACACATAATCAACCGCCACAAGAATGTATTCATTTTTTAACGAAGGTGGGAACGGTCCCATGAATTCTATGCCCCAAATATCAAATACTTCGCAAACTTGGATGCTAGTTTGTGGCATTTCATCCCTTTTGGAGATGTTTCCGGTTCTTTGACACGCATCACATGTTTGGCACAAAGTGTTTGCTTCTTTGAAGATTGTCGGCCAATAAAAACCCGCATCATAGACCTTCTTTGCGGTGACCGAGGGGCCATAATGTCCACCGGTGGGCCCATAGTGACATTCATCCAAAATCTTTCTTGTTTCGCCACCCGAAACACATCTCCTCACCATGCCATCCGCACAAACGCGGAATAAATACGGTTCCTCCCAGAAATAATGCTTCAAGTTAGAGAAAAATTTGCTTTTCTCTTGGTGACTCATGCCCTTCCTCAAAACGCCACTAACCAAATAGTTTGCCAAGTCGGCATACCATGGTGCTTCCTCATCCTTGTTTTAATTACCTACCTGCAAAAGAAATTCCTCGGGAAAGGAATCATCAATATTAGTATCGCCTTGCTTGTCAAGATGTGGATTTTCCAATCTTGACAAGTGATCGGCGGCAAGGTTTTCGGCTCCTTTTTTATCCTTAATCTCAATGTCGAATTCTTGTAAAAGAAGAATCCAACGGATGAGACGGGGTTTAGCATCTTGTTTGTTGAAAAGATACTTTAAAGCCGAATGGTCGGTGAAAACTACGGTTTTAGATAGGACAAGATATTGCCTAAATTTGTCAAAGGCATATACGACGGCAAGCAATTCTTTCTCGGTGGTTGTGTAGTTTTGTTGGGCCCCATTCAAGGTTTTGCTAGCAAAGTAAATAGGTTTGAAATGTTTATCAATCCTTTGTCCTAGGACAGCTCCTAAGGCAAAGTCGCTTGCATCACACATGAGTTCAAAGGGCTTGGACCAATCGGGTGAGACTATGATAGGTGCCTTGGTTAAATGGTCTTTAAGGGCCTAAAATGCACTCAAACATGGTCCATCAAACACAAAAGGGGCATCCTTTTCAAGTAGCCTAGTCATTGGACGGGTGATCTTCGAAAAATCCTTAATGAATCTACGGTAAAAACCGGCGTGACCAAATAAACTTCTAATGCCCTTAACATTGGTCGGAGGAGGTAATTTGGCAATAACATCAATCTTAGCCCTATCAACTTCAATACCCACCCCCGACACTTTATGACCCAACACTATGCCCTCTTTCACCATGAAATGGCATTTCTCCCAATTCAAGACTAAGTGGGCTCTCTCACACCTCTCGAGCATTTTATCCAAGTTTCTTAAACATGACTCGAATGAATCGCCAAATACCGAAAAATCATCCATGAAGACTTCCATGGAAGTTTCAACCATATCGTGAAAAATGGCAATCATACAACGTTGGAATGTGGCGGGAGCATTGCAAAGACCAAAGGGCATTCTCCTATAGGCATAGGTCCCAAATGGGCAAGTGAAGGTGGTCTTTTCTTGATCCTCGGGATCTATGGGTATTTGGAAATATCCCGAGAATCCGTCAAGGAAACAATAATATTCATTACCCGCCAACCTCTCAAGCATTTGGTCAATGAATGGTAAGGGAAAATGGTCTTTTCTCGTGGCATCATTCAACTTCCTATAATCAATGCACACACGCCATCCCGTGACCGTCCTAGTGGGTATCATTTCATTTTGGTCATTGGCAACTACGGTCATCCCCCCTTTCTTTGGTACACAATGTACCGGGCTCACCCAAGAACTATCCGCAATGGGGTAAATAATACCCGCATCAAGAAGCTTAATTACTTCTTTCTTGACCACATCCACCATATTGGGATTAAGCCTCCGTTGTCTTTGGACAACGGGTTTAAAATCATCAACAAAATTAATTTTGTGTTTACAAAAGGATGGGCTTATTCCCGGTGTGTCGGATGTCCGCCAAGCGAAAGCTCTTTTGTGAGCCTTAAGTACATTTAACAATTTGATTTTTTCATCATTCACAAGGGATGAAGAAATGATTACGGGTAGGAGATTTTCCTCATGGAGATAAGCATACTGCAAATGACTTGGAAGTTCCTTCAACTCCAAATCATGTGGTGGATCCTCCAATGACGTTTTGATTCTCATATTGTCATCCTTTGTGAGCTCCTCAAAAGCATCCTCACATTCGAGCTCTTCTTCGTCATTTGTTTCTTCCATGCTCATGACCAACTCCTCCTCGGTCATTCCTTCAACATTTGACTCTAGCAAGTCAACAAGCTCCGATTCCAATCCAAGCAAGCTTTCCAATTCTTCCTCCACCGCATCATCTATCACATCAATTCTAAAACACGAATCATCATTAGAATAAGGATGCTTCATGGCCTTATCGACCGTGAACGCAATCCTTTCATCACCCACCCCCAAGGTCAATTTCTTATCTTTAACCCCAATTATGGCATCCGCGGTATGTAGGAAGGGTCGTCCTAAAATCAAGGGCACTTTACTATCCTCCTCCATTTCGAGGATAACAAAGTCAACCGGAAAGGTAAATTGCCCTACTTCTATTAGCATGTTTTCCGCAATCCCAATGGGATATTGGAAAGATCTATCGGCAAGACGGATGCTCATGCGAGTGGGGGTTAGGGATCCTAGGGCCAATTTAGCATAAAGTGAATATGGCATTAAGTTTATACTAGCACCTAGGTCCGCAACTGCATCACAAGTGATGATTTTACCCAATGTACACGAAATGATGAAACTCCCGGGATCTCCAAGCTTGGGTGGAATTTGGTTTTGGACAAGTGCCGAGCATTCCTCATTCAAAAACATTGCCGAAGCCTCCGACAATTTCTCTTTGTTGCTCACCAAATCCTTGATGAATTTGGCATAATTCGGCATCCCGGCTAATACATCAACCAAAGGCACATTGATTCGAATGCCCTTGATCATGTCCACAAACTTCCCATATTGAGCCGCAATCTTTTCTTTCCTTAGTCTTTGTGGATAAGGAATCTTCGGCTTGTAAGCTTTCACAACCGGAGTAGGTGACACCGGTGTGACCGTTGGTGTAGGAGCATCAACATTCTCTTCATTGTCTTCCTCCTCCATTTCCTGCACAAAAGAGTTAGAAACATTTTTGTCCTTGGTTTGAGGTGGTGGAAGCTCCTTTCCGCTTCTTGTGGTTATAGCATTCACATGCTCATTTCTTGCGGGTGGTGGTTGGTAAGGTTTGGAACCGCTAGAGGGTGAAGGTTGTGGTCTTGGGTTTTGTTGTGTATTACTCGGTAAGCCACCGGTTGGCCTACTACTTTGCCCCTCCGACAACCTCTCCATTTTCCGCTCCAAATCTTGGATTGAAGCTTGTTGATTCTTTTGCCCTTGTTCCATGCTCAACCGAATATTTGTCATTTGAGTTTTCATCCTCTCGGTGGCGGTTTCTTGCTTTGACATAAACTCCTTCATCATTTGTTCCATTGGAGTCAATGTTGGTTCTTGTTTTTGAACCGGTGGTTGTTGTTGCTCTCTAGATGGGCTTTGGTGTCGATTTTGGTTGTAAGGTTGGTTTTGGGATTGGTTTTGATTGTATGATTGGTTTTGAGATTGGTTGGAGTTTTGGTTGTAAGGTTGGTTAGGTCTAGAAAATCGGATTTGGTTTTGGTTTTGGTTTTGGTTATAGCCTCCGCCTTGGTAACCTCCCGAATTTCGGTTTTGATAACCCCCTCGTTGGTAATTTCCGCTTTGATAATTACCTTGTTGAAGAAAGTTAACACCTTCCTCACCTCCTACCATTGGCAAATCGTCTTGTGCACAACTAGCCGTGGCATGATTTCCTCCACAATTACCGCAACCATCCCTAAGCTCTTTGATTTCTCCTTTGATTGTCTTGAATTGTGCATCAAACTTAGAAGATAAGGCCTTGATTTCTTTCATCATGGCCGAGTCATTGGAGCTTCCACTTCCGCTACTAGTACCCTCGGCGAATGCAACATGCTTTTTAACCGGTTTCCCTCCTTTATCCTTAGCCCAATTTAAGCTTTGGATAACCTTGTCTTCAAGAAGCTTCCATGCTTCATTCGGTGTCTTGTAGAGGAATTGACCTCCTCCCGAGGCATCAAGAATACTTGCCGATTCCAAGTTAAGACCATTGTAGAATAACACAATGATTTCTCTCTTCTTCAAATCGTGACCATGGCAATTCCTCAACATGTCTTTCATCCGACACCATGCCTCTACCAAAGTTTCGCCTTCTTGTTGTTTGAAAGCTCTAATCTCATTCAAAAGTCTTTCGGCCAAAGCCGGAGGATAAAATCGTCTAACGAATGCTTCCCTCATCTCATCCCAAGTAGTGATGGTGTTTGGTTCCAATTCTTGATACCAAATCTTTGCCTCACCACAAAGTGACATAGGAAATGTCCGTAGGCGAATCACTTCATCCATATTTGCCCCATACTTGAAATAGCTCCCGATTTCAAGAAAGCTAGCAATGTGTTGGTGTGGATCAACCCGCACCATTCCGTCGAATTGTTTATCTCTAATGAGTTGCATATGATGCCCCTTCAAAGAGAAATTATCATTTTCAATATCTTGAACCCGTATGGCCGCCTCGGGTGTCGGTGCCACGGTTCTCGTCCGTGAGAACATAGGAGTATCATCCTCATCCGCCATCTCTTCTTCACCTTCGGATGGTGTTGAAGGTTCTTCTTCGGGTGATGGAATTTCCTCCACAAAAGTTTCTTCCACCTCGATGGTGTTCCCCGAAGATGTATCGGTATCCGTTTGACTACTAGATGATTCCGATGATCTTTGCTTTGGTTTCCTCCTTCGTTTACTCTTTTTGGTCTTCTCCGGGTTGGACAAAGGACTTAGAAGCTCTTTACCGGAGCTCTTTGTGTTCATCCACAACCAAATCACACCTGAAAGTACACAAACGATAAAACCATAAACGTATCGGCGCAATACAAACAAAGGTAACTTTCCAAGAATAAATTCTAGAAAGGATCAATTAATCACACTTAAATCAATTTCACAAATCAAGTTCCCCGGCAGCGGCGCCAAAAACTTGATGTGCTAAATCTAGTTATAAAATTTATCGTTGTTTATTAAACCAAAAAGTACCTCGCTAGACCAATACACAACCGGGCAGTTGACCCTATCGTATAGTAGTATAGTTGGGTAAGTTCGGGTTCGAACACAGGGAACTAGATTGGATGATCAATAGAAGTGTGAGTAATTTAAAAAGAGGAAATAAAATGTGGTTGGTTTGTGTGACCGAATTGTCACGTTGCTTAAAACTACGAAATTTTAGTTAAACTAGGCAAGTGGACTCTTTAGAGTCAAAGTGATTGATTTGGAACTTTCAAATATTAAAAACTATACTTGCTTGGATTAGATCGTTAGTGATTTCGGGGTGTAAAGTTAAAACCGGTTATTTTATGCAAACAATTTTCCATCAAACCTAGGCTTAACATTCGCCATCACCTAATAATTCAACTTCAATTTACAAACCCATGATTCAATCAAATAACGGACATTCGCCATAGTTACCTATTTGCATATTTGAGCTTAACTTGTTAACCTATTCCAAAACCGCATCCGCAATCAAGTTCAACAATTTATAGACAAAAAGTTGACAACAATTCACTAGATAGAAAACGTTCGCTATATCTATTAGCAAATTATCAAACAAGTTAATTATTTGACATTAAGCTCAAATACACAAATAATTGATTAAACACAAGTTCAAGTTAAAGGAGTTTATGATTCATCCAAACGAAAGGCATTCGCCACATCCGCTAACTCAAATCATACTAGTTAACTAGCTTCACTTGTAATAATTTTCACATTCGCGAAAATAGATTCATTCATTCATTTCATACAAATGACAAGTATTTTTATTAAACAACAAACATTCGCCATAGTTGTTTAGTCAAAATACCCACAAGTTAAACCACATCAACTAGTTACATACAAATTTATGGATGAATCTTAAACTCAAAGCATAAATCAAACACCAAATATAACACCCCTAGTCACTAACTAGTTCATCCAAGCAAGTATAACAAAACCTAGCCAACCATCATAATCGCATCATCATACACACAAAACAACAAATAAACCAAGGAAAACATGATTATATTTAGATAAAAATGCAAACCGAGTTCTTACAAAACGAATTGTTTTAGTGAAAATTCTTTAAAATTCTGATTTCTGCGACACAATTTGCGACATAAAAGTTTGGTATGCGACACAAGGGTTGTGTCGCATAGGAATGCGACACAAGAGCTTAGCGACACAAGGGTTGTGTCGCAAAAGCTTGCAATGCTGATTCAACAGCGACATAAGGGTTGTGTCGCATAACGTCTACGACACAAGGGTGCGACATATCGGTACGACACAAAATATGACACAATATGGTTTATGCGATACAGCATGCGACATAGGCGTTGTGTCGCAAAGATGAACACCAGCTCAGAAAGTTGCGACTGTCGCGATTTTCCGATCCAAAACCCAAACCAAACGCATTTTTAAGCCGTAAAATCATGTTCTCTTCATTGTTTAGGTTATAACTAAGTTGTGTACACAATGTTACATCAAAACATTACACCAAAATGAATAGATTTAGGAATTTAGATATTTTCTTACAATTGCAAATCGGAGCTAAAGGAGGCCGGAAATGATGATGACGCTTTTGTTAATCTTGTTCCTTGTTTGTTTGTGATTCCGAAAATATGAATTTCGTGGGTTGATTCGTAAATCCGAAATTTTGGTGTGGATTGAGTTGAGAGAGTTTTAGTTTGTGTGTGTGTTTTGAAATAATGAAAATGAAATAGAATGGGAAGGTGGTGGTGGAATGATGGCTGATTCTAAGGGCAAATGAGGGAAAACACTTCCCAAAATACAGTATTTACTCCATGTCCTAATTGATTAATCGTTCGTTTTTAGTATTTAACCAAACAGTTATATTTTTAAAAATGTGACTGGGGAATTTTGATAAAAATGTCTTGAAATTAATTATAAAAACATTTGTCGAGATATTTAAATTATTTGATTCGCGTTTAATACGTTTTTGCTAAAATACTCATAATGTTGTCGCGCTAATCTAATAGTGTCCGTTCGAATATGCATTTATACAGAAAAATACGTTCCCATTATTTAAGTAAGTTTTGTCACCAACGTCCAAGTAAAATGTATCGGACTCTGTCCGGTTAATCCGTACGATTTATCCAAATCGCGTAAGTACACACATATATATAAATCACCTTATATATACAAATAGAGTCTGTAATTAGTCCTATTACATACTAATTACAACTAGTTACAAATAATTAGGCATAATTAATTATCCTAATTATGCAGGTGTTACATTTTCCCACACAAGTGAAAGTGTGGATAATTGGGTGTTACAAATGATTTTCCACAATTTTAAGTGTTGATAAATTGTAATTTATTCACACTTTTAAATGTTAACTTTTTTTTCCTCACATTTATATATGTGAAGATTGTAGTGATTTCCACCCTTATTGATATAACAAATTTCTACACAATTATAAGTGTGAATAACTTAACATAATTTCATACATTTTTAAAAAGTGTGGGAAAAAATGTGTGGAAAATGATATATTTGTTGTAGTATAAGTGTGAATAAGTTAACATAATTTCACACATTTTTAAAAAGTGTGGGAAAAAATGTGTGGAAAATGATATATTTGTTGTAGTTGTTTACAGCAAAGGAAGAAAGAAAAAAGAAAAAAAGAGAAGGGTAGAATGGGTAAGAGAGAAAAATAGAAAAGACATTAATACTAAGCTTGAAGTAATTAAGGTAACTAATTAATTGTTATTGTGTGCCATGGGTATGCAATAGAAAAACCCATAAATAAAGGGTGATAATATTTTCACCATATTTTTTGATAGATCCACCAAAAATGTGCATTACAAGATTGTATGTACAAGTAAATAATGCATGTTGATGGTAGATATATCAAAAGTGGTGGTAGATTTATCACCGCCCATAAATAAATTGAAATTGAAATTAATAATAAACAATACTAATACTAATAATGCTATAAATAAAAAGGGGTAAAAGGGAAAATAAGTAATGTGTGTTGGAAATTTAACATGTCCAGGAAAGGAAAGAGACAAGACGAGGATTGGAAAGATTGACTTATTATTTAATTTCCATTATTAGACTACTGTTTAATTATCATTTCATTCACTTTCAACATCACTCACCATTTTACACTTTTGGCCTAACCTTTTTTATCTAGCCCTATAATATATTAAAAAAACAAACTCAAAATTTTACTTATATTACTTCGTCCCAATTATACTATCCCCAAACATAAATTGTTCAATTTTAAGATAGGGTTAATAATGATTTAATTATCAAAGTTTTACTTTTTTTTTATCGTTTTAATCACTCGAGTTTTTTTCTCATAATTTAATCCTCCAAATTTCAAAAACTTGACGATTTAATCCTTCAAGATTATTATACTTCAAAAATTTGATGGTTTAATCCCTATAATTTATCTTTTGTAGTGATTTTACCCTTTTAATTTTTTCTTGTTAAATCATCTACCTTTCAAAAAAATTATGATTTAATCCTTTGAAGGGTTAAACCAATAATTCAATGCAAACTTTAAGGATTAAATCATGTGAAAAACTTGAGTGGTTAAAACGAAAAAAAGAAGAAGTGAAACTTTGAGGATAAAACCATTATTAACCCTTTAAGATAAAGTAACTTAATGTCATTTTTATATATTATATTCAAAGTAAGATCAACTTGGAATATTTAATAAATGAGTTATTAAGAGTAATAAATAAGGGTAGAATTGGGGGTTTAATGAATTTTTGTGATTTATGATTATTTTTTACTAGTAGACACTTTATTGTCACAAAAATAGTAAGGTGAACAATAAAATTGAGACAAAAATAGTACTACTTGTTGTAAACCCATTGGGCTTGTGAATAGCCCACCTCTTAGTCATTAGGTAATTAGGGTTTAACCTATTTCTTTATCTATAAATATGGCTCATTATAACACTCATGGAATATATCTTCAATAACAATTCTACTATCTCCCCATTCTTTATTTCATTTACTTTACAATACGTTATCAGCACGAATATCTCCTTTGAGTTAGGGTTAACTTTCCATCGTCTTTCTCTCTAAGTACGGCACTAATTTATTATTTTTTTTTCCGTTCGCTTATATGATTTCTTTTATAACTTGCATGTATTGAATAGCACGTTCCACTCACACTTTTAGTTTTATATAATGATCACGTGTCCCTCTACTGATCTATTATTTTTGTGTTTATATATATCATAATGATTCTTTTGTTAAGTGTTTATGATGATATGTTAAATCTCGTATCTCTTAAAAGTACGGCTACACATTTTTTTTTTCTTCTTTTCGATCATATTTATCTTCATTGTTTATCACATAAGTTGTTAATAAAAAGAATCAATGTTATCTATAAACTCTTTTGTAATTTACAAGAACAATCAATGTTCTATTGTGAATCAAATAACATAACCTCACGTTAATGTTATTAATATATATTTATATGATCTTTTAGATCTATAATGGTTTTTCAATAACCTCATGTTATTGATATATATTTATATTTATGATATTCAAGATCTATAATGATCTCTTAAAGAGAATGAATAATTGACATAACCTCATGTTAATGTTACATTATTTGGAACCTCAAGTTCTATGTTAATAATAATTTATTCTATTTATCTATTTAAATTGTATCATACTTTGGCTAAATAATATATTGTTTCTTATTTTTGTAGTCACAATGTCAGATCTTACAAAATTGAATTTCACTGCTCTTGACATTTCTGGAAACAATTATCTTCCATGGACACTTGATGCAAAGATTCATCTTACTGCAAACAATTTGGGAGAATCAATTAAAAAAAGGCAATACGGTCTCTCTACAAGACCGTGCCAAAGCCATGATCTTTCTCCGTCACCACCTCCATGAGGATCTTAAAAAAGAATATTTAACGGAGGAAGATCCCTTAGAATTATGGCAAAGTCTAAAAGAAAGATTTGATCATCAAAAGCAAGTAATTCTCCCAAAAGCTCGTTTTAACTGGATGCACCTCAGGTTGCAAGATTATAACACCCCTCATTATTATTATATAAAATACGGAAGCGAAGATAAATAAAACACATTACTTCATTACATATTTTCCAAAATACCAAACAGTTTAGATGGTTAAGTTACTACCACTTAAAAACCTGTTCAAAAGATTAGCATGTCGGGGTATTATATAAACTAAACTGAGTTACAACAAAATAATCAGAGTAGCTTGAATATCAAACATTCCATTCTTCCAAGGTTTGACCTTCCTGCTACCCACCCGCATGCTCAAAACAAAAGTCTGCAGGAAGCAACAACGAGGGATTAGCACATAGCTAATTGAGTAAATCCAACACTCAACATTTAACTTAGCTAAACCAATTAACAACAACAAGTATTCGCAACTACAACAATCAACAACAACTTAATGAGGATCGGTGGATCCGGGGATAACCTTAGCACCCGGGCGGCTCCCCAAGATCACTTATCCAAACATATCCGTATGGCCATAACGGACGAGACCGATAGCTAGTGTTTATCATACTTAGGTACAGTTCAGCACACACAACAAATGAAGTACGTCCCTGTACCGTTCACACAACAACCCACTAGCCCAACCAACAGTTCATCAACTTGTTGACCTCATTAACAACAATGCCCGAAGGCCACACAAAGCACATATAGGCATATGATCAACAATAACAACTAATCAAGTCTACGTTTACCCGTCGTAATCAAATGATTACAACTAAGCCAAACGGTGAGTTTTGAATCCACTCACCAATACCTTCGTCTTCAAAATCTCTGATTCCAGAGATCACTTATCTTTCGGAGGATCTGAGAATCAATAATCAACATAAGTTAGTACTTTGCTTCATAATTTGTAAATATCAAAATGAGCAATTTTATAAAATGCCACTATAGCATTCAATAAGTGCCACTATAAACATCACCTTCTAAACACTTAAGCATTTTTTTTTTTTTGAAATTTTCAGAATCCATCAAAATTTACTATGCAAACGCGATCCGGACTAAGGGGAGTTGGATCGCGTTTGTCCTTAGGAAATAATTCTGTCACCGAAAAACACTATCAAACGCGATCCGGATAATAGGCCTGGATCGCGTTTCACAGGCCAAAAACTCGACTAAGGCGTTTACAACAAGGGAACGCGATCCGGAAGCGTAGCCGGGATCGCGTTCATCTGTTCTTCAGCTCAAGAACAGACCAGAACGACCTTAACACCATTTTTAACATTCAAACTCATCAAACTCGATTCTAATGCTACAAACATCTCCAATAATACCCCACATCATCATATAACAACATTACAAACATCAATTGGCTACCAAGATCAATTTCTAATCAAATTTCAATACAATCAAATTTATGAATACATAATCACATACTTACATGCTTGAGGAACAAGATGATGATATCAAGAAGAAGATAAAGATGGTGATGATGTTTGCTAACAGATTATCAATTCAATCCACACCTCAAGTTTGATAATTTTTACTTTGATTTACTATCTAGGGTTTAAGTGTTTTATTTGAAATGGAAGTGGGGAAAGAAATGAGTAAAGTGATCCCCAATAAAGGTCGGTCCATCATTTAACCGACCTACAACCTTGAGTATTTAATACCCGTCCTAAATCTATTGTCTGGAACCTAAAAATCAATTGCGAGAAATTTATTTTATTATACCGTCAACTTCAATATTTTAATATAAGCAATATTTCATTATCCACAATAAGTCCTAAGATCTATTTCACTAAGTTTCACAATTAAACAATTGTATCGCCAAAATTATTTAAAACAGTTAAATACGAAATTATAATTAGAAAATACCAGTCTATCGGAGAGGATGTTACAAATCTCCCCTCCTTAAGGAGATTTCGTCCCCGAAATCTCAGCCCCCCTCAAACAATCCAGGATATCTGGACTTCATCGACTCCTCGGTCTCCCAAGTTAGGTCGGAACCTAAACTATGTCTCCATTTAACTAATACCATAGGAATTTGTTTCTTCCTAAGTTTGGTAATCTTTCGGTCTACAATTTCAACTGGTTCCTCTACTAACTTCTGGTTTAGATCAACCTTTAAATCTTTCAACGGAAGAATTTGCGACTGATCCTCCACATTGCACTTTCTCAAATAACATACGTTAAATGTATCATGAATACCAGAGAGCTCTGGAGGAAGATCCAATGCCATTGACTGATCATTTACAACTTGTCGAATCTTAAATGGACCAATGTATCTAGGCGCCAACTTTCCACGTTTTCCGAATCTAATCACACCTTTCCACGGAGAAACTTTAAGATACACTAATTCACCTTCAGAAAATACAACTGGTCGTCTTTTAGGATCCGCATACATTTTCTGCCTATCTCTCGCGGCTTTCAACTTCTCCCGTGCAATGGCTACTTTATCAGCAGTTATTTGTACAATGTCGGGTCCAGCAAACTGTTTCTCACCTGCCTCTAACCAACAAATAGGTGTGCGACAACGACGACCATACAACATTTCATAAGGAGGCATCCCAATACTAGAATGGTACGAATTGTTGTAAGTAAATTCAACTAATGGGAGATGTGAATCCCATGAACCCCCATATTCCAAAATACAAGCACGAAGCATATCCTCTAAAGTTTGAATCGTGCGTTCTGACTGACCATCGGTCTGAGGATGATAAGCTGTGCTAAGGTTTACACGTGTACCCAACTCTTGTTGTAGGCTTTGCCAAAAACGAGAAGCAAAACGAGTATCTCTATCTGACACAATCGATAAAGGAATACCATGTCTAGAAACAATTTCGTTAACATACAATTGAGCAAGTCTAGTCAACGATGCTGTCTCACTTGTAGCAAGAAAATGCGCGCTCTTTGTCAAACGATCCACTATAACCCAAATCATATCATTGCCTCGAGCGGTACGCGGTAGCTTAGTCACAAAATCCATAGTTATGTGATCCCACTTCCACTCAGGTATTTCCAACTGTTTTAACGACCCATACGGCTTTTGATGTTCCGCTTTGACCTGAGCACAAATATGACACGATCCTACAAACTTTGCAATGTCGGTTTTCATCGTTGGCCACCAATACAACGGTTTCAAATCGTTATACATTCGAGTACTACCCGGATGAATGGACATTCGCGACTTATGAGCTTCATTCAAAATCAAATCTCGAATACCACCAATGGAAGGAATCCAAATACGAGACTGATAAGTCTTTAATCCCCTTGAATTTTCAACTAATTCATCCTTGCGTTTTAACATAATTTCCGATTTCAGATTCAGATCTTTCAAAGCTTCAAGTTGTACCACTTTAATTTGATCAATCAAATCCGAGGAAACATTCACTTTCAAATAGAAAACTCGATCGGGAGTATTCTTTCGACTCAAAGTATCGGCTACCACATTCGCTTTGCCCGGATGGTATCTAATCTCACAGTCATAATCTTTTATCAATTCCAACCATCGTCTCTGTCTCATATTCAATTCTTTCTGAGAGAACACATACTGCAAACTCTTGTGATCGGTACAAACAACACATCGAGTTCCATATAAGTAATGTCTCCAAAGTTTTAGGGCAAATACAACTGCTGCGAGTTCTAAATCATGCGTAGGATAGTTCTTCTCATGTGGTTTCAACTGTCGAGAAGCATAAGCGATAACTCTATCCCTTTGCATTAAGACACAACCCAAGCCCGAATATGAAGCATCACAATAAACCACAAAATCGTCAGTACCTTCTGGTAATGCTAAAATCGGTGTCTGACATAACAATTGCTTCAATGTCTGAAAAGCTTGCTCCTGCTGATCAGTCCACACATACTTCTCTTCTTTACGAGTTAACTTAGTTAACGGCCCGGCTATCTTAGAAAAATCTTTAATAAATTTCCGATAATATCCCGCTAATCCAAGAAAACTTCTTATCTCAGAAACAGATTTCGGCGCATTCCAATTCATCACAGCTGAAATCTTTGATGGATCTACTTTCACACCATCTCGACAAATTATATGACCCAAAAACTGAACTTCTCGAATCCAGAATTCACATTTGGAAAACTTTGCATACAACTGCTCCCGTCTCAATGTTTCAAGAACCAATCTCAAATGTGTAGCATGTTCAGTTTCAGATTTCGAATAAATAAGTATATCATCAATGAAAACAATCACAAATTGATCCAAGAATGGTCGACACACACGGTTCATCAAATCCATAAATACCGCTGGAGCATTCGTCAAACCAAAAGGCATAACCAAAAATTCATAATGACCGTACCTAGTACGAAAAGCAGTTTTCGGTATATCCTCATCACGAACACGAACCTGATGATAACCCGACCTCAAATCAATTTTAGAATACACTGATGATCCCTGTAACTGATCAAACAAATCATCTATTCTCGGCAAAGGATACTTGTTCTTCACAGTCCTCTTATTTAATTCCCTATAATCGATACACATCCGCAATGACCCATCTTTCTTTTTCACAAACAACACTGGTGCACCCCAAGGCGAGGAACTAGGTTTGATAAAACCTTTATCCAACAACTCTTGAATCTGATTCATCATTTCGCGGATCTCAGAAGGAGCTAACCTATAGGGAGCTTTAGCAATCGGCGATGAACCCGGAACAAGATCAATTCTGTACTCTACTTCCCTAACTGGCGGTAACCCAGGCAACTCATCGGGGAACACTTCAGGGTACTCACGAACAACAGGAACATCCGAAACAGTTTTCCTTTCTAATTTGGCATCAACTACATAGGCTAGGTATGACTCACAACCTTTTGATAATGATTTCCTAGCTTTCATCAACGAAATCAAAGGAATAGCTACACCATCCCGTTCTCCTCGAGCCACAACATATGACTCATTGGAGATTGGGATCCTAACAAACTTCTGGTGACAATCAATACTAGCCTTATTCTGACTCAACCAATCCATACCAATTATTACATCGAAACTAGGGATTGGCATCAACAAGAAGGAAATAGGAAAAACGTGATCATCAATAGTAATATTAGCTCCAGTCACCGAGGTGGTAACAGGAACTAACTTACCACTAACTATTTCTACTTCTATAAGCTTTGTTATCACAGTAGGGGCTAATTTCCACTTATCACAAAATTGTACAGAAATAAAAGTACAATTAGCACCCGAATCAAACAATACACGTGCAGGTACAGAGTTTATAAGAAATGTACCCGTGATAACATCTTCAGTACGCACGGCCTCATCAACCGTCATCTGAAAAGCCCTACTAGTTGCTGGAGGAGGGTTCTTTCTTTTCTGACCGGAAGATCCCGAACTCCCGACCGAACCCGACCCCGTCGACCTTGCCTCCGGACATTGACCAACCCTATGCCCTTCTTTCTTACAAGTCCAACAAACAAAGTTGGGATAACGACAACTCTTTATCTCATGACCCAATTCACCACACTTCATACATTTGTTTGTCTTATCCGTACACGGACCATCATGCCGAGATCTACACGAACTACACCAGTTTGAACTATTATAACTTCCCGAAGAACTACTTCTTCCAACATACTTCTTACCACCTTGTCGATTCCCTTGCCACTTAGATTTATTCCGACCCGACGATTCAGTTCTTGCCTTAGAGAAACTTGTATCTTTTCCTTGCCATAATCTCAAACCTCTCAAATCACTATCGGCAGACCTCGCAAGATTGAAAGCATGCGATAAATCCTTAGCTAATCTCACAACCGTTCGGTAGTTATCCGGTAAAGCATCCACAAATTGTTCAATTTGAGTTTTCTCATCCGGAACCCATTGTTGCACAAATCTAAGCTTATCCGTAAACTGTGTAATCAATTCATCAATAGTCATGTCCTCCTTTAATCGAAGATTCACAAATTCTCTTCGAATCCTAGCAACGTCAAAATCCGAACAATATTGATTACGAACCGCCTGATGAAATTGAGTCCAATTAATAGATTCCTTTTGTTGTTGTGTGAAATGACCGGTAATTGAATCCCACCAAACCATGGCATCATCCTTCATACATTGAACCGCATACTTGACTTTCAATTCCTCATCACAACAAGTCACATCAAACTTGCGTTCCATGTCCCTAAGCCAATTCAACGTTACTGTAGGATTTTTACTTCCCTGAAATTCCGGTGGTCGACTAGCCATAAACGTCTTGTATGAACACTTCTTTTCAGTTTGAGAGGACGAACCAGAACCAAAGACTGGGGCTTGCTGAAATAACTGTCTAGTCGCAGCTTCCTCAGCTTTCCTCTTAAATTCCCTAAGAAATACCAACTCGTCTTCCATTTCATGAATATACTCCTCTCGATTAGATTGTTGTCCGGTTGGTTGAGAAGTACCATTATGATCCTGTTGATGAGTAGGAGTCTCAAATTGAGGTGCGACAATCCTGGAGGCATTGTTGGGGTTGGTGGTCGGTGGTTCGTTATCTGCCATTTCTGAAATTCAACACAACACTTGAACTTTGTTAATCGTTAGCATCTAAATACTAACTACCGTCAACCAATACTAATCCCATACCCAAGAATGTTTGATATATCACGCTCCGGTTTTGGAATTGATCATTCAACAATGAACAATTATCCCAAAACTATGCTCTGATACCAATTTATAACACCCCTCATTATTATTATATAAAATACGGAAGCGAAGATAAATAAAACACATTACTTCATTACATATTTTCCAAAATACCAAACAGTTTAGATGGTTAAGTTACTACCACTTAAAAACCTGTTCAAAAGATTAGCATGTCGGGGTATTATATAAACTAAACTGAGTTACAACAAAATAATCAGAGTAGCTTGAATATCAAACATTCCATTCTTCCAAGGTTTGACCTTCCTGCTACCCACCCGCATGCTCAAAACAAAAGTCTGCAGGAAGCAACAACGAGGGATTAGCACATAGCTAAGTGAGTAAATCCAACACTCAACATTTAACTTAGCTAAACCAATTAACAACAACAAGTATTCGCAACTACAACAATCAACAACAACTTAATGAGGATCGGTGGATCCGGGGATAACCTTAGCACCCGGGCGGCTCCCCAAGATCACTTATCCAAACATATCCGTATGGCCATAACGGACGAGACCGATAGCTAGTGTTTATCATACTTAGGTACAGTTCAGCACACACAACAAATGAAGTACGTCCCTGTACCGTTCACACAACAACCCACTAGCCCAACCAACAGTTCATCAACTTGTTGACCTCATTAACAACAATGCCCGAAGGCCACACAAAGCACATATAGGCATATGATCAACAATAACAACTAATCAAGTCTACGTTTACCCGTCGTAATCAAATGATTACAACTAAGCCAAACGGTGAGTTTTGAATCCACTCACCAATACCTTCGTCTTCAAAATCTCTGATTCCAGAGATCACTTATCTTTCGGAGGATCTGAGAATCAATAATCAACATAAGTTAGTACTTTGCTTCATAATTTGTAAATATCAAAATGAGCATTTTTATAAAATGCCACTATAGCATTCAATAAGTGCCACTATAAACATCACCTTCTAAACACTTAAGCATTTTTTTTTTTTTGAAATTTTCAGAATCCATCAAAATTTACTATGCAAACGCGATCCGGACTAAGGGGAGTTGGATCGCGTTTGTCCTTAGGAAATAATTCTGTCACCGAAAAACACTATCAAACGCGATCCGGATAATAGGCCTGGATCGCGTTTCACAGGCCAAAAACTCGACTAAGGCGTTTACAACAAGGGAACGCGATCCGGAAGCGTAGCCGGGATCGCGTTCATCTGTTCTTCAGCTCAAGAACAGACCAGAACGACCTTAACACCATTTTTAACATTCAAACTCATCAAACTCGATTCTAATGCTACAAACATCTCCAATAATACCCCACATCATCATATAACAACATTACAAACATCAATTGGCTACCAAGATCAATTTCTAATCAAATTTCAATACAATCAAATTTATGAATACATAATCACATACTTACATGCTTGAGGAACAAGATGATGATATCAAGAAGAAGATAAAGATGGTGATGATGTTTGCTAACAGATTATCAATTCAATCCACACCTCAAGTTTGATAATTTTTACTTTGATTTACTATCTAGGGTTTAAGTGTTTTATTTGAAATGGAAGTGGGGAAAGAAATGAGTAAAGTGATCCCCAATAAAGGTCGGTCCATCATTTAACCGACCTACAACCTTGAGTATTTAATACCCGTCCTAAATCTATTGTCTGGAACCTAAAAATCAATTGCGAGAAATTTATTTTATTATACCGTCAACTTCAATATTTTAATATAAGCAATATTTCATTATCCACAATAAGTCCTAAGATCTATTTCACTAAGTTTCACAATTAAACAATTGTATCGCCAAAATTATTTAAAACAGTTAAATACGAAATTATAATTAGAAAATACCAGTCTATCGGAGAGGATGTTACAAAGATGATAAAAGTGTTAGCGAGTACAATTCTGCAATGTTCGGTATCACTTCTCAACTAAAATTATGTGGAGAAAATATTACTTATGCCGACATGTTAGAGAAAACATTCTCTACTTTCCATGCCGAGAATGTGCTCTTACAGCAACAATATCGAGAACGTGGTTTTAAAAAATATCATGAACTAATATCCGTTCTCCTTGTTGCCGAACAAAATAATCAGCTTTTGATGAAAAATCATCAAGCACGCCCCGTTGGTTCTACCCCATTACCCGAAGCGAATGCAACATCATATACTAAGGGGCGTGGGCGTGCACGTGGTAACAACTGCGGAAATAATAATGAACGGGGTCGAGGTCGTGGCCGCAATAAAGTTTGGCATCGTGATGGTTACAAACCAAAACCATATGAATTCAAAGAAAAAAATGAAAAAGGCAAAAACTCTCAACGTCAGCCTCCTAAGAATTCTCAAAATGGTTGAACTGGATACGGTATGAATAATCATTGGTCAAAACAATGTCGTACTTCAAAATACTTCGTTGAACTTTATCAAGCATCACTCAAGAAAAAAGGAAAAGACATTGAGACAAATTTCATTGACAACTTCAATTTCAATGATCATGAGCCAAATAGTGATACACGCTTCGATACCTCAGATTTTTGTGATGATGTTGCTGCCGCATTCTCAAATGATGGAAATGGCAATTAGTTTTGCTACACCATTCAATTTTGTTTTCAAATAAGTGTTTAGATTTTTATTTTTCCAAAATAAGCGTTCTAAGTTTATTTCTACAATGTTGCTTATGTTTTTAAGATTTATTTAATAAAGTTTGTTTCTCTTCTTTATTTCTAACTCTAAAATCAAATGCTTATTTATCCTTTTATTTATTTTTTTTGTTCAAGGATATTACTAGCAACATGGAAAATGGTGAAGATGAATGTCTAATTGATAGCGGTACAACAAATACCATTTTGAAAAATAAAAAGTATTTTATTGAATTAAATCTAGCAAATGCAAACGTCAACACAATTTCTGGCACTAGTAACTTGATTGAAGGCTCTGGCAAAGCTTGCATTTTGTTACCTAACGGTACAAAGTTACTAATAAATGATGCGTTATATTCTAGTAGATCCAGGAGAAATCTACTAAGCTTTAGAGATATAAGACGCAATGGTTATCATCTTGAAACCATGACTGAAAATCATATTGAATATCTCCATCTCACATCCATTGAACATGGCAATAAGTCCATAATGGAAATAATGAAAGCTCTGTCATCTGGCTTATATATTACAAGCATAAATCGGACAGAAGCAAATATGGTATCTACTCGTAAAGCTGTAGATCCAAAATTATTTTTCTTATGGCATGATCGATTGGGTCATCCAGGTGATATAATGATGAGGAGAATAATTGGAGGTTCAAACGGACATCCACTAAAGGACCTCAAGATCCTTTTATCAAAAGATCTATCATGTGGAGCATGCTCCCTTAGAAAAATGATAATCAAGCCCTCTGTCAATAAAATTGACAATGAATCTCCTCATTTCGGGAAAGAATTCAAGGAGATATTTGTGGGCCAATTACTCCTCCTTGTGAACCATTTCGATACTTTATGGTATTGATTGATGCATCATCTAGATGGTCCCATGTATGCTTATTGGCTACAAGAAATGTTGCTTTTGCAAGGCTACTAGCTCAAATAATCCAACTAAGAGCACATTTTCCGGATTATCAAATCAAGAAAATAAGACTTGACAATGCAGGAGAGTTTACATCTTAATCATTTAATGATTATTGCATGTCAATTGGGATCACCGTTGAGCACCCTGTAGCACATGTTCATACACAAAATGGTCTTGCTGAATCATTGATTAAAAGATTGCAACTAATTGCTAGACCATTACTCATGAGATCAAAATTGCCATCTGCTGCATGGGGACATGCTATTTTACATGCTGCTGCTCTTATTAGATTAAAACCATGTGCATCTCATAAATATTCTCCACTTCAACTGGTCTCTGGAAGAGAACCAAGTTTATCTCATCTTAAAATATTTGGGTGTGCTATTTATGTTCCAATATCGCCACCACAACGTACAAAGATGGGACCTCAAAGAAGATTGGGAATTTATATTGGCTTTAACTCTCCATCAATTATAAAATATTTGGAACCACTAACCGAAGATGTTTTCACAGCACGTTTTGCTGATTGCCATTTTGATGAAACCATATTCCCAATCTTAGGGGGAGAAAAGAAAAGGTTAGAAAAACAAGATGTAACTTGGAATGCATCATCAGTTTCTTATCTTGACCCTCGAAATGGTCAAGGTGAATTGGAGGTTCAAAAGATAATCCAATTACAAAGAATAGCGAATGAACTTCCTGATGCATTTACGGATACTAAAAGAGTTACTAAATCACATATTCCAGCTATAAATGCACCTTCTCGAATTGATATTCCTGAAGTTCCAAATGAGTCAAATATACGAAGAAAGCGTGGACGACCATTAGGTTCCAAAGATATAAATCCACGGAAAAAGAAAGAGCATAGTGCAATTGGCAAAGTCCAAGAAATAGCTTCTGATGAAGTCTCAAAAGAAATAAATAATGGCATTGAAAAGGCCAGTATATCCCCTCAAGAGGATCATGTACCTACTGATTATGAGATCTCTATAAATTATGTTCAAAATGGTACAACATTGAATCGAAATGAAACACGTGTTGATGAATTTTTTGCATATGCTATAGCAAGTGATGTAACAAATGATGAAGATTTCGTGCCAAAATCTATCACTGAATGTCGTCAAAGACTTGATTGGCAAAAAATGGAAAGATGCCATACAAGCCGAATTAGATTCACTTGCAAAACGCCAAGTATTTGGCCCTGTTACAATAACCCCAAATAATGTTAAGCCTGTAGGCTACAAATGGGTATTTGCAATAAAAAGAAACGAGAAAAATGAAGTTGTGAGATATAAGGCAAGGCTTGTGGCACAAGGTTTCTCACAAATACCCGGGGTTGATTATGAGGAAACATATTCACCTGTTATGGATGCAACAACACTCAGATTTTTAATTAGTCTTGCAAATGTTGAAAGGCTTCAAATGCGCCTTATGGATGTTGTTACAGCTTATCTGTATGGGTCACTTGATTGTGACATTTACATGAAACTCCCCGAGGGACTCAAAATTCCCGAATCTTGTAGATCAAAACCTCGAGAAATGTTTTCAGTAAAACTGAAAAGATCTTTATACGGATTACAACAATCAGGACGAATGTGGTATAATCGCTTGAGTGAATATCTTTCAAAAGAAGGATACAAAAGTAATCAAATTAGTCCGTGTGTTTTTATCAAAAGATCAAATGCAAGTTTTACAATCATTGCAGTGTATGTTGATGATTTAAATATCATTGGAACTCCTCATGAGATTGAACATACTGCAACACTATTAAAGAACGAATTTGAGATGAAAGATCTTGGTATGACTAAATTTTGTCTTGGTCTTCAATTTGAGCATTTGTCAAATGGAATTTTTATCCATCAATCAAACTATACTGAAAAAATGTTGAAACGTTTCAATATGGATAAAGCTCATCCATTAAGGGTTCGTTCTCTTAATCGAGAAAATGATCCCTTCCGCCCCAAAGAAAATGATGAAGATATCATTGGTCCTGAAATACCATATCTAAGTGCAATTGGGGCTTTGATGTATCTTGCTAACAATACACGTCCAGATATTGCTTTTTCTGTGAACGTATTAGCTAGATATAGTTCTGAACCGACACGCCGACATTGGAACGGAATTAAACATATATTTCGTTATCTTTGTGGTACCCGTGATATGGGGTTATTTTACCAAAAGAATTCGAAGTCAAAGTTGGTTGGATACGCTGATGCTGGATATTTGTCTGATCCACATAAAGCACGATCACAAACAGGGTATGTTTTCACTTATGGTGATACCGCAATTTCTTAGAGGTCGACAAAACAATCATTAACTGCTACATCCTCAAACCATGCTGAACTTATTGCACTTTATGAAGCTGGTCGAGAGTGTGTTTGGTTGAGATCAATGATCCAACACATACAAGAAGAATGCGGGCTCGAAACAATCAAAGGAACTCCAACAATACTATATGAAGACAATGCGGCGTGTATAGCTCAAATCAAGGAAGGGTATATCAAAGGAGACAGAACTAAACATATTTCACCGAAGTTCTTCTCAACATATGATCTACAAAAGGATGGAACCATTGATGTTAGTCGAGTCCGATCAAGCGAAAATTTGGCCGACTTATTCACTAAATCATTACCGACAAAAGTATTTGAGCAACTAGTTCGAAAGATCGGTATTCGACGCTTGAAGGATGTACATTAAACTCAGGGGGAGTATTATACGCACTGCACTCTTTTTCCCTTCATCAAGTTTTTATCCCATTGGGTTTTTCTTGATAAGGTTTTTAACGAGGCAGTCTATAGCGTATCAATAACGGTGACTATCTAAGGGGGAGTGTTGTAAACCCATTGGGCTTGTGGATAGCCCACCTCTTAGTCATTAGGTAATTAGGGTTTAACCTATTTCTTTATCTATAAATATGACTCATTGTAACACTCATAGAATATATCTTCAATAACAATTCTACTATCTCCCCATTCTTTTATTTCATTTACTTTACAATACTACTAATAAATAAATTTAAGGGAAACTAAAAACTAATTGGGGGTTCAAATGATGTGCATTCGGTGTAAAATAATGTTGTGGAAACATAATAAAATTATGTTTTAGAAGAAGAGCATGTTGTTTTTTTTTTAATAACAGAAGACCATGTTATTCATAAGATGTTTTTCAGAGTTATCAACTTTGAAACAGGCGGATATAATTTTTATTTTTCTTTCGATTAACAATCAAATTATATTTGTACATATATACTAATTTTACACAAAAAATTGGATATTTTGAGAGCTCTACAATCTTGAAGTTTAGACGATCGACTAATTCAGCCACTCTAATAGAAAAAAAGACGGCTATGATATGATTGAATTGTAAGATCCCTCCCAACCGTCCGTCACTTTGAAAAGTGACAACCATCGGTTTTTAGACACGGTTGGCAGTAACCTTCAATTTGTGTGTCACTTGTTTGGGAGTCGGTTTTCCGGCGGGCGTCCGTGAAAAGAGTGTGGGGCCACGTGATTAAATAAATTTTTTTATTTTTGTTTATTGTAGAAAATAAAGGTATATTGGTAAATGCGGGGTTCGAAAAAATTAGTGATGTATCAGGTTGGTAGTGTTGTGTCAGTTTTGAAAAGTACTGACGTGGCGCCGATTTGACACCAACTAAAACGTCAGTTTGCATCATGGTTGGAAGTGGTCTAATTAGCTAGCTAGTCACTTCACTTCTCATTATAAAATAACATAATGATTTACAACAAATAAAAGTAGGGATTCTCTTTTCATACCACCAAAATCCAATAGTATACCACTTTTATTATTTAAAAAATAGAAAAAGTACTGAAAAATACAGAATGTTAAGAAAAAGTGATGAAAAAAATACAGAAAAAGTACAGTAATAATTGTGTTTCAAAATAATAAATAAAAAGAAGTAGTATGTATATTAGATCCTTAAAAGTATCTTAACGAATCAAATTAATGCAAAATTTCATGTATATATGTGGCGTCCTTTTGTTATGATTTTGGGCACGACTTTGGTAACCTCAATATTCTTGTTAACATGTACTAGGACTCTACGACCATTCAAATACGTTGGAAACTTAACCCACACCTTTTACCCTGACTTACTTACTGTGTGTAAACAGTTTTTTAAAATATTCGTATCCATAGTCAATCAATTGAATTTTAACACTTTTGAAATATCCGCAAAAATGTGTAAATTGACGGGAACACCCTGATCCCGTGTGCCTTTGGCATCAGTTATTGTCCACCCCACAAGGATGACTCCGGGCAACTCCATTGGCACAGTGGGGGCGTCTAGAGTTGGAATGAACTTTTATCCGCAAGTTACGGGTGTGGGTACATAACATGCTAAATGTTTACTCAGGGCAGGATTGAACCCCTAACATTTCGAAAGCCAAGAGCCTAACCTACCACTGGGCTATTTAGTCAAGTGGTAACACTTTAGAACTATCAAATAGGTATTATTACAATAATGTTCTGTATTTTTACAAGGATAAATGACAAAAATCGGCTATGTACTGCCACAAAATATTCCAAGTGTGCAACCTACCACAAAAATTGTTCAAAAATGCAACTAATCGGATGAATTTGTACTAATGTAAGCAATATGGTAACCGGGTACCTGATTAACCGGTAATATATATTATTTGGCTTTTTTATTTTTCTAAAAATGCTTATGTGGCCTCATTTTTCTTACGTGTCTATCTTCTTTCTTCTAATTCCGTGAAAAGTAAAATAAAAATGTATAATGAATTGAAGTCTAACACAACAATCTCCACAATCAATGAATTGGATTCGTGTCTTCTTTCATTATATGAAAAAGATATTTTCCTTTTTTTATTATATCAAAGGTTGAAAACATAAAAAAATGAGGGCCGACTGCCGTGCTGGTTCAAATCGGCCACCGCTATGACCGATCGCCGGCCATCACTTCGTTGATTCCCACCACTTCGTCATTTCCCTTGCCGGAAACTAACCACCACATGAAGATGCTGACGTCATAATCAGAGATCTGCGTCGGCGGGGAGGGGATGGGCGGCGGTAGATCTGGTCGCTAAAAGCCTTTTTTCTAGTAGTGGTGGCCGATTTGGGTGGTGTCGTAATGGTACTCCGTATAAACTACTCATCGGAGAAGACGTCGGAGGTGTGCCAGAAAATGGTACTCCGTATAAACTAGTCATCGAAGAAGATGTCGGAGGTGTGCCAGGAAATGGCTAGTACTCCGTATAAACTAGTCAAAATTGATTATAATAACTACTGGTAGTATACATTCAACGATACGATTAACCTGAAACAGAGAGAACCGAAAGAATCAAATAAAATACTTTAATCCAACAATTTTTAATAAACAAATTCACAAATTAGTCTCTTTTATTGCCCAATAATATGAGCATTGTGGTTGAGATGATGAACAACTCGTTAGTGTTTATAAGTCATGAAATGCCCATGATGAACCACTCAATAGTGTTTTCAAATCAAGAAATGCCTACGATTAACTCATCGGAGTTTTCAAGTACATTCCTTCGCAATTCTATGATCTATATAAAATAAAGCAATACTATGACCATGGGTGTATAAAATAGAATATGGAAAAAAAAGAAAAAGAAAAAGGAAGAAGCTGATGATCACGTGTTGATGATGATGATCTTTTTCTTCTTTTTTGTTTAATTAAATGAGGTGATGGGGTGAAACGGTGAATCTCCGCATGTAATACAAGTGGCACAAAACATCTAGTTGGCATCTAACATGGCTGTGTAGTCAACAAATCTAAAATGCTAACAGGTAAAATCATGTTTGGAAAGATCCTGACACGTAATTATCAGGTTCGTTGCATACCTTGATAATAAACCGGGTAAGTTGCATACTTGAAATATTTTGTGGCAGTACGTTACTGATTTTTATCATTTATCCTTTTTACAATTGAAACATTTGTATTAATAATCTTCTCTATTATATATAAATAAGAATGCAATAATTTGGAAACATGAATTTTGAATAATGTTAGGCAACGCGTTATAACAATCATAGCGGATAATCGTGTGACTATTGATAATGACAAAGATTGATACAAAGTGTATTCTTACTAGCTATATGTGTCTGGCGCGCTTCGTTGAATCGTTTGCCCACTCGTGATAATCTAGCAAAACGTGGTATCTCATTGGCTTTATCTTTTTGTCCTTAACGTATTGCGGATGTGAAGACTTTGGATCATTGTTTTCTAAAATGTTCCATGATCCGGCCCTTATAGAGAAAAGTCTGATCTTGGTGGCTTATTAGGGTGCCGCTTTGCTTCCATTAACGAAGTGCTTCATTTCGAGTCCATTAATGATGATGGCAAATGGGTGATAAAAGCTTTCAAAGGGGTTTGCTATGTTTTGATTTGGGCTATTTGAAAATGGAGAAATAAGCTTGTATTCGCTAATGATGAAGATTCGGATAAAACTAGAGCCATGGATATTTTTCACGAAGTGCACCAAAGATCCCTTTTGTGGCTTAGTAGCAGGTGTTCAAAAGCTTCCTTAAGGTGAAATAATCGGGTGTTGAATTTAGATGTATAAAGGTTGGCTAGTGCGTATAGTTTTGTTTATTATTCTCTAGTATCTTTTTCTCTTTTTTGGTGCTATTTTTCAGAGCCCATTTTCTCTGTTTTGTTTTGTATTTTTCTTTGTTGAGTTTTATAAAGCTTTGCATTTCCAAAAAAATAAATAAATAAACTAGCTAAGAGATTTGGGTTTCAATGAATGAATAAGTAAAAAAGCTTACACGAAAACATTTCCCACCTTAATCTTATCTAGTCAATTTTCAGACCAGATATATGTGTAATGCCAACGCGTGATTTAGATTGTAATTAATCTTATAGCAACGGCTAACATGTATTTTCACCGTATATTCAAATATTTTATTTTTAAACTACCATCTTGATCAAAAATAACATATACTCCGTACATGAAACAATAGCAACAAATATAATGAAGTGTGAAACCTAGATACAATTGGACTGGTCATACACAACATAAATCTCAAAACACAATAGGTCCGTACTTCAATTTTGACATGATACGGGATGAGATAAAATATCACGTTAAAGGGGGTGTTTAGGGTTATACATGTTAGCCGTTGTGTTTTGAGCATATAAGCCCAAAAATCTTAGTTTATTTTGAGCTTATAAAATCCCCCTAACAAGAAAGCAAATAAGCTAACCAAATAAACTTATCCAAATACTAAATCTATAAGCCAAGAAAATAAGCTTTCCAAACACCCACAAAGTTAGTCGTACAATTTCATGTCACACTTTCACAATTTTCCATATTCAACTTGAGTTGTCTCCAAACTTCAAGACTATACAAATACTCCGTACATACACTGATTTGGTAAAAATAATACAGTAAATGAATTAAAATTTTCATCTTTAGCTTATAAAGTCAACTATATTCTGGATTTGTCACGTTATGTCCATTAAGTTTCAAAGTTTTCACTGCTTTTACTTCCAAGTAGACTAATTTTAAGCTTTGATCATTTAGGGCACTCTCAAGCGTAGTTGAACCACTTCCAAACCACTTCTGTCACCTTAGTACCACCTCAGCTTTCCACTAACTGATTCTTCCATGCCATCAATGACTAACCACATCTTAACCACTTCATTTTCATTAAATTATTTAATACAAAACAATTAAAATAAAACACATTTCATTAAATTAAAAACATTATAATAATTAAAATAAAACATTACATTTCCTAAAAAAATATACAATAATTAAAATAAAACATTACATTTCCTAAAAAAAATATAATAATTCAAACACACTACGATAATCTATTCGGAACTTGATTCTTCGCTGTCGGCTTCGTTTTCGTTCAAATCGGCTTCGGTTGGCGGAAACATTGGAGTGTATTGTTGTACCACATTTGCACGAGCATTTTTGAGCAACGCCTTTTCTTTTCTTTAACATTTTCTTAGGTATTTTAGAAGTCAAAAATTTTAACGCCTTGAATGCTAACTTTTTCGTCGAATTCTCTTTAATCGTATGAATTGCATCTTGATGCAATAGAGCGGTTTTTTTAACCGTTTCAATGGCTTCAAGCTTTTCGGACTTTACGCATCTTGAAGATGTAGCCGCGTCCGACGAGCCCGAACTTTTTTGTGCCTTTCCACTCGGTGGACGACGTAGACGGTCATTGCAGAATAACCTTTTCATATTAGCCACAAGGGTTGAGTTTCTGGGTTGCACGTTTGTACCCGTTTCTACATTATCGGCTTCAAGATCGATGGGTTCCGGGTCGTCCTCGAACATACGTTTGTTGCTCATTACTCGCGGCTCCATAAAAAACTTCGGATAATGTTTTAGAACATTCCAACATTGCTCGTAAATAAATTTACGGCCGCCCTCATTTTGTGCAAAGTGGTTTCGGGTGGCGAGTAAAATTTTGTTGTCGTTCGCACCGCTTTGGGGTTGAATCTCGGTGTAGTGTTTGTAGAGGGCATTAAATTTTTTACATCGGGTGCAGTTTTGTTCCACTTGCTGTTTAGTTTACTATAATTACGTTTTTCGAAAACTAACGAAGTATAGTCATTGATGACTTTTTCCAAAAACTTTTATCGGTTTGATTTTTCCGATGACACAATTTTCGGAGCAATGTACCCACCGTTCGGCCAAAATTTGACTTTCGTCATCAGTCCACCGAACTCGCTTTATTTTTCCTTTCGCCTTTTCGATTAAGGTTTCGGTTTGTGGTTGGGTTTCGGGTAGGGTTTCATCAACTTGAGTGTTTTCGGTGTCGCCCTCCTAAACGTTTTGGGAATATACGTTTAGGTTGGGAATTTGTTGCCATGGGTTTCCGTAGTATGTGGGATTTTGTGAATATTGTTGTGTTAGTGGGATTAGGTAATGTGAAGCGTGTGGGTGGTGTTGATAAAACGATTGTGAATATGAGTTAGTGGTAAGTGGTGCGTATTGTGCAAACCGGCCGGTTGAGATGGTGATTGAATACTTGAATGGGCGAAACTAGAACCGCTTGGTGAATCCAAGTTTGAGTTTGTGTTTGGAATGGGATTGTTCATCAAATAATTCCACATATCTTGGCTTGAGATTGTGATGAAGATGTTTTTTTTGTTTTTAGGCATTTTGTATAGTGTGTGGGTGTAGTAGTGTGTAGTTTTTGTTTATAATTTGGATGTGGTAGTGTGTAATTTTTGGTGTATAAAATGAGTGTCTATTGTATGGAAAGAGAATTGAATGGGTAAAAAAAAAATTAAAAAAAAAAAAAGTTTGAATTTTTTTTTGAGACTTTGCTTCCCCAACAATTTTTTTTTTCTTTTTCAAATAGCTAGAATTTTAAAAACAAAAGTTTTTTTTTTTTATTTGAGGCCCAATTTCAAACCGATTACAAATCGGTTAACTGGTTTGGTTTGCAACCGATACCAACCGGTTTGCAACTGATTATAGCGATGGGAGTGCTCTTACTTGATTTAATATAATAATTATATTATATTAGTCTCTATTTTCAGAAATAGAGTACGTGTTACACTTAATGATAGGTGTCCTTGAGTTGCTTATCTCTAGAATTTCAATTTTATAGCTCACTCTACCATTGAATAACCACACCAATTCAACATGGTCATAATTATATCCATTAATACCTTCTTCTTCTTCTTTTATTGAACTACAAACCATCTTTGACATTTGGTGATTCATCATACTTCTCTATGATGCACCTTTTTTACATTTTTTGCAACATACTTATACGGGAAGTGTACTCACACGATGTGTTTTTCGCATTATTCGAGTTTTACCTCACAACTCTCCATATTTGGCACTTCAATAACAAGATTATAATTCATGAAAACATAGTAAGACAAAATTTTAGATCTCACCCCTACATAATGTGATTTACTTGTATTATTCTCTTAAAGTAAAATATTGTACGTAAATATATTCAAATATGATTTATCTTACATGTCTCACCTATAATTACAGGGGGTTAGAGTCTTTGGAATATCTATAATAAAAGATTTTGTCTAAAAAAATTGTATGGAACATCTATAATAAAGGATTTTGTCTAAATTTTTTTTATGTAAATGAGATTTAGGAAAAACGAAAAATTTAACGGGAGGAAAAATTGTTATCTGGAAAGGAAGAGTATTTGACTCAGATGTGTACGGCCTAATCAGGTTATCCTGTGACTATTTTCGACCCTTTCTCTGGACACCCAAGCTGTGCTATTAGTGAGGTTTGAACCTAAGACCTCTTATGAGTTTTTTTTTTTGAACAACAATTTGATTAAAAATAGCAACAAGCTAGAAAATAAAGTTACATACATACGAGTTAGATCATAACAGTATGGACTACGTAACCACTCTAAGCAATTTAAAGTAAACTTCCTATCCCGATTTGCTATCGATAAGTTAGAAAATAAAGACCTCGTATGAGTTATGATGATTTCATGACGTCAATCACTAGGTCATCTTGCGATGTTTGTTTTTATTCATTGTGAATGCTCTAAATAATTAAGCTTTTAGTTTTAACACTCGTAATAAATTATGACCTCTAAGAATGAATAAGTTTCATATATCACAACAATTTAGATGGAACTTATTTCAAACATAAATCACTTTTTAACAGATAAAATCCAACAACCACCTTTTACTCGGGTTAACATTTCTTCTAAATGTATATGTAGTTGTTGTTAAACATACTCTTAATTAATAGCAATATTACTTTTGCATCAGGTAATTACAAGAATAACCTTGAGGTAGTAGCTAGATGGTGTTTAGGAACAAAGGCATGTTGTGGTTGTAAAAATAAAAAAATATTATAAAGGAGAATGATTCAAGGGTAATGTTGGAAAAACAGGAGAAAAGTAATGATGATCGAAAATGGGAAATGCAATAAAACGAGAAGTTTCCAGAAATGAGCAATCCAAGAGTACCGGAAACAACAGCTCCACCACAATTCTCTCCATCTCCAATTATTTTCTTAACCACTCCTTTTCCTTCTTTCAATCTCCATCCCCACCACTAAAGAATTTATTTTTATTTGTTTCATTTCATACGTTTATTTAAACTTAAGCTTTCTATTTTTGATATTACCTTTTAAAAACATCAATCAAACAGATAATTAAAGAAGATACTCTTATCATAGGTGCATATATAGTTGTTTAAGTTTTATCATACGTTCAATTCACTCAAATATTAATTAACAACTTCGCTAAGCATATTAATTAAGAGTTAATTGCATGAACGGTCCCTCTGGCTTACACACATTCTCACCGTTAGTCCCTATACTTTGTTTGTTGCGTGGACAGTCCAAAAATTCAAAAGTTATTGCACACTTAGTCCCTCTTCTACCTAAAATGACCAAAATACCCTTCTCTGGCCGAGCAAAATAAATAGTACCACCAAGGGTAATTTAGTTATTTTAGGTAGATGAGGACTAATCGTGCATCAACTTTTAAGTTTTTGAACTGCACATGCAACAAACAAAGTATAGGGGCTAACGGTGAGAATGTGTGAAAATCACTGGGACCTTTCATGCAATTTACTCATTAATTAATTTGATTGAGAAAAGTTCAATAAAGTATAAGAATTTTTGAAAGAATAAAAGTACCAATGAAATTGTGTCATTTGTATAAAAACCCATTTGCCAAACCTTAAACGCAACACTTTAACACATGTGTTAGTAATTTGTGAAACCCACCAAAAAACGAATGAAAACAAAAAACTCGTCGAAAGTATGCCTTGAGAGATGGTAAATCGAAGTGGATAAAACGCTGAATTTTATGGTGCAATTTTCATAAATTTTCGATTTGACGTTTGTGAGATATTTAAGTTTAAAAAAGATGGGGTAAATGCGTTTTTGTACAAATGATACAATCTTATTGGTTCTTCCATACTCCACAAAATACTTGTACTTCCTTGCACATTTTATCTAATATGATTGTTATATCTTAAGGTCAAAATTGAGACATTAATTAAGGCACTAAACAATTAACCTAAAACTAATACGATTAATTAGAAATAATACTACTCCATTAATTAGGTTTAACATTGCTTTTACTTTAAAGGTAAAGTCATGATCTGAGAAACACTAAATAATTCTATATTTTATTTCTTTCTGAAGATATTTATTAATTTTGACAACGCCACACGAACCATCACACTCATGTATCAAAATTACAAATGTAGTATTTGATTAAAAATATATATATATCGACTTGAAGTCAAGATGTTTTTATCTTCAAGCTAAAATGAGTAATATTTGGCAACAATAATGCAAAAGATGTGGTCCATTATTTCTATCACTAAATGTAAATGGTCCCTCCAATCCAATAAATATATAATTGTTGGAACGATCGATCACTATTATCTTTACAAACCCTTGACGTATAATAAACATGTCGTGTTTGACGTTTTCTTTCCTTAAATGAAACATTGTACAATATGGAAAAATTCATATTTAGATAGAATTTTCGAGGAAACAAATAAACCTAGAGATAACAACTTTACTTCACAACAAGAAAATTGCCGGTGTTTCAAAACTATCATACGTTTCTAGCTTTTATACCTATTTTTGAATAATTAAAATTGCCAAAAACCAATAATTTAGTAGTGCATGTACAGTATCAACAAATTGTTTTGGTGTACAAATCATTATGAAAAAAACATCATGGAGAATCTAAAGATAGATATTTATTACTAGGGGTGTTCGAAGTCGAATATATTTAATTTCAAATACCGGATTTTGATATCCGAAATTCGAATCAGAAAATTTGAATATCCCAATATCTAAAAATTTAATAGTCTGAAAGTTTTGAATCGAAATCAGCAATGAAAATGATTGATAAAAAAACAACCAAAACAATACACAAGTATTCAAATAGATACATATTCGAATCTTTTCTTAACATATTTTGAAATTATATTTATCTTATACGAAAGTCGAAGTTTCGTATAAAAAGAAGAAAAAAACAAGTATTTTTGTTTAAGATGTTTGAAATATTCGAATCTTTTAAATCACTATATCTGGATATCCGAATTTCGGGTATCCAAAATTTTGAATATTTCCGAATCAGATTCTCGGGTATTCGGATTTCGAATTTGAATACGGATATTTTTGAACACCTCTATTTAGTACACCGTGAAATGAAGTCCATGTATTACCAAATTGGTCCCCAAAGTGTATTAAAAAAAAAGTGTCTTGACCAGTTGACCAAACATTTATCATAAAATACGATGCAAAATTAGTAATTCAATTGTAAAATGTTAGGATACGTAGATATATTTGCTTTACTCTTATGAATTCATCAACATTTGTCAATATACTTTAATTAATTATAGAATAATCAACTTATCACGTAACTTGTTTTATATGTGAAAAGAATCTATTCTTAACACATTAAAATATATATTTTTATTTCCTAAAAGAGAATAAAATAAAAAGCAAATGCAACACGAAAGAGGAAAGAAAATATTTACAAACATTATCAAAATAAGCACAAGCAACCATCCAATATTAGTTATGTGTTGAATCTTTTGGGAATCATCCAATTCCCCATTTCTTTCATTATTTTGACTTTCAGAGGGAAATACAAATTTTGATAATTTTGCATATTTTGGGAACTTTTGACGTTATTTTTTTTTTTTTTTCACTTTTGAATGTCACAGTGAAAAAAAAAAAGAAGAAGAAGATTCTTGATCTACTTCGATATTGTTAAAGAGGTTTGGATTGACATATATGGTATAAAAATAACCACGATTTGATCAAAACAGTGATAATGGAGTAAGTACTACATATTCACAAATATATATTAGTCCTCCCTTTGTATGTATCCTCCCTTTGCATATATGTAAGACTGTATAAGAGGTCGTGATCAGAGTTTCGGATTTAGCCGAGTGGTTTCTCTCAATCGACTAAGGCTTTTAACATTGTACACGACACCAAAAATCTTGTTATATGTATGTATCTACCTATAAGAAAACCGGGTACACGTACAATAAAAGTTACCAATCTCACAGATCGAATTCATATACAACTTCAATGATCTACATGATTTTTTAAATTTATATGGCACATGTTTCCCTCTGTTCGTGCTTGTTAAGGGACTATCATGATTGAATCAGTATTCTAAATGGCTAAAATCACAGAGAAAGACTACTGTGAAGTTGGTGGCGAGTAGGGATGACAATGGTCATCCGATTCAGTGGACATCCACCCGATCCACCCACTAGTAGTGGATATGAACGATCCAAATGGATGAATATTAGATATGAATATGGACGTGGATGATTAGTGGATCGGTCTGGCGAGTGTGTGCATATTGAAGTATTGGTGTAAGTAAGAAACAGTTGAAAAACTGTGAAAGGTACATGACCATGTGGGATTATAGGACGTGTAGTCCTACCATGTCTGATTAAGGTATAATGGTGCCTAATGAATGACACATCTAACTTAGAAGAACATGGTCTCAGTAGAATACTACAGCAACTAGCTTCTTGTACTTCTAAATGTGAGAGGCTGATGCATGGGTCAAGTACAACAATATGAAAATTGTCTTGCATCACTAAAATATGACTTGAATTTGAGTTGTACTCACATAATTTGTCATGATTGTGTTCTGACCTTAATTTTCTTTTATCATTGCTCGAACTTAATCCTAACGACGCTCGAATAGCTTGTTAATAGCTCAACCCGATAACATCTTTCTCTATCCGTGTCAAGAAGGCCCGTCTTTCGATATAGGTAAACACTTAAATATAAAATACACTGGTTCCCAACACAAATCAATGGAGAATAAACAGGAGTAATGAACTTTGAATTATTATTTTTGACACGTTCTTTTACTTGTGGCAGCCTCCAACGCTTAAAAGTGAATCTCTCATTCGGGTTATGTGGATCGTCCACATGGCCATTGCGCCTTTCCCATCTAAGAAAACCCAAAATATTGTACACTAAAAGACTACATGATCACACGTGCTTATCAAATTCAGACATCACATGGCACCAAATCCATTGCTATAACGAAAGATGATGTTCTCAAGTAACACATAACTCACTTACTCACCCCTTCATAGATCTGTTAATATCTGTTCTGACAAGTTTACTCAAGTAGTGAGGCAGTAACTGTTTTTGGGTTTTCATTGAATAATTAGATAATAGATCTACAGATCATATACATACATGAAAGAAATTCAAAACTTAGACCATTGAAGAATAAGTTTGTGTAATTACCAAAAATTTTGTAACTAATTTCATTGCTACATGCATTCAGATCGCCAAGCCAGACAGTATATATACCATTCCCTTCAAACGTTACATTTCCTTTTCATTAGCCTTCTTTATTTGCAGGGCAGCTCTTACAACATTTCCTCTTGTAATAATCCCCACCTTCATATGTAGTACCAACAATTACTTACTTCTGATGATATAATATAAGTTAAAAAGAATCAAGTGACCACCAAAAGATTTTGTGGGAGGATCTTACCAGCTTTCCTTCGCTATCTACAACTGGAAGACGGCGATATTTGGTTTCAAGTAACAATCTGGCATCATGGAATTCTTCTATAAATTGGCATGAAGTAGGAAGATATTGGCAGTTTCATAGAACATGAATATAGAGTAAAGTAATGAAGGAAAGTAGAATAAACCTGGCAGCATCCTCGAGATTAGTACTTTCACGAACCACTAATGGTGCAGGCGTCATTAAATCCCCAACCAGCTTCCCATCGGTTTTACTGAGCAATTTTTGTACCTCGTTGAATGTCTGCAATTAACGCTTTAATATCTTGAGATAATTGCATGTAATAGATTCTAAGATCAATTATCATGTTCTTTGAAACGCGTTCTCACTTCTGCTAACCCGTTTATGTGTGAATCGACCCATTGAAAACTTTATCAAATTAATTATTTAGTAAATTAGTACTGTAGTAGACATATCAACTAGCAATTTCTTGTTTCAGATAAGGACACTAATCTAACAAAAGTATCGTAAAAGCATCGTTGGGATAGATGGTAGATACTTACCTTCCAGGTGCTATCCACCTCTGGGAACATGTTGGTATCAGATCTCGTAGCGCCTGATGGAAATATTGGAATGTTTTAATCTCATGAATGCCAATAAATTATGAATAAAAATTAGTGGGAGGAACAGAACTAACATATCAGGCCAATCATGAAGTTTATAACTACTTCCTATGGAGATACATGCAAGAAGGGATACTAAGGAAGTCTCTACTAAAAATCTTGACACAAAGTCATATTACAACTTGCTTAAGCCAATCATATTCTTCGACTACATGGGTATATATGAACCAAAGATACGTTGTCTACTACTAAGGAAGTCTCTACTAAAAATCTTGACACAATGTCATATTACAACTTGCTTAAGCCAATTATACGTTGTCTACTAATATAGAGGCAGACAATTTCTCCTTTCTACTAACTACATTCTATGTTATCTCGAATCCCCCTACAAAACAAGAAATCGATACCATTACCAATACTAATATCAATATCAATACCATTTGTCCATGTGAGAGGTTCAAGTAGGAAACTGAAAGGGAATAATTGAGCTTCAAATACAAAATTATTCCACAGAGGGGATAAGTCCCAACAGTCTCAGCACTCAGGGGCCAGGTCAAAAGAAGTAAGTGCTACATATCTGCTACAACAATACTACCAAGAGGCTTTGGCCTAGCAGTATCGATTATCGACGGTGGCCCACCAACCAAGAGGTTGTGGTTCGGGGTTCAAGTCCCAAGAGGACAAGTGTGTGAGTATTTGCAGTTGAAAAAAATAATACTAATTTGGAATTTCTAGTTATGTGTACCTGATACGGAGTCCAGTGCTAACAAGTCATAATCTGAAACCAGCCCAACCTGCAGCAATAATAAATATCTGAATACTTCATAAGAATATAAGACATTCTCCAAGTGTTCATGCAATGCCATGCTCATCATATGGACAGATTGTTCTAAAATACATAAAGATATGATTCAGTCAACCTTATACACCTATAACTTGTTCATAGTATAACACCTATAGCTTGTTCATAGTATAACTCAGTTTAGTAATTAATTATCTAACAACCAATTAATGCCTAAAGTTGAGTACTTATAGTGAGTAGTGATAAAATTACACTGTATAAACTTGTAAAACTTTGAATTTTAAACTGGAAGCTGGAGACTGGAGAGGGTAAAAAATCCTACCAATTTCCAGTCATCGTCAATTACTGGAAAGCCGGTTATTCTGTGTGCAACAAGAGCTTCCAGAGCTGTTTGGATGGAAATCAATTAGAAGTGCAGAGAACAGGGAAGTAATCAATAAATTTGTATATATTATGAGAGCAATACCTTCATCTACTGTTGTTGTGGCCTTTACTACATGTAACTCATCTCTTGTAGTCATAAAATCACCCACAATCAGGACTCCATTTCTTGGCTATAAGAAAAGGATGAAACTTGTCAAAGATACTGAAGAAAAGAAAGTTGACAGTACTCTTCAAGAACATATTATGGTATGCATATAATCAGTGAAACTTGGAAATCATGACGAAAATATACATCTAGATGGCAAAAATAAAATTTAGATACTTGTAAGGTACTGGAAAGACAGGGTGTTCTACAGGAATGGTGAATAATGAATTGAATTATTGATATGATAAGTACATTTTTGATACATTCATGACGTAAATTGCAGCAACTTCGTGGTCTCCAATTGAGCAATATACAATAATGTTGGCAACTATCGAAGCTTAAGTTTTAGAGGCAACATGTGTTTAGCAAGTAATTTGGTAGCAAAATATTCTAGCAAAACTATACTTCAAGCCAGAGGGGCTGCTTCTGTCCAAATGTCCATTATGATAAAGGATCAAGGATTAAGCAATCTAGGAAACTGTTGTACATGTAAGAAGTAAAAACATAATGGAGCCACTGATCTCGTCTATTGCATAAGGGAAGATAAAGCAGCCTTGGTGCTTGCAGTGAATAATCTTTAGACTGATTTCAGTTTATGAGAGGGATTAATGATTAGATCTAATATTCTCGCAAGACTATGCAATCATAAGCTGTTACTTGGTTCCTATTTTGTTGGCAGCTTCGTTCATATTTAGTATCTGTTATTATGTTGTTTCCAATACAGCTCAAAATGATCAAGGTTAGTGACGTAACAATCAAGCAGCTATATAATCAATTAGGTTCTAATGTGTAGAATAGATCACCAAATCAATAAGATTTGATGTAACAGTGATTTCCAGAAGGACAGCTTAAAAAGGGAAATATCATTCGCAATGGTCAAATAGTCAAATGGGCTACTCTGAAATGTTACATACTCAACTCACAGTCACAACTTGACCAGCACCACATGAGCAGAAGCACTACTGCTGACCTTAATTACCCCTTGTTCCAATAATTCTTGAGTAAGTTTTTCTATTATTCCTTCTGTAATTATGGATGTCTATAAGGTCTGATATCAGCGAAAGATGGTAAGGGACTTTACTTGTGTTGTTATCAGTTACATACATTATGTGACTAGAATTGCTAAGTGTTGACAACAAATAACTTATGAGCCCAAACTTTTGATTTATCTATCTTTGCAAACTCATTTCAGGCAAGTTAGCAATAGAATACACTACCTATACTGAAGTAGGGTTAACTTCCGACCGAACACCTTATACCCTCATCCAATCTAGTCACGAAACAACTTGAAGCATTAGCAGATGACAAACATAACTTACTAATGATGCTATCAATAGCATCATGATACTGTTTAACCACAGATGTTTGTCTCAATTCTATTAGCTCAGACATAGGATCATCAAAAATTTCACCAGATATGCAAGTTATATCTACAACATACTGATCCCCAATTTCATATTTTCATCCTATAGAATATCCTTGATGCCATTGCAGTGCCTTACCTTTGAAATGAAATGAAGCTACAGGAACCCTATAATTTTTCTAAATTTGATCGAGCTGAAAGGACCAATCCACTTTTTATAACTATGACTTTAAGTTCTTCATCACAATAACCGAAAAACGTGGAAATTCAATACTAGTTAATCTCCTAAAGTATCAGTGTTGATTACCGATTAGCTTGCTTAGTGATGGATCACTATCCTTAATCAAGTCGCTATTACCCTTATTTTTCAATGATCAATTAAAATCGTTATCTAATGTTCTTGATACATTCGCAATTCCGGATGCTTATGTTTAGCTGTTTCTAACAGAATTTGAGTCAACTGAAGAGAGACAATACATACATTAAACATAACCACTTGACTAAATGCCCAGTGGTAGGTTGGGTTCTTGACTTCCTAGAGGTCAGGGGTTCAATCATGTCCTGGGTAAACATTTAGCATGTTAGGTACCCACACCCGTAAAACACATGGGACCCTGGAGGAACTTGCGGATAAAGGTTCATTCCAACTCCAGACGCCCCCACTGTGCCAGGGGAGTTGCCCGGAGTCATCCTTGTAGGGTGGACAATGACTGGTGCCAAAGGCACACGGGACCAGGGTGTTCCCGCCAATTTACACCTTTTGCGGACATTAAACATAACCTCGAAATCAGAAACAATAGATTGGGCTTAAGTACCACTTTGCTCATTAAGCAATTTCATGCCGATTTATGTAGATCTAATCCACTACCTTGCTTCCTAGCCATACTTCTAGTGATAACGATGATAATAGACAGTGGACCGTACCGCTCTGGTATCAGTGATACAACTTGAATCATCAATTAGCTATCTAATCAATTAGTTAATGTAACGTGCATAATATAGATGATGAAATCAATTAGATTACATGTATCAGTGATTTCAGAAGGAGAGCATAAAGAGGGAAATATCAATTCATAATGCTCAAATAGTCAAATGAGCAAAACCTATTTGATTTAACTACCACGTGTTACAGTACTAACTAACTAACTAACACATGTAACGGTTTATATAAAGTAATATAGCCTTTTCCATGCCTATTGCCTACGAAGTGTTCGATGAAATTCCTCAGTGAAATTTCTTCATTATGTCTCTGATTTCAATCAGAAACTTTACAAACTAAAAAAAAATCACTTCATTAATTTTTATAACATTTAACAACAACTGAAATCAGGAACAAGTCAAATCCAGATGAAATTTGAGGAGAAATATGTACCGGAACTGAATTACCCTTCAAGGTAGCTCCTGGTGGTGCTGCTGCTGCGGTGACGGTGAGAGGGGGTCTGCGAGAAACAGGTAAGAGGCAAGAAGATGGTAGTGAAGAAATAAGAGATGGTGGAGATGAGATTAGACACGGCAGTTGACGGAGGTAGACGGCGGCGGAACGGAATTGGGAAAGGGATGTGATGGTTTCTAGAAACGGAGAAATTGAGGCCATTGTTGTTAATGTTATTTGATGGTTTCGATGTGTTTAGAGATGGAGAAGAAGAAAGATATCTCTATTGTGGCCTCTCCCGGACAAATTTGTTAGATTTCGTGTATTTATATTCTACTAAATAAATTTTTATTTTCAGTTTTTTATTGTCACTGCTTAAGTGAGAGCCATATAGAACAAACAAAAAAAAGAAGAAGGGTAAATTGTGTAATTAAATTATTCATGAATAATATTCTTCCTATACATTGACGGAGCCAAGTAAACTGCTCCTTTTAATTGTGTGATCTGGGCCGTCCAATGTCTACAAAAAGTGTTCTGACTTTAAATCCTATCCGCATAAAGTACACCGACAGTTTTTACATGGAGGTTAAATTGAGGAGCTATACTGGACGTTTACCTCAACCGTCATCCTACGCTCTACTCTAATCCACCGGCTATGTATTATCTACCTTTCAAACAATCATATACGTATTCACGTATACGAATATTTGGATTTTTGGGTCTCTTAAATTTTTCTGTTTTTTTCTTTGTAAATCAACCAATTAGGTTACTTTTGTTGAATAGGGTTTGTAATTGCACAATCTAATGGAACATGAACGACGAATTCATGGCTTCTTTAGAAGACTTCTTTTTCAAATTCAATTGAGAAGTTTACGTAATCGATCTGCTAAAATTTGAGGTACCCATTTATTGTTACGATTATTTGATTAACTGATTTATTTGCTATATATAATATATATAAACTATACATTGGTATAACGATTTGATTATACATGGATATTAGTTATTGGATGGATTACTGGAATGGACAAGAGGTAAATTTGTGGTGTAATTTGAGAGAATAGGATAATCCGTATGTCACATACCATTACATTAGCAGCTTACAAGCAATAATGTATTCAATAAACCGTATAGGCTGTTACTAATTGATGGCCCACTCAAATCGCTATGATTATTGAATGTTGTCCAAAGATGCTTCTTTAATTGTTTCTCATCATGTATAACTGAGAGTTGCAGATTTATAAGCTAGGAGTATGACCCGTTTCCTTATATTAACATTCTAATACCTGGTAAGTAAACAGATGTTATACAACAAAGCTCGCAATGACGTCTACACATGCTACAGATCTTATGTTATTGTGTAATTAGAGTTATCGTTTTTTTAGAAAGTGATTAGTAATTATTGATTAATCAGTAGATGCGATTAGTAATTAGTAGTTATCGATGGCAAGCTTACAAATGTGATTCTTGGTTCACTAATTTGATGTCTAATAACATTTCCATCTTTTTGGGTGGAATTGTGTGGCTTATCTTTGGTACAATGAATGCAGTCATGCAGCTTCGAGGTTTCAGTGGTTCCTCCATGTGTGATGACTGCTGCTATAATGTGCTATATAACTATATTAGTAAGGAAACTGTTCATAAGGTTTGCTATTTTACATTTACATTATTATTACCCTTATTTGTTTCTTGTAATCTTGGTCTTATAGAGTTCACTTTGCAAGCATTTGTTATATAATGTTGTGATATGGTTTGATTTTTCAGGTTGTTTTTTGGCTTGTGGTTGATTTTCTATATTGGCAGCACTTTCAAATGTCATGCACCGATTTAGATTGGTGAGCCATTTTTCTGTGCTATTAAACTCTTTTGGGTCATTTGAGATAAAACACAACCTAATTTGACCCGGGCATAAGTAAATGGGTCAAAATTGTCCCCTCTATCTAATTAATATTTGGTCCCAATCGTGTATGTTTCTCTATTCCATTATTCTGCTGATATAGGTCTCTTGTCATGCCAGGTGGCACAAAACCACGCTTTAGTTTGCAAGGTGGCACAAAAATTAACCATTTCAGTCTCTACCTGTTTTCACCTATGTTAAACCTGTTACAAAAGCTCATCTTCATATCGATAATGCTTCTCAGTTTTCATATGAAGCATCAACAAATCAACGTGCTACTTTTGTTTCAAGGGCATGGGAATGGAAATACAAAATGGGGTTGAAACGGGTCAAAATAGGGTTAACCTGGGCTAGGTACTAGGTATGGGTCAGAAGGGTGAAGTCAGCCTTATATATGACTCGAACTCTCGAAGTGGACCTAGAAAGCAATTGTCAACGAGTTTAAGTCATCAGTGTTACAAGCAACTGTTAACATGCACCTATCATGTGTTTAGCATGTAAGTCTTTATTGATCTTTTTATTTTATGGATAGTATTGATGTTTTTTTAAACCAATAAACATGTTTCTTTTGACAGACTAAAGGTGAAGCTAAATGTGGATACTTGAAAGATTTGTACAGGGCCACAAAACTATGTGAATCATTTCTGATGTATTGGTGTTTGGATGATGTGATCATGTTCACGATACATTACCTAAAATAAGGATAAGTTGCTCATATTCTGTTGATATGTTGCTCATAATGAACACAACAGAGGTATTCATATATGATCTTTCAATGAAACATAAATTGAATGAAATGTTTACTATGCCATTTGTTTAGATTTTAAAGCTGATGATAAGTAGAGGTGGGTCATAACATATCGTTATAAGGGAGGGCCGGGTTGGGTTCCCCAGCACACTTCCAAAATTTTTTGATGGTTCCTTATACAATAGTTAGTGTGCCATATATGATTAACCCTTTGACCTGCTATTCAGTTCACAGAATTTTACTTGTCAACGGCTTTATAAGGGTTGTGTTCATGACAATCAGGTCCAATAAAACTCTTAGCTAAAGGGGGAATGGGTTGAATGACCATGAGTGGGTCAAACTTGAGTCTCCTGAAGTCTATTTTATAAATCGGTTTAATGAAAGATTCAGACAATTCTCGTAATAATACGGTTTTAGACTTTTAGTAATTGCAGGAGTTTTGTTGTTATGGATATATACTCTTTTATCTTGGGTCTTGGTAATTGCAGCTGCCGTCAAGGCTACCTTCCATGGCCTAACTAGCTAAACCATTGACAGGTAATGCTTCTATCATGTATATAGTTATAGTTGAAGGAGAAAATTCTTCTGTGACTTCGACAAGGAACTTAAGGCAACAAGATTATATATATAGTCATATTGCCGCATAAATACTACAGTATATTTTATTGATTTTTTTCCCTTTCTTTTTATAATTAATAATTTTTCACAAAGACGTTTCACCTAAAGTCCACTGACCCGCCCATTTTGTCACCCCTACTAATCTAGGAGTTGCAGATTTTAACTACGTGTTCTTGATCTTTTGACTTTTAATGTTGAGGCTAACACATACAATTGACCTTTGAGCTCAATCGTTCTTATATAGTAACGTTATAATCAGTTGCCACGGCCATTTAGTTTTAACTCATCATTCATATTGTGAACTTTTTTTGTTTGATCATGGTCATATGAACTGTTGATTTTGCAGTATGTTGCCACTTTAAGAAAGCAGTTAATATGACTCGCTGCACAGGCAACAACATAAGGATTTGCTAGGTCTGACTCCCTCACCTCTTAATTATATGATTATGTATGTGCCTAGATTGTTTGATTGTACCTAAAGGCATTATAAAATGTTGATGAGATCTAAACTTGCTTTTCATATTTGTAGAATCTCCAATTAAACACTGTCAGACCGAGAGATTACTCTGAGCAAATTGAAGCGATTGATGCTCACTTGGCGTCCCTGTGGTGTGGATGAGTTTTTATATTTTATTGCGGATATGTTCCCGACTTCATGTTAAATGGAGCATTCAGTGATTACTAATATTACTTCGTGTTAAATGGAGCATTCAGTCATTAGTATTCTATCCATATTTCTGTAAAAAACAATATAGGTTGTTCTAATGTAGCAATCTGACTTAGGTTTTTGTGAGTGCAATCAGCGAAGTATTTGTTTATTGGCATGTTCCCGCATGTTTGTTTGTCCATGTTTGTTTGTCCATTAACATAAAAACGAATACAAATGATTTTGATGTACTTACAAACAGTCGACCCGGTGCACCGCCCGGGTATTACACTAGTTAGTTTGTATGTAAATCCAGCTAGTTCCTACATGTTAAAATTTTCTGTATATTTTACATTTAAGTCCTATTAAATTTTACTAAAAACAAATTCAACGTTCAACCGCGAAGAGGGATTACTTTCATATATCGTCAAGTTAATGCGAGTATAAGAGATGTAATGATCTCTAAAGCGAAAAGATCTTCTCATTGAAATGTATAAGTACTTTGATCGTGCAATGGAATAAGATTTCAAGTAGTAATTAAAATTAAATGTTAAATATAATTTTTTGCTTCAAATTTTTTATCAATTTTTAAACTCGTGTAGGTACACAAGTTGTACAGTATATAGTTGGGTTAATAATGGTTTAATCCTCAAAGTTTTACTATTTTTTCGTTTTAACCATTCAAGTTTTTTTCTCATGATTTAATCTTCCAAGTTTCAAAGTTTTGGTCGTTTAACCCTTTAAGTTTATCTTTCATAATGATTTTGATGGTTTAATCTCCAAAGTTTATATTTTATAATTATTTTGTCATGTTAAATTTTTCTGATTTAATTATCTAACTTTAAAAAAATTAATGGTTTAACCCTTAGAAGGGTTAAACCAACAAGTCTATGCCAAATTTAAGGATTAAATCATAAGAAAAAAAAACTTTTTTTTTTTTTTTTTTTGAACGGCAATATATATTATAAAAGAAAAGCCAACTAGCAAGGCACTAGCAGGCAAAAAGAAACACAAAACCAGTCTAAAAAAAAACTTAAGTGGTTAAAACGAAAAAAAAGTGAAAGTTTAGAGATTGAACCATTATTAACCCTATATACTCCCTCCGTCCTAAAATAATTGTCACCCGACAAAAAACACACAGTTTAATAAAAACATAATCATTGTTGCGTTCTCTTTCTTACTTTTCACGATCAAACTTCCTTATCTATTTTTTGAAGTGGATAATTAATTTGGAACGTCCGTAAAAAAAAATGGACTATAATTATGGAACGGAGGAAGTAGTTTGAAAAGAACCTTTCAACAACAACAACAACAATTAATAATAATAATAATAATAATAATAATAATAATAATAATAATAATATTAATATTAACTATATCAACTTGAGCTCGAAACTTTGAACAATAGAAGGTTATTTATACACTAATTAAAGTAAGGTTCAAATGAGTATAACAATTTTTGTGAGAATAGGAAAACCAATAGGTACGTGTCACGTGTCACTAAACCCTCTTTCCCCACGTTTTTAGAAATTAAATATCTTCCAAACAGTAAGTCAAAAAATCACAAAACTTGCACCATAAAAATCAGCATTTTATTCTTTTCAATTAGAGATGTGACAATGTATACTTTCGATGAACTTTTTTTTTCCGTTTTTCGGTGGGTTTTGAAAATAACTAACACATGTGTTACCAGCGAGTATCACATGTGTTACTAATTTTGTAAAACCCAAAAAAAAAAAGTCGTCGAAAGTATACCTCGTGAGATGGCAAATCGAAAAGAAAAAAACATTGTGGTGCAATTTTTATAATTTTTTGACTTACCGTTTGTGAGATATTTGATTTTTAAAAACGTGAGGGAAAATGGTTTTTATGACACATGGTGCATGCCTATTGGTTCCCCATTCTCACAAAAATTTTCATTCTTATTTGAACCTCACTCACACTTACTAACTTTAATACCGTAGTTATTATTTATTGTTGTTTAAAACGTAATCTTTTTTTCATAAAACTAAAGTAGATACCACTAGTGTTTAATAATTTGATAATTACTCTTGTTTACTATATTTATCCAATTAACTTTGATATAAGATTCAATTTTGTTTTTTTTTTGACAAATTGTATAAAACCTACTTGTAAATTGATTGAAATAAAGGAAAAAAATTGATTAATAAATATTTTAATTATTAGAAGAATCATCAAACACTCTTATATTTATTATTACACAGTTTTTTTTACTTTCATAAATTATTTGTATTTATAAAATTTTCAATCAGAAATGCATGGTTGAGACTTAAGAACTTGAGAGTTGAGATCAAAAGGAACAATACCAGTTTGCTGCAATGCCTATTAGGCTATTATCTAGCTCGTATGGCCTATGGTTGCTCACGACCCGCTGGACTCGATTGAGGAGCATCATATCAGCCCAACTTGGTGATATCGGTTTGATACATTAAACCAATTTAATAGCCCATTAAACCCCGGCCCAATTATGCTTATCAACCAAAGTGGACGAAATTGCTCTTTTTACTTTCTGCTTATACTATAAAAATTTAATTAATTAAAATTTAAAAACAACATAGGAAAGTCGTAGCAATCATGGTTGGAGACCAGAAGGAAAGTTGTCGCTTAATGTCATCTGTCGTGCCCAATTCTTTAAAGTTTAAATAGCCCTACAAAATATTCGTAATTATCCTTTAGATATAGATCCTGTTTTATTCCTTCATTGTATATAATTATTGACTCAAAGTTGTTGGACAAAAATGACTATTTACGCTCATCAGTTTAAACCACTAAGATCACAAAGAGTGGTGACGCAACGACCAACAGTCATTGACGACTAATGGGAGTGAGGAGTCTGATGACTAAACCCCACTTGATTGTATTTCTGCATTAAAAAGTTGTACTATTTGCATTGTTAATAATAACAAAGACGGGAAACAAAAAAAAAAGTGGGTCTGCTTACACTCTCATCCTCCCCCATCACCCACAACACGGAATCACCTCCACACGTCACTCACTCCCGCTAAAGTGTGAACACACACCCACTCCTAAAGCTCTAAGAAAAATAAATGATAATATGATATAATTAGTAATATCTGTACACACACAAATAAACTTTATGTCCCTTGAATATAAATTTGACAACGCTACATATTGATTGAACTACAATAATTTATCCATGAGTAAATTTCTTAACGTCAGTCATAGAAAAAAATAAAAAATAAATAATGTTACTATAACAAACACAATCATGGAAAAGTGTGCAATCCTTTCGTTTGCGTTTGGTTCGTGAAATTCAGTAGAATTAAAATCCTAATTGTATTTTATAAGGTTGTTTGGTTCATGAATAAATTTATATATTTGGACACAAGTATACGGGAAAGAAATAGTAATTTTTATTACCTATTTATAAAGAATTTAGCATGTTCTTCTACGGTTTTGAATGTTATTACTTTTGTAGGAGCTATGACCTTTAATCGATTGAAATATTATTTACAAAATAATGAAAAAAATATTATATTGATGAATATGGTATTCTAGGTAAACAAAATAGTTGTTCCTGTCGCATTGCGTGGGCATCATGCTAGTGATAGTAAATGCGTTCGGTTGACTAAATCAACCCTCTTCAAAAAAAAAAAAAAAAAGCAGCCAATAAATTCGAAAGCAGCATAAACAAGAGTAAGACAATCATTAAAAATAAGAACATGCGAAACAGAACTAACTAATATCTATAATCATTCGTATTCATGTTCGGGTCAAGCTAAAGCACCTCGTATTCTGGGACCATCTCATATGGCCTTATGATGATGTTCAAGGAAATATATATAATTTTGGTTTATAACGTGGCATTTATAGTATGGATAGTGATTTTGCCACAGCCATATGAAAAATATGAAGGTTACTAGTTTTATGACCCGTGAAAATACAGGTTTTGTTTATAAGCAACTTAAATCAATACATATTAGTATATATTGTATATATAGAATATGTATAGAAAAAGAATCTCTTTGAAACTTAATTACGACATATCATAATAAATTATCATGACATAAATAAGCAAACAATAAGTATTTATTAATGTAAAATAATAAATATATCTTTGATATTATGTGAGTTCCAAGACAATTTTTGATATTATGTGAGTTCCAAGACAATTTTTGAATGTAAAATAAATATTTATTAATCAAATTGATTTTTTTTTAATTATTACTCTCATCACATCACCATGACATCAGCAGAATAATAAGAAGAAGCCACGTCAGCAGCAAAACCAACTCTAGAAAGTGACAAATCATCTTCATGACATCAGCTTTAGTGTCCTTTAATATATAGTATAGATAGATATTCAAAACTGGTTCAGACGCCATTTATCTTAATTTGGAGGCTCAATCAGATCACTCCTAATCATGATTTCGTGACTTTTTTCGTTAGTTATGCTAGTTCAGCGCCACATCAGTACACCTAAACTGATACACAACTGACACAACGGTAAAAAATACATACATTTACATACATTAACAAAAAAATAAAAATACATTAAATATAATATGGGACTAGCCCCAACATCCCTCCCTTTCGTCGCCAAACCGACGACTCCCACCAACGAAACAAAGAGACGGGACGCTGCCAACGGCGTCAGTTGGCCGGCGTTTTCTCGGTGCCAAACCGAAGAAACCGTTGGCAGTGGTCTCAGATGACATACTAGATCCCATTTGTGGCATTTTTAAGGGTGTGTTTGGACACAACAGGTTTGAGTTTGACTTGAGCTTCCATTCAAAAGGCACTTCTAAAAGATTTTTGTTTAAGCGCTTTTAAGAGTTCATTTTTCCGAGAAACCCCCCATTTTGTTAACAAGGCTTATGGGCTGGGCTATTTTGTTGTGTTGAGATGCTCTAAAAGCCCTCAAAATCCCCATGCCAAACAAACCTTTAGTACATAAGCGAACTTATGGCAACTTCGAAATTAAAAGCCATGTTCCTTAAGCAGTCCAGCTGATGGCCTTATATGTCATGTGATTTTCTAATACTTTCACTTAAAGTGTTTGGAGTGGCTTAACAAATGTTTACGTGCTTATTTTGATAGTATATAAGTGAATTCAAACATCTTTCTGAAAATTACTTATTTACTAAGAAATAAAAGAGCTTAAAAATAAGGGATTTACCCACTTACGGAGTATATATCTAAGTTGACAAGTGCTTAAAATTAAGCAAACTCAAACCTTCCCTTAGAATAATCTATAAGATCATTAAAATCCCAATTTTGCATTTACAATCTTGATAGCATCTCAACATGGATCGTGCATATAATTGTTGCAGGGAGCTCAATATCGACCTTATGAACTTGAACTTGAACTTGAGCCAATATCTTACTTCCCTCAAACTTGAATTAAGAACTACGAATACATGGTATTGGTTTAAATTTAAATTTAAATGTAAATGTAGAAGTAAAATATTAAATATATTACCCGGGAAAACAGCGCTAGGAACAAATTGCACGAAGTTTGGACTATAATAATAATAATAATCCAACACCTTACATATGATAAGTTCTTTAGTTAACCAAAACTATCAAAACACATAATAAAATATTCATTAAAACCAATTACCAAACTCCCCTAAACACTTAAACAACAACAAAAACGACACGATCATATTCATATATACACATAATTTTCCTTGTAAACATCAAAACTCGTTTCATCTGTTTCCAAGATATAGAGATAGATAATACACGGAAAAAAAAACCAAAAAAAAAAAGGATAATAATTAAAAAACATTTCTCCCCCAAATTACCAAACTCCCCTAAACTACTTCTTAACTCACCAACAATCCCCATTCGGATCTTCCGGTTCCGGTTTCTTATTCAAATCCGGTTTCTCCTGAAACCAACAAGCGGCGTTCTTCAATTCCTTCGCCTGTTCACCACCACGCGTACAACTCATGTGCACAGACGTACAAGTCGTCTCAGCATCAACTCTCGCCCCAACCTCAACCGCTTTTTTCCTGATAGACGCCGCAGACATCTCACCCAGCAACACTCCTCCACCATGATCGGATGACGTCAGAAATTCCGGGAAATTCAACCTTGCTGTTGGGCCACGTAAATAAAACACGGCCGTATCGTAGGCACGTGCAGCCGCAACAGGTGTCGCATAAGACCCTAACCAAATTCTCGACCGTTTGTTTGGTTCCCTAATTTCCGCAACCCATTTACCCCACTTTCGCATGCGAATTCCTTTATACGGACGTTGATCGGTTTTTCTTTTTCCGGTCGAACAGTTACATGATGGTTCTTCGTCCATGTTTTTCTGTTCGGTTTTAGATTTTTTTTTTAATATATATAAAAGTAAAAAAAAAAAAGAGAGGAAAAGGGGGAATTGGGAGATGATTTAAAAGCACCGACAAGTTTTGAATTAAGGGTGTGTGTGGGGGTGTAATATACAGGGTGGAGTGGTGTGTAGTATAAATAAATATAAATATATATATATATATATATATATATATATATATATATATATATAAAATGGGATTAATTGGCCGCCATGAAGAAGAGTGATGGTTTTTTTTTTGGGGTAGTGGGGGATAATTTAATTCCAAAATTTGGGGGTCTACTGACAGATGAGAGAAATAGGGAGAAGTGTGTGTTGGTACTTGGTAGGGATGAGAGGCTTAATTTATAGGGAAACTCACCAAAACAAAATGCTACTCCGTACAAGGAGATGTTTAACGCACTTTATTGGAAAATATTATGTGCAATAAAAATGTAAAATGTGTAGTAAGGTAAATCAGAGATTTTGAATATATAAATTTAAGAATGTTGAGTAGTGAATATTTAAAAAATATAGATATTAATTTTTATTGGTTATTTAAAACTTACAACACGGGATTATTTGTGCAGTTCAACTGCACAAATTATTAGCCCATGTAAAATTCGGCTGATTTTGTACTTTGTATATCTCAATCTTTTGTGAATATAAGAAAAAAATCTAAAAAAAATAAATATCATAGATATATTACTAGAATTTTATATTTAAGTTTATTAACAACATCGAAAGTTCTTCATTCACCACCAATTTTTACATATCTAATACATTGCTTGGTAATGTTAGGGAAGTAGTTACCTTATATGTGGGGTAGTCTTAACTACGTTATATTCTTCTTACGCAGTGTAATATTTTTTCAAAAAATAAAAAATATATTCTTTTTAAGTGTTACAGGTTCAAAACTATTCAGATAGCAATCACTATCATTCGTAAATCCGCCATTAGATGGTGTATGTATAATATTTGTTGTTAGACAAATCGCAATCCACATATATATTTTAAAATTCAAAACGCAATCAATTATTTTTTGCCACATTTTGACACTGGTTTAATGTTAGTACAACATATAAATTAGAGTAAATAAGTTACATAATAGTAATAGTTGTACTCATTTTTGAGGATTTTGTTCCTCAAGATTTCTTTTGCATGTTTAGTGTTTAGTGTTAAATATAAAATTCCTCCTTGTCTTTTAAATAAAATGACTATAATACCCTTATTCTTTTTATTCCTTAAAATATGGCGATTTTAAACATAAAAGCTATACAACATATTCAAACAAAACTGAAGAAATACTATGTATATACGCTAAACCAACCTTACGGATTTTGTTACGCCTCCAAAAATCTAAAGTAATGACTAAGACTCCTCCCAACCCATATTGTCGGTTCTCGTCACTTTAAACCGACGGAAGGGACAAGGATGGCACCAATTTGTCACTTGTGTGTCGGTTTTCTCCTCGTCGCCAAACCGAAGTGAGTTTTGCCCTTTTTCTTTTATTTTTTTATTTTTGTGTGTATATATTAAAGGTAAATTGGTAAATGCGGGTTCAGAAATATGAAGTGCCGAAGCAGGGATGGGAGTGGTCGGTCAGTTTCAGTAAGTTTTTTTAAAAAGCTGATGTGGCGCTGACGTGGCTCCGTCAGTTTCAGTCAGTTTGTTTTAGGGTTGGGAGGAGTCTAACCCGATTGTTGGTAGCTTCGTTTGTTAACAGTAAATCATGGTGAGTAAATCATGGTGAACAGTTTTACTTGCACACAACTTTATAGCTATACTAGGAAATTAAATGGCTCTACTACACACAGCTCAACACTCTAAGGTTAATATTCGAAGTTGTTTTAGTTGGAATTAAATGACACTCACAAATAATATCAGATTAGAAATTTAAAGTAAAATCTAATCATATACAATAATTTATACATTTTTTCACGTATCAGTATTATATTAGATATGACATAAGAATCTATTAACATTCACATGAATGTACGTCTTACTGCTGACATGTAATTTCATATAGTTCAAAGATTTTCTCCGAAAAAAAATTATTCTTACCCTTTCGCAATATCTTACAATTACTACAAGTAGTAAAATGAGATATCTTATTAGTAAAACAAAAAACAACGCAACAAAGGTAACATTGCAAGTTATTATTGAAGAAAGCTAAAATGGCACATAGTTACAATGGTTTATTGTTTCATTATGCACTCAACTTTACATTCATTACTATTGTATGCTCTCAACTTTCATACCTTCTATTGTAGGAGGTGAACTTTCTGAAAATTCTATTGTATGCTCTCAACTTTCATACCCTTTTTTGTTTGAAATGAACTTTTCTAATAAAGTTTTTAAAATGTCTAATTTATATCATTTTACTTAGAGTTTTTAGAAAGTTCATCTCGTACAATAGAGGATATGAAAGTTGAGAACATACAATATAGTTTTTAGAAAGTTCACCTCATACAATAGAGGGTATGAAAGTTGTGCGCATACAATAGTAATGAGTGTAAAGTTAAGTGCATAAAGAAACAATAATCCATAGTTACAAATTAGAAATTGATAGTACATAGTCTACATACCGCTATTAAAATTGGCTTAAAAATTTCATTAATCTTTTCACTATGCTATATATTATAATGAGCTACTTATTTTGACACAAATTTTATTCGGCTTGAACAATATATTTAGTACATGTATTATTTTTATTCTTTACAATTTTCAACTTGTGTAAGTTAAATATAGTCTCATAATGGTTGTTGGTTCTGTAAATGATTTTAAATTTGATGAATTTCTTAGATATATAGTAAAAAAAAAAATGAGTTCAACATATATCTCATTCCGCTAAATCATTTTCTTCATTAAATGTGTTGTTTTAAATCTCTTGCAACTTCAATTTGTGCAAGTTATAAAATAAATGATACTTAGATTATATTTCATTCAACTTGATCATTTTCTTCATTAAAAAGTATCTTTCTTACTTTTTACAAGTTTCAATTTGTGAAATTTATAGAAATAAAGTATTATGATAGTTAGATTCATGTACGTGATTAAAAAAAAGGAGTTAATATTGTTTTAATCCTTCAATTCGAGTTGACTCATTGGTTTAATCATTTAAAGAGTTGAACCATAAAAGTTTTGAAACTTAGATGATTAAACTAGATAAAGTTAGAAGAGTAAGATCATCACAAAAGATAAACTTAAGGGATCAAACCATTACACTTTTGAAGTATAAATAGTAAATACCCTGTAAAGGGTTAAACTACTAAAATTTTGATACTTGAAAGATTAAATCACGAAGAAAAACTTAAAGGGTTAAAACGAATGAAAGTAAAACTTTGTAAATTAAACCATTATTAATGTTAAAAAAAATTGTATTTCTTTAACATAGTAAATGAATTATTTATATTCTTTTATAATTTTAATTTGTGCAAATTATAAACTAAAGTATTATGATAGCTAAAATTTAATAAATGATTTAAGGTTTTTTTTTTATATAAGATAAGTTTAATATTTATCTTCTATACTACTCCCTCCGTCCCAATTCTATTGTCCCCAGACAAAAAACACGCAGTTTAAGAAAATATAATCATCTCTCTTACTTTTTGGTAAGATGACAGTTTTACGCTCTACTTTTTACCTACTTTTTTGTCTTATATATATACACTAAGGGTAAAAAAGAACTTTATCTCCTTATTCTTATCTATTTATGGAAGTGGACAATTAATTTGGTACATCCCAAAATAGAATAGTGGACAATAGATTAGGGACGAAGGGAGTACAATATAAAGGAGATGACATTCTCTCTCCAAAAGTTTTTAAGACTTCCAAATATAGACTTTTAAGTAGTACAACTTCAATAGCAAACTTTACAGTCTAATAAAACACAAAATTACTAAACACCAAATTAGAAATAGCACAACTAAGACCACTCCCATCAGTGACAGAAACTGACTGAGCCACGTCAGCTTTTTCCCCAAACTGACTGAAACTGACTGACCACTCCCATCAGTGGTCCGTCACTTCATTTTCTGGGACCCGCTGCATAATTAATTAATCAATTTAAATTCAATAATACAAATAAACACAACATTTTAAATAAAAACACACTTCATTAAAAATATAAAAATTACAAATTCCTAAAAATTAAAAATACATTAATTTTAAAATAAAAAACTACAAATCCTAAAAATTAAAAAAGTAAAATAATTAAAAACTAAACGTTACATAATAAAAGTGCAACATTTTAACGAATACGGAAATTTGGTGGTAGTTGCGCAATGTGTTCGATTAGCGCGTTGCGGAGTTGATGATGAACGTCCCGATCACGTAGTTCCTTGTCCATCCGCAATGAAGTTTCAACTCTTTCTTCCCACGTTTTTCTTGGCCTGTTTGACGGATCAGAGGGGTAATCTTCTTCTAGTTGACAAATATTTCTCCCGTTGTCCTCGGTTATCATGTTATGCAGAATGACACAAGCATACATGATTCTTTTGATCTTGTTCGTGCTATATGGCCTAGCCGGGTTCTTGATGATTTGCCACCTACCTTGAAGCACACCGAATGCTCGTTCCACATCTTTCCTTGCCGATTCTTGGTATCTCTTGAAACGAGACTCGGCTGCAGTTAGTGGATGCCTAAACGACTTTACGATAGTCGCCCACTCTGGATATATCTCATCCGCTAGATAATACCCTCTGGTGAATTGTTATCCGGCAATAGTGAAGTTAACTTGTGGAGCTCTGTAACACCCCCAAATTTAATGAATCGCGGAAGCATACTTTGGGTGTTACTAATCAATACACAAAGCACATAGATACATAATGAACGACCACTACATGCGTCGTTTTACAAATACATTGATTAATGTAAAAGTCTACATATGTTTTACAAAAGACGAGTTCGCATAGATATTTGAGAGATTCTAATACATATCTAATTTTAGCAAAATATAGAAATGCAGGGAAATCTCTTGATGTTTATATGATTGCATGCGACTCGAGTTACAGTATCCTGATGGGCAGTCCAACTTACTGCTGAGTACCTGAGATAACATGCTAAAAGGTCAGCTATAAAGCTGGTGAGCTCACAGGTTTGATATGATAATATATGATTTGTGAACCGCAAGATTTAATGATTCGATTTACAAAGCATGTAAATAATTGATTTATGGGTATCACATGAATATTTGTAATTAAACAAATAAGTAAAGATTGATACAACTAACATGAGCACATAGTCTGAGCTTAACTGAGGGGTCAGGATCACAATCAAGTGCCTGATCGAGGGTGCCTCTATGCGTATGCCTAATCAACATACGTTTGAACAAATGATAATGCGTCCGTTTGACAGGTTAGTGCTTGCTAACTCGGACGGGGATTGTCAATCCCATATGGTACCATACACTAACATGCACGCTAAATCATATTAACAGAACTATGCTTCAGAGGACTTTGTTTGATTAGATGAAAACAACTCATGCAGCATACGTGATAATTTGATACTTGCGTTCACATGTAAAACAAAACGAGCATGTATCTCACCCTTAGGTAAAAGCATTTAAAAAGGGGCTATGAGACTCACCTGAGCCTAATGAATTGTTAGCCAACAATTATAATGATTCACAATGATTTGATGTCGTTACAACGACTGAACCTGCAGGGCGTCTGAGACGCGCAAGGTTTTGATAAATGATTAGATTCTTAAAACTTGCCGGGCGTATCAAACGCGCAAGGTTTAATTGATTTGATGACACTATGGACCATCTATGCTAGTTATTCCCTTAATTAGTTTTGACCAAATACATTGGTTATCGATTATGTTTGAGTTTTGAAAATGTATACGGGTCATTGGTGACGGTTTGTAATAATAATTTCAAACTATTATTATTATACAAGATTAGTTGGGCTTATAAAAGTGTATGTGTTTCATATATAAGTCGTATCGTATAGGTTTAGTTGTTAATCAAGTTCATTATATCCGTTACACTTTATCTCATAATTTACAAAATTTGGTACGAGTTTGAAAACAGTAATCTGTCATTTTCGGCCCTTAAACGACCCCGGATGGCCTAAAACTGGCTAGGCTAAGGTACTTAGCTTTGATCATTTGGCTGTTTTCGAATAACCGTGCGAATTTGAGCTCAATCCGTTATAATAAATTTTTCATCGAGAAGCTACCCTGTTTTAATGATTTGCGGAAGCTTGATTTGGGTGCCACTAATCAATATACAAAGCACAAAGATAATAATGAACGACCACTATATGCGTCGTTTTAAACTTGTATTAATAAAGTGAACGTTTACATCAAAAATAATATTGCACTAGCTCGGTTCCTGAAATTGAGAGATTACATGGCATAATTACTTTTACAAAATATAATAATGCAGTCCAATCTCTAATTGTATGTATGCTGACTCGAGCTAGAAATCCCTGCTTGTGCAGTCAACCTACTGCTGGGTACCTGTGATATATACTAAAATGGGTCAGCGAAAACGCTGGTGAGCTCACAGGTTTGTATGTCAATGTATAATTGTCAGAACCGCAAGATTTATAATGAATTTAAAATGCACTTAAGCAAAATAAAAGTTATACTGTCCATGAGCACATAGTCTGAGCTTAACTGATTTGTCAGGCCCAATTAAGGAAACCTAACTGATTTGCCTCCTACGAGTGCCTAATCAACACTCGTCTTCCCAAATGCTAATACATCCGTTTGACCGATTAGTGCGTGCTAACCCGGATGAGGATTGTCAATCCCATATGATATCATATACTAACATTCACGCTATAAAATACTAGAGACTATGCTTATGGAGGACTTTAAAATGATTAGCTTGAAACTCATGTAGTATTTGAAGTTTGTCACTTGCGTTCTACTTGTAAAACAAAATGATGCAGTAATATCACACCCCTGGTAAAAGTAGTGAAAATGGGGCTATGAAACTCACCTGATTCCTGATGTGTTTAACTTAATAAACTTGAAGTAATTAGCAGTGTGTTGGTGTCCAAAGACTTGAAACCTGAATGTGTCCACGACACTTGAATTGTTATTAATTGTATTGGTATCTTGAAGGACTACCATTGAAATTGTTTGTCTAACTCAATGTCCAAATTTCCCCGATTTGGTTGATTGTATTGTTACAAGTTACTACGACCTGTTTGATTGAATTGACACAAGTTACAACGACTTGTTTGAGTGTTGAAGTATGTTTTGAAAACGCGTACGGCCCGTTGGTGAATTGTTGAAATAAAAGTGTTGTTGTTATCGTCTTGTTTTTGAAGTGTTACACTTGAAATATAAGTCCCATCATGTTCTAAAAGTCGTATGGAATAAGTATTTGAAGTTGAAAAATCTCGACACTTGGTGTAAAAATATTTGGAAAACCTGCTGTTTTATGCGTCACTATAGGCGTCACTAAGGTAGATCATGCGACACTAAGGAAGTGTCGTGTGAAGTGTCAGTTTTGAAAGTATAGCGTCACTGGTGTAGTGTCGCGTGAAGTAGTATGCGTCACTTCAGGAGTGACGCGGTCAGCATAACGGCGGCACTTATGGAGTGTCGTATAAAATAATGATTTCGGATATTTGGGCGTCACTTAAGGAGTGACGTATATCATAGCGACACTATCGAAGTGTCGCGTAAAATTGTATGGCGTCACTTGTGGAGTGACGGGTATAGATCAAAATGGGATTATGGGCGACACTTATGAAGTGTCGGTATAGAATATAGGGCGTCACTTATCTAGTGACGGTATGTTGTGTCAGATAAACGGATATGGCGGCACTTAACAAGTGTCGCTATAGAGTATAGGGCGTCACTTATCTAGTGACGGTCAAAGGTCAACAATTGAGCTTAGGCGACACTTAAGGAGTGTCGGTATCTGAGGTATAGCGGCACTTAAGGAGTGTCGCATGAAGTGTCGCTATACGCTGCTGGTGTCTATGCGACACTAGCCGCTGTTCGACGAATTTCGAGCCAAAAACGTGTTTTCGGGTTTCCGTTTGGTCTGATTCTTTTACCCAACCCTCATAGGGACATATTAAGCTTATCCAAATAATGATATATGAAAAGTAAGTAAAATCGAGAGATTTCGTAATTTGTCGGAAACTTACAAAGTGACGAAACAAAAATCCGGAAAGGTAGAAGTGTAGATCGTCGCGAGGTGGTCGTTTATTGTAAAGGGGTTTGAAGATCCGAGGTCGTTTGAGGTGTTTATTTTGCGATTTTGATGATTTTTGGTTTGGGTTTTGTTGAGAGAAAATAGAGAGGAGAGAGATAGAGAAAAAGAGAAATGGAAGAAAGTGGGTGGAAGTGGGGGTTAAATCCCCATTTTCGCCCCGCGTTCCCGCTCCGTGCGGTGTTCGTTTGCTCCGTCGTTTAAACGTTAAATATTTATTTTCTATGTTTTAATATACATTTTAAAATACGAATAATTATTCAGTATTTTTGTGGAAGTATTTTACTAGACATTTAATAATTACATTAAAAAGGTGAATTGTCACGTTTTGTTTGCGAAGTTACATTTGATTCGTGTTTATGTTAACCGTTTGATAAAACTTGGATACGAAATACTATTGACATAATAATTTAAGTGCGATGACTTTATTTAGAATCATTGTATTACTTAAATCGATTGTTCACCAACGTCCGTATTTATTGTATTGAAATTCATTCGGTTTGAGACTTGTACGATTTAAACAAATCGCATAATTGTAGATATATATTCAACAATATATATATAATAATTGATACATTAATTAGCCTAACACAGAACTAATTACATGTATTAAAACCTGATTAGGAACTAAATTCTAGTCCTAAATTGACGGTTGTCACATTCTCCCCCTGTTAGGAGAATTTCGTCCCGAAATTTATGTTGAAGTCGTGTTTGATGTCGAATCAGTGAAGAGTTGAGGATATTTGAGTCGTATCTGGTCTTCCCGTTCCCAGGTAAATTCCGGACCGCGCCGCGAATTCCACCTAACCTTGACAATGGGAATACGACTTTGTTTAAGTTGTTTGACCTCACGGTCCATGATTTCTGCGGGTTCCTCAATAAAGTGAAGTTTCTCGTCAACTCGAATTTCATCGAGTGGAATGATAAGTGTCTCATCAGACAGACACTTCTTCAGATTTGAAACATGAAATGTGGGATGCACGCTGCTGAGCTCAGATGGCAGCTGCAATCGATAAGCCACTGGACCAATCCTTTCGAGGATCTCGAATGGTCCAATGTATCTGGGATTCAACTTCCCTCGTTTGCCAAATCGGATGACGCCTTTCCAAGGCGATACTTTGAGTAGAACTCGATCCCCAACCTGAAACTCGAGTGGTTTGCGTCTCACGTCAGCATAACTTTTCTGACGATCACGCGCGGCTTTGAGTTTGTTTTGAATTTCTACGATCCTCTCAGTTGTTTCGTGTATGATTTCTGGACCCGTGAGTTGGCTATCCCCAACTTCGGTCCAACAGATAGGTGACCGGCACTTACGACCGTACAGTGCCTCGAAGGGAGCAGCCTTGATGCTGGTATGATAACTGTTGTTGTACGAGAACTCGCACAATGGTAGATGTTTTTCCCAGTTTACGCCGAAGTCTACTACGCAGGCCCGTAGCATATCTTCCAGTGTTTGAATGGTTCGTTCACTTTGACCGTCTGTTTGAGGATGGTATGCGGTACTCATATCAAGTCGAGTACCCAGGGATTTTTGAAGTGATTGCCAAAATTGTGAAGTGAAACGACTATCTCTATCGGAGATAATTGAGATTGGAACACCGTGTTTGGTCACGATTTCCTTCAGATAAATGTTGGTGAGGCGTTCCATTTTGTCGGATTCCTTGATTGCCAGGAAGTGAGCAGATTTGGTGAGACGATCCACGATCACCCAAATGGAATCGCAACCGTTCGAGGATCTGGGTAGTTTGGTTATGAAGTCCATGGCAATTTGTTCCCATTTCCATTCAGGAAGACTGGGTTGCTGAAGTAACCCAGAAGGTTTTTGATATTCGATTTTGACTTTGGAGCAAGTAAGGCACTTGCTGACATAGGTGGCGATTTCAGATTTCATGTTTGGCCACCAGTAGAAGTCCTTGATACCGTGGTACATTTTATCGGATCCCGGATGGATAGAATATTTGGACTTGTGAGCTTCATCCATCACCAAGTCTCGTAGGTTTCCAAATTTAGGCAACCAGATTCGGTTTGAGAAATACCTAATCCCGTTAGGTCTGATTTCGAATTGTTTATCCATGCCCCGCAAGGCTTCATCTTTGACATTTTCGGGTTTTAAGGCTTCGAGTTGAGCAGTGAGGATTTGAATGTTTAAATTGTTGTGAATGGTCATACTGAGGGCTCGAACCCGAAGTGGTTTCACTCGCTCTTTTCGACTGAGGGCGTCAGCAACAACATTTGCTTTGCCTGGATGATATTTGAGTTCGCAGTCGTAATCGGTAAGCAACTCGACCCATCGACGTTGCCTCATGTTGAGATCCTTCTGATCGAATATGTGTTGAAGGCTTTTATGGTCGGTGAAAATTGTACATCTGGTACCGTAAAGGTAATGTCTCCAGATTTTGAGGGCAAAAACGACAGCTCCTAGCTCGAGGTCGTGGGTGGTGTAATTCTTTTCATGAATCTTGAGCTGTCGGGAAGCATAAGCTATGACTTTGTCTCGTTGCATGAGCACACAACCGAGACCTTGATGAGAAGCATCGCAGTATACCACGAAATCATCGGTGCCTTCGGGTAATGATAGGATAGGAGCACTGCAAAGCTTTTGTTTTAAGAGTTGGAATGCCGACTCTTGTTTCTCAGTCCAGTCAAACTTTTTGTCTTTCTGGGTTAGAGTCGTGAGTGGTATGGCTATCTTGGAGAAATTTTCAATGAATCTTCGATAGTACCCGGCAAGTCCCAAAAACTGCCGTACTTCGGTCGGAGTGGTTGGCGATTGCCAGTCTTTGATAGCCTCGATTTTTGACGGGTCAACGTGAATCCCCTGACTGTCAATCACGTGACCAAGGAATTGAACGGTTTTGATCCAGAACTCACACTTAGAGAACTTGGCATAGAGCTCCTCGTGTTTAAGTAGTTCAAGGATGGTCTTGAGGTGTTGCGCGTGTTCTTCTTGGCTTCGTGAATATATGAGGATGTCATCGATGAAGACAATGACAAACTTATCAAGGTAAGGTTTACACACCCGATTCATAAGGTCCATGAATACAGCCGGTGCATTGGTTAGGCCGAATGGCATCACTTGAAATTCGTAATGCCCGTAACGGGTTCTGAAAGCGGTTTTTGGAATATCGGCATCGCGAACACGCAATTGATGATAACCGGATCGGAGATCAATCTTTGAATAACAACTCGACCCTTGCAGTTGGTCGAACAAATCATCGATTCGAGGAAGTGGATACCGGTTCTTGACAGTTAACTTGTTCAACTCTCGATAGTCGATACACATTCGAAAGGAACCATCTTTCTTCTTAACGAATAGGACCGGAGCTCCCCAAGGTGAAGAACTCGGCCTGATAAACCCTCGTTCCAGGAGTTCCTGTAACTGGGTGGACAACTCCTGAAGTTCGGATGGAGCTAAACGGTATGGTGCTCGGGCCACAGGCGCAGCACCTGGTACAAGATCGATTGAGAACTCAACCTGTCTTGGTGGTGGTAGACCAGGTAGTTCTTCAGGAAAGACTTCTGGAAAGTCTCGAACAATTGGAACATCCTCAAGTCGCTTCTCCTCCGACTTTTTCTCCATGATGTGCGCGAGGATTGCAGGATAACCCTTTCTCAGAAATTTTCGGGTTTTTAAACAAGATATGAGGTTGAGCCTCGTCCCTCCGGTCTCCCCCTGTATGACTAGGGTTCTACCGACAGTGAGAGGTATGCGAACAATTTTGTCATAGCAGATGATTTCGGCGCGATGTTTGGATAACCAGTCCATGCCTACGATGACATCGAAACTTCCTATCTCAATAGGCATAAGATCTATGGGGAAGGTTTCGTCGGCTAGATTCAGAATGCACTTAGGTAACACACTATCTGTCTCTATCAACTTGCCATTTGCTAGCTCTACGGTGTACTTAACGTCTAAAGCAACAGGTGTGATGTCAAGTAGAGGGCAAAATTCATCGGAAATAAAACTCCTATCGGCACCAGTATCAAACAGAATTGAAGCAGTTAAATTGTTGAGGAGGAACATACCCGTGACCACGTTCGGGTCATGACGGGCGTCCCCTGAGTTGATCACAAAGGCGCTACTTTTGACGTTGTTGTTGTTGTTGCGGTGATTGTTGTTGTTGTTGCCCTTATTCTTCAACTTTGGGCAAGAATCCCTGAAGTGTCCTGGGTTTCCACATTCGTAGCAGGACCTAGGTTGTCGGGTATTTCTGTCAGAGGGGTTGTTGTTGGATTTGGGGGCTCGGCAATCCTTAGTCAAATGCCCTTGCCTCCTGCAGTTGTTGCAAGGAGTACCGCACTGACCAAAATGATGGTAGTTACACTTGGGACAATAAGGTCTGCCCCCGGTGTAGCTGTGGGTGGTTTCAGAGTTGGAGGTGTAGACTTGGATGGCGTTGTTTTTCTTGCTTGAGTTGTGGTGGTGTTCAGTGGATTTGCGTTTGTTGGAGGATGAGGTGTTGGAGGTCTCACGGCTGACAACTAGGGCCATGAGTTCGTGGGCCAATCGAATGGCACTCTCAGTAGTGGTTGGTTTGGATGAGGCGACGTTTCCCTGGATGTTCTCAGGAAGTCCGCGGATGTATTTCTTGATGCCCTTACTTTCTGGTTCGACCAAGCCTGGGCATAGTAAAGCAAACTGCTGAAATTTGGTGGTATAGTCAGCAACATCATTTCCCTGCACTTCCAGATGCCAGAATTCTTCTTCCAGCCTATGCAATTCTTCTTCAGGACAGTACTTTTCTGTCAGCTTCTTCTTCAGTTCGGCCCAAGGAAGTCGGTTTGCAACCTCAAGGCCTACAGAGTTTGCGTGGGTTTTCCACCACGTGGATGCACCTTCCTGAAAGGTGTAAACAGCGAATTTGACCTTGTTGTTCTCAGTGCAGTCGCAGAGACTGAAAACAGATTCCATGCGCTCAATCCAACGGATCAAACCAATGGCACCTTCCGTGCCCTTGAAGTATAGTGGTTTACAGCTAAGGAAATCCTTATAGGAGCAGGGTTTGGGTGGTGGAGTATTGGTTGCGGTGTCCTCACTACCAGGTGGTGTTCGGGTAGCCAAGGCTTCAGTCACACTGCGGGCAATTATTCCCGCGATCTCAGCTTCGCTAAGGGTAATTTGACGACGTGGAGGCATGATGCTGAGTAAGAAAGAACAAGGAAATGAAATAAGATACTAGTCCGAGTATGATGAACTAGTGGTGTGTTTGTCATTCCGAGACAAAACGTTTGAAAGAAAGAGGCCTATATTCATATAATATAATATAATATAGCCTAAAGTTGTAATGAGGTCTATTCATGTAAATATATATGTATATCACATAATAACCTATTGAGTGTCTAGCACAGAAGTGTTTTTGAGTCCCGTTTCTCTCGAGGTCAGAGTCAACTAATGCATTCCTGTTCAACATAACTCTCTCAGATTTCACATCATCTTTCTTTAATTGTACATAGTTGATCAGGCTATGTTAAATTAAAGTCGTATGATGTAATCCCTGAACTAGTCATAACTAATAAGGAATACTGCCTAACGGTCATAGTCTAGGCCCACTAAATGCAACCTAGTTCACTATAACCTTAGGCTCTGATACCAATCTGTGACACCCCCAAATTTAATGATTTGCGGAAGCTTGATTTGGGTGCCACTAATCAATATACAAAGCACAAAGATAATAATGAACGACCACTATATGCGTCGTTTTAAACTTGTATTAATAAAGTGAACGTTTACATCAAAAATAATATTGCACTAGCTCGGTTCCTGAAATTGAGAGATTACATGGCATAATTACTTTTACAAAATATAATAATGCAGTCCAATCTCTAATTGTATGTATGCTGACTCGAGCTAGAAATCCCTGCTTGTGCAGTCAACCTACTGCTGGGTACCTGTGATATATACTAAAATGGGTCAGCGAAAACGCTGGTGAGCTCACAGGTTTGTATGTCAATGTATAATTGTCAGAACCGCAAGATTTATAATGAATTTAAAATGCACTTAAGCAAAATAAAAGTTATACTGTCCATGAGCACATAGTCTGAGCTTAACTGATTTGTCAGGCCCAATTAAGGAAACCTAACTGATTTGCCTCCTACGAGTGCCTAATCAACACTCGTCTTCCCAAATGCTAATACATCCGTTTGACCGATTAGTGCGTGCTAACCCGGATGAGGATTGTCAATCCCATATGATATCATATACTAACATTCACGCTATAAAATACTAGAGACTATGCTTATGGAGGACTTTAAAATGATTAGCTTGAAACTCATGTAGTATTTGAAGTTTGTCACTTGCGTTCTACTTGTAAAACAAAATGATGCAGTAATATCACACCCCTGGTAAAAGTAGTGAAAATGGGGCTATGAAACTCACCTGATTCCTGATGTGTTTAACTTAATAAACTTGAAGTAATTAGCAGTGTGTTGGTGTCCAAAGACTTGAAACCTGAATGTGTCCACGACACTTGAATTGTTATTAATTGTATTGGTATCTCGAAGGACTACCATTGAAATTGTTTGTCTAACTCAATGTCCAAATTTCCCCGATTTGGTTGATTGTATTGTTACAAGTTACTACGACCTGTTTGATTGAATTGACACAAGTTACAACGACTTGTTTGAGTGTTGAAGTATGTTTTGAAAACGCGTACGGCCCGTTGGTGAATTGTTGAAATAAAAGTGTTGTTGTTATCGTCTTGTTTTTGAAGTGTTACACTTGAAATATAAGTCCCATCATGTTCTAAAAGTCGTATGGAATAAGTATTTGAAGTTGAAAAATCTCGACACTTGGTGTAAAAATATTTGGAAAACCTGCTGTTTTATGCGTCACTATAGGCGTCACTAAGGTAGATCATGCGACACTAAGGAAGTGTCGTGTGAAGTGTCAGTTTTGAAAGTATAGCGTCACTGGTGTAGTGTCGCGTGAAGTAGTATGCGTCACTTCAGGAGTGACGCGGTCAGCATAACGGCGGCACTTATGGAGTGTCGTATAAAATAATGATTTCGGATATTTGGGCGTCACTTAAGGAGTGACGTATATCATAGCGACACTATCGAAGTGTCGCGTAAAATTGTATGGCGTCACTTGTGGAGTGACGGGTATAGATCAAAATGGGATTATGGGCGACACTTATGAAGTGTCGGTATAGAATATAGGGCGTCACTTATCTAGTGACGGTATGTTGTGTCAGATAAACGGATATGGCGGCACTTAACAAGTGTCGCTATAGAGTATAGGGCGTCACTTATCTAGTGACGGTCAAAGGTCAACAATTGAGCTTAGGCGACACTTAAGGAGTGTCGGTATCTGAGGTATAGCGGCACTTAAGGAGTGTCGCATGAAGTGTCGCTATACGCTGCTGGTGTCTATGCGACACTAGCCGCTGTTCGACGGATTTCGAGCCAAAAACGTGTTTTCGGGTTTCCGTTTGGTCTGATTCTTTTACCCAACCCTCATAGGGACATATTAAGCTTATCCAAACAATGATATATGAAAAGTAAGTAAAATCGAGAGATTTCGTAATTTGTCGGAAACTTACAAAGTGACGAAACAAAAATCCGGAAAGGTAGAAGTGTAGATCGTCGCGAGGTGGTCGTTTATTGTAAAGGGGTTTGAAGATCCGAGGTCGTTTGAGGTGTTTATTTTGCGATTTTGATGATTTTTGGTTTGGGTTTTGTTGAGAGAAAATAGAGAGGAGAGAGATAGAGAAAAAGAGAAATGGAAGAAAGTGGGTGGAAGTGGGGGTTAAATCCCCATTTTCGCCCCGCGTTCCCGCTCCGTGCGGTGTTCGTTTGCTCCGTCGTTTAAACGTTAAATATTTATTTTCTATGTTTTAATATACATTTTAAAATACGAATAATTATTCAGTATTTTTGTGGAAGTATTTTACTAGACATTTAATAATTACATTAAAAAGGTGAATTGTCACGTTTTGTTTGCGAAGTTACATTTGATTCGTGTTTATGTTAACCGTTTGATAAAACTTGGATACGAAATACTATTGACATAATAATTTAAGTGCGATGACTTTATTTAGAATCATTGTATTACTTAAATCGATTGTTCACCAACGTCCGTATTTATTGTATTGAAATTCATTCGGTTTGAGACTTGTACGATTTAAACAAATCGCATAATTGTAGATATATATTCAACAATATATATATAATAATTGATACATTAATTAGCCTAACACAGAACTAATTACATGTATTAAAACCTGATTAGGAACTAAATTCTAGTCCTAAATTGACGGTTGTCACACAATGCATACAATCTAAACTGCCGAGCATACCAGGAAAACCATGCAACTCGGCATGTCGTTGATGCAAACGAATAACATCTTGTTCAGTGGGTTTCCTTAAATACTCCGTAGAGTATAAATGAAAAATGCATTTGCAAAAATTATCCAAACACAAGTATGAGGTTTGTTCACCCATATGCAAGTATTCGTCAAAAGCATCCGCCGCACAACCATATGCCAATTGACGTACGGCGGAAGTGCATTTTTGAAAAACATTGAAACCGGGTCTACCAGTACAATCTAAACGTTGATGAAAGTACTGAAAATATTCTGGGACCGGTTATTGAGAGTATGATATAATACGTTGACATATACTGATAAATAATGGCTTACTCATCCGATACCGGCGTCGAAATACATCCGCCGGAAATGTTGGCTCGTCGGCAAAGTAGTCCAGAAACAAACGTTGCCCAATTGCTTCGCGATTTCTCGGAAAGTATCGACGTGGAGCTCTCGGGATCGGAATTATTTCTTCGTTGTCGTCGGACGATTCGGGGGATATGGCATTAATAACATTGATCGCGTACTCCGGATCAAAAATGTCATTAAGCGCTTGCAAATCTTCGAGATCAGAATCGGAAGACATTTTATAAATATGTGAAAGTGGTAATATGTATAAAAATTTAGAGAGTAGATGAAATTTGTATTGAGTTTGGTGTGAATTGTTTGGAAAATGGGAGGTATATTTATAGTTGAAAAGTTGGATTTTTTAAAAAAATTTTAAAAAAAAAATTAAAAAAACCAACGGCTTTGTTCCCAACCGTTGGAAAAAATATATTTTTTTTCTTTTTTCAAACGGCTAGTTTTTTTAAAAAAAAAAAACAAATAATGGGCCCACTCCTACTGTCACCTCTCGTCGCCAAACCGAAGGGCCGGAACCGACGGTCAAATCGACGAGTCCGTGCCATCGGCGTCGGTCTCGTCTGTTTGAACCGACGGCCACCGACGAGTACCGTTAGGAGTGCTCTTATATTGCTTATTTTACAACCTCATAAAACAGGAAAAAATGATCTATTATACTCCCTCCATCCCAATTTTATTGTCCCCCCGACAAAGAACACGAAGTTTAAGGAAACATCACCATCTCTCTTACTTTTTGGTAAGAAGAATGTTTTACCCTTTACTTTTTACCTACCTTTTTGTCTTACATATATAAATTAGGGGCAAAAATGAACTTTATTTCATCATTCTTATCTATTTATGGAAGTGGACAATTAAATTGGGACATCCCAAAAAGGAATATTGGACAATAGAATCGGGACGGAGGGAGTATTTTTTAGTCAACACTTGATATCAAGGTTGTCAAGATCGGGATCCTACGTTGGATCATTTATGCCTTTGCAAGATCGGGATCGTAAGATCGAGATCGGGATCGTAGATCCTACCAAAATATCATTTTTTTTACAAAGATATCTAAATTCTTGTAGATACTACTATTAGAAAAATTAATCTAACATTCAAACTTTTATATTGCAAAAGTGATGCAATTTGTCAACATTTATTTCTAGGGCGATAAACGTTCTAAAACAAAAGATAGTATCCTATCTCCAATCGTCGTTTTAGAGATTCTAGACTTTTTCTTAGGTTATAATTTGATAATAAATGGATTAAATGGGGGAATTGAATTTGAAAACAAATGGACGGTAAGTTTTGAGATAAGATTTGGACTACGTATGGCCTTACAAGCCCAATTGCTAAAAAACAGCCTATTTGTAGGATCGGATCGTTCAACGATCCTACGATCTTACGATCGATCCTACGATCCTACTCCGATCCTACCTCCTGACCGATCTTACTCCGATCCTGCACGTTTTCCCTTGGTAGGATCGTACGATCCTACGATCAGGATCGCGATCTTGACAACCTTGCTTGATATAGTATGTAAATCTATAGTAAACCATTTTCAAACCTAAAATTATATGACCAATACTAATCAATTCAGGAAATTATAAATTTACAGTAGCATATGATAATAATTTGGTTAATTTCTATATACTATTATGATCTATAAAATACTTCTAAAAACAAAATTAATATATGTTAGTGAATTTAAATGAATATCACTTATTCAATATAATACTTGTTTAAGTGCAATAATGAAATAAAATAAGTTTTTTTAAGAATATTCACAAAACAACTGCTTGAACAATTATATTATCGAAAAAAGTTAATTCTTCTCGTCGCATTGTACGGGTTATGTGCTAGTTAGTTATTAATTTATGATGGTAGGTGTCAAATTTTAAGAAACTTAGGTGTCACATAGTGTTAAGATTAACTTCTTCTTTTATATATATATGTGTGTGTGTATGTATGTATGCATGCATGTATGTATGATATAAGATATAAGATTTAAGATATAAGATAATAAGAATAAATTGATAAAAAGAGATGAGATTAGATATATTATGTTGATCTAAAAATCTATAATATATGGTTAGTTAGAAGAAAAAAGAGATGTATAGTTTAGGTAGCTAAGCAAATTAAGGCAAATAATGATATTTGATGATTAATACAAATAGAATGATAGTACAATAGTACAAATGAGATACGGAGTATTATTCAAAATTAGTACACAAAATAATTAAAGATTATTAAGATATATACCTATAAGTAAAAACTTATTTTAGCTTTTCATATATGTATATACTAGACCTCAAACCCGTGTATACACACGGGCCCTTGAATATATAATTGGTTTTTAAAAGTACCACGAACATTTTATATATGATAAAGTACGTTGGATCGTTTTATATGTGATAATAAAATTATGCATGTTGCGAATTAATTTATTTTAAATAGTATGTATACAAAGGCTATTGGTGGTTTCAATTTGAGTATGTAGAGAGTAGGTTTGGTTATGATAGCATTCATGATAACTCAAAGAACATTAAGTCGTAAAGAAATCTTCTTATAAATAACGAAATCGAAAGTATACACGACAAATTAGAAGTTAACAATCTTAAAGGGTTATGTGTCCCTGAGATGAACTCAATATCCTATACAATAATGTTATTGAAAAAGTAAGGGTGTAGTGGATGTGGAGTTTATAGTATTATGAGAATTAGTTATTTATTTATGAAATAATTGTGTGTGAGGGGAAAAATAAAAATATAAGGTGGTGGAGGACACTATTAAACAACGTTCTAGTATAATTTTTTTGGTGAGTACATTGTAAAGCATCCCTACACCCTTTATACTTAGAAAGCTACAAGCATACAATAAAATTTTTGAAAACTTAGATATATACAATAAATATAAAAAGTATAAAAGTTAATACATTCAAAAAGACATTAATCCTAAACTAAAAGTATTTACATGTGCATACATGCTTAATTTTTGAGTCTAAACGATAGAGGAGATATGCTTAATTTTCGAATCTAAACGGTAGAGGAGACATTATAATTGGCCTAATATAAATACTCCATATTTCAATTTTAGGTAACATGATATTAGTTTGAAACTCTCGAAAAAATAATTACTCCATATGTCTCAATTTAATTGTCCGCCATTAAAATATGTACACAATTTTAGAAAGCATATCTATTATTGTGTCAACCAATATATAATTTAATATACCCCAATAAAATACTTTCTAATTGGTTGAAATCAAAAGTAGACAATACATTTGACACATCCTAAAATGAAATGCTGGATTTTTTCCCAACAATGAATTAATCAAGAGTAAATATATCAGTAGGTATTTGCTTTTTTAGATAATTTTTTCCCCAACAATCAACGATGAATTGATTAAAACTAAAAGTAGATATATTACAATTTGAATAATGATTATGTACTGAAGTTAAAAGTTCTTCCAGAAATCAATTAAGAGACATAAAAACATAAACATAAACTACGATGTTGACTAATTTTTTATTTTAAAATTACTTAGGATAAATTATTAAAATTTTAAAATTGTGATTAAAGTGAGACATATATATTATAAAATTAAAATTGTAATTCAACGTGAGACGAGATATCAAAGATCATAGATTATTATATTATTATATTATATTAGGATACGATTAGGATTATGATTATTAAGATTTATTATGATGTCATCGTGTCCTAAATTTTAGCCGATTTGATAAAATCAAGTAATCCTATTGGCTAATTAAATTTTTGATGACATCATGAGATGTTTCTTATATATAATTTAAGATATTTGAAAAGAAAATCTATAAAAATCAAAATTTAAAGGGTGTGATAGTTATTATATAAAAAAATGGGATATATAATAAGAATTAGTATTAGTTAAATTTATTATTTGTTTATTATTAGATTGTGCTTAGTTGAGTACACATGGCAATAAGCGAGATGATATAGTCTTCCTTATATATAGTTAAAAATTAAAGATAAAGATTAAAGATAAGGGGCTTGTCATATTCTAATATATTGATTGATGTAAAACGAATTGTTACAAACTCTTTCATTTAAACTCGTATTTTCCTCGTCAAGTATAAACATAATTAGTATTAGTATCCATATCTTAGAAGATGCATGAGCATCTGCCTATCACACTTTAAGAAGTTATGAATTTAATTTTATTTGTAACACCCTTTGAAAAGTTAAAGTAATATATCATGATTTTATTTAAAAAGATAAAAACTTGAGGTCTCATGAAATTAAATATTTTTTATGAGATTATCAAGTGCACTAAACATTCTACTTTCTACTCCACCTAGAGATGTTAACTAGCCGAGCGGTTAACGGACTATTCAAGTTCGAGCTCGTTTATCTCGAATTCGAATATAATAATATTCCAACTCGAGCCAAGCACGAACATAAATGATTGTTCGATTAGTTTCACGAGCCGAGCTTGGGAACATTAATATTCAACTCGACTCAATCGAAAGCTCATTTAATTCTCTCAAATAGAACGAGTTAATCGAGTCAAACGAGCTAAACGAGCTAAACGAGCATAGCTATCATAAAAATTTTATTTTTAAATAAAACTCAAGTGTTAATATAACACTTAAATTCTATTTGTATACCTACATTATAGTTAGACAAACACAAAGTTATAATAGCACGCTATAAAATAGTACACGTAAGTTTCATTCATGGGACTTTATATTTTATAACGATCTAATTCCCCGTTTTTACTTATCTCTTCCTATGTGGGATAAACTCCCTTTTCTTTATCATCCCATATTGGTTAGATGAAACAACTTATATGCAAGAAGAACTCTATAAATACAAGACTCAATTATGCACTTAGATACTTGCTTATATGTTCTTGACTTTTGATACACTAATTATTACTACACTTTAAGTTGAATTAATTTATGTTTTATAAAATTCAAGTCAAGGTTAAGAAAAATTATTATTATGTTCTTGAACAAGCTTATTTGAGAAAATAAACGACCCTATCAAGCTTGAGTTTCTAAATAAGTATGTACATCTCGAAAGCTACTTTCGAAACAAAATTATTTTAAAATAAAACAAACATCAAACTCGAACAATAATAAAATTTGCTAGCTTAAACTCGAACATAGTTTTAAAAGTTTAATCGAATTCGAATCAAACTCAATCCGAGTAATTATTAAATGAATCGAGCCCAGATTGTCTGATACTCAACTCGACTCGGTTCGTTAATAGCCCTAATTCCACCAACTTATAATTTATATTTACTACTCGTAATATAAATGTATAAGAACTTCTACATTTCACTTAAGCCAGTTTCTTAATTATAATTTCATCTCTAATTCCAATTATCTCTAAACATTTTATATGTATCAACAACACATTTAAAAAGGTATTTTGGACTTAAATTTATACACCAAATATTTATTATTGTTTAAATTTATAAGTAATTTATATATAATAACTAATGAACAATTATTTTGTCTAAAAAAGAAAAGGAAGATGCATAAATTAACAATTCAATCATTGTGAGTTGTGATTGTTAAGTCCTTACCGTCAAACTACTAGTACGTTGGATCAAAGTTTAAACAAAATCATACATCAAATTATCAATATACTAAAACCATTAGTATATACATCATTTTTCCTAACACATTGAAACGACCTTATATAGCCACACAGTTAAGTATTCTTAATTTGTGAGCGTGTAAGATAATTATATAAATTTTTAAATTTATTGAATAAAGTTAATCTCATTCATATGTAGAAAAGAAAAACAATTATTTTGAAGATAACATGCATATATATTTGAAAATGCATCTAAATTAACGGTACAATCGTACGTTCAACTATAATAAGCAATCTATGAGCTATTAATACGATAGCATTTGCTTCATACCCTCGCATCGCGAGGGGCAATTTAATCCTCTTAAAAATCAAAATTCAAAGAGTAATAGGTGAAGTCAATTTAATTCGTTCTTCAGTAAACTGATTATTGAAATAATAATTTAAGGTTAATAAACAGGTACAAATAAAGAAGTTCGTACCATAAATATCACCGGTGTCCAACTCTATGCATCATTCACCTACAATTCCAACGTCATAACATCTCAATTGTCTATCAACCTTTACAGTTTTACAAAATAATTGGAAGTAACAAAATCATATATATATACAATAAATTTAATACCACTCCGGCCCGACCGTTGTTATGTCAGTTTTGTGTCAATTTTGTCACTTTAGCGCTCTCGAAACTAACACACAACTAATACAACGGTGTAAATAGTGAGTCACTTCAATATTTGGACCCCATATTTATCAATATATCTTTATTTTTATATATTGAACAAATCAAAAAGAATGCGTCAGTATTCTCATCGGTTTGGTGACGCAAGGGGATGGAGTAGACAAGCAAGTTACACGCCCGTGTCAATGATGTCACCAGTGGCGGGACTTGACCAATGCAGCTGGAGGGGCCAAAACATCCTTCTTTCATTTTAGGGGGGTCAAAGTCTTATTTTGTGTATATTTTGTTGATTTTAACGATAAAAAAACATTAAAATTACATTAACATCACAAAATTCAGGGGGGACAAGGGCCCACCCTGGCCCCAACTATCTTCCGCCTTTGGATGTCACTTTGGTGACATACGTCGGTTGCCAATCCGACGAACGATTGGGACATGTCTAAGACAATAACATAACATCATTATTTATAATAAGCATTGTTTCGTGTGTGTATTACACGTTACTTTTTTTACTATTGTATGAAACGTACTTTTATTTGCTACATTGTATGTACCGGACATTTCAATTTTGTTTATTGTATGGACACTTTCCAATTTTGACATTGACGAAAAAAGAAACTTTCCTTTTTTGACATATTTCCCCTTAACCGTATTAAAAAGGAAAATGTACATACAATAGATGAAATTGACAAATTCGATCGATACTTAAAAAAGGAATGATCCAGCAAATAAACGATTTTTAATTTGATAAATCTCAATCAAATGAACTACCATTATATTTTACTATTTTAACTTGATTTATTATTTATTTAATATAAGATATAATCTATTTATTTCGAACAAAATAAAGTTATTATGTAACTACTGACGGATTTTTTGGGGACAATTCCTCATTCAATTATTCTTTACATTGTTTTGATATTCCTTTTGGTGTACACATAATTAAAGAAGGTCGTACCATAGATATCACTAATGTTAATAAACAGGTACAAATAATTTAAAGAAAGTCGTACCATAAATATCACTAATGTAAACGCCGCCTGACCTCATTCTCTATGCATCATTCGCTTACGATTCCCACGTCATCTATCGACATACAATTTTACATAATAATTATTAGAGAATTACTCCATAATATTCAAAATGTTTTACAACGTTGTACTGTACAACAGCATAAAATACAACTAGTGGTGCACGGATAATTTTTGGTGGTGTAAAAATCACTATCAAAGTGATTATGACGTTTTCATGCAATGATCTCAAATGAAAGTTCAATGGTCCGGTTCTCTCGGTTTCTTGTTGTAGGTTTATCCTCCAAAAGCTTATCGATCTTCAAATCGTAAGCCCCAATTGTTAGCTTTATTGATGGTTTTTAAATTGCAAGATTCGTTTATTCAAGGATGTTTTTCACAGTCTCAATAGTTAGGTTTCAAATGTCAAAAATAAAGAAAAAAATAAAGAAGAAGGAAGTAACAAAATCATTCATATACAATAAAAATTTAAGACAATAACATATCATAACATAGCATCATTATTCATAATAAAGATATATTGTTTCAATATGTAGTATGCTTTACTTATTTTATTAATTTATTGTAACATCTCGAATTATACGAAACATACAAATAAATGACACAATTATTATTTGAATAATAATGATGAATGAATAAGATTTAATTAAGTCTTACGTGTAGTTATATTCATCTTGGACTAAGAATGTAAAGAAATAGCTCGTTTGAGACTAAAATGTAAGCAACGAAAGTTAGGAGACCTAAAGGGTCATAAAGGGAATAATTAAAATATAATTAAGATGATTGAAAGAAGTTCGCTTATTATATCTAATAAAAAACGTATCAAGAGGGGAGGGGAGGGGAGGGGAGGGATGAGCCGATTTTAAGGGTTCCAAAGTGATGGAGAATCGATGTTTGGTTTCAACACAAAATTTGAACGGGTCATTGAGGTGATCAACATACTCAAAGATAGAGGTTATATAATGATTGATGAGTGACTAATTTAATGTATGAATCCTGGAAATTATATGTTTAGGGTTCATAATTTTGAATTAGGAATTAATTGACATACAAGTTTGATCAATGATATACGATGTTTATGAAATCTATTCTGCTATTAAATTAGTGTTAAATCAAAAACAGATCTTTTTATTTGAAATTCGATATCAGGGTAAAACCCTATGTTCTCTACAACTTTCAAAGGGTCAAACAGCTGATTTTCTAAAACAGGACATATTGACACAAATTGAGAAACATGGTTTAGTATAAATCATTTCTGATTAAGTTCAAGTCCAAACTAAATGAAATTTTGGTACTTGATAGATAAATGGGTTGTTAAAGGTTCTGTAATAAAAATGTGATTTTTGGATATGTATAAGTAGATCAAACACCTAAATCTTTGTGCATGTGTAAACCGAAATTGTGTAGTTGAGATATTTATAGTTGTTTTATACATCATGACACAGCTAGCCGTGAATGAAATTTTCTAATGACTAAAACAAACATGAAAAGCATATTAGGAACCTTTAAACACGATTAAATTTGGTTTAAGCGGTGTACTCATTATGTTGTCTAATTGTAGAAAATGATATCTAATTATATGTCTTTTCATATGATGAATAGGCTATGAAACCACTTTCGAAGCATATTGACAATGGAATTGGATGGCTAGCACCAAAGGTAAGATATTTACGAAAATTGGGTATACGATAAAAAACGATACGGTTTCATAAGTTTTACTTGTATATGTTTAACTATACTTGTTATGCTTTTACACTACGATTATTATATTGCCACGACTTGCAGGTTTATATTTTGGGAAACGATTATTGCATGAGGGATGGGAAATCATGGGCTAGTATACTTGTATACATGTTGTGACTTCATACGATTTCTTGTTTGTACTTGTTGCGTGATGCTAATACACCAAACCTGTTTGCATGACACATAGCTTTCACGACACGATTTAGGAGCCCTATATATGAACTAAACGAACAAGTTAATGAAATTTGAACATACAATTACGATTAGAGATATCTCGGTGAGACCGAAAGGGTTTCATGATGATTTTCCGTGAGGGGTCATTATTATATGATAATGGCCCAGGATAATGGAGGCTATTCTGGAGCACCACCCGATGGAGTAGTATGTGACAACCGTCACCAAAATGATATAATAGTTAAACTGTTGAGGTTCATTTCTGTGTAATTTAAAATTCAATTCGTTATTTAAATCAAAAGTTCTTGATTATTTTGCGTTAAATGCTATTCTCATTTTGAGAAACTCACAATTTCGGGTAGAATCAAATGACTCAATTAAATTCGTTAGTGATTAAGTTAAAGTGAATACAACGTACGAAGGACAAATTAAAATGCGCGACAAAACAAACAAATGTTGGGTTTCATGGCTGAAGGCCCAACCGCCGGTTGGGAGGCTGAGTATATAAACTCATAATTCTTAACCCTAAACGATTTTTCCAAAATCACAGACGAACTTCAGTCGTTTCAAGCGATATTTCTAGATGATTTTGGCTACTAAACACTCAAATCTTGAGGGTTTAATCCTCTAATGAATTCTAGTAACCGAAATCATTGATCCTCGTGTCCGGATGTGACACCCGTCAAAATTAGGACTAGTTATTAGTTCCTAATCATTTTGTAATACATGTAATTAGTGCTATGTGTTAGGCTAATTGTGTGTATCAATATGTATATTGATTAATATATATATATATATATATATATATATATATATATATATATATATATATATATATATATACGCGATTAAATTTAATCGTGCATTATGAAAATCGGCCAAATTCCGATTCATTTATGCGGGTGTTGGTGAACACAAGTATTAAGTAATATAGAATTATTATTTAATACAACTCATTATTTATTGTATATTATCTTGATAATATATAAAGTATTTTGTATCGTACAACTCAAAACATTCGTGACACAACTTATAAATAATGAATTATTATTGGAAATAATAATTATTATTTACTCAAATGAAAATAAAACATATTAGTTTTATTCAGAATTTACACAACGCAACGAAACCATTCGATTCATATCCGTCAATCAAACTTAAAACAAGGTTATATATATATAACTCAAAAAGAGTATTTTTATAAAATACTTCGATAGAAAACATGTTCGAAATTGTAATTAGATAATTTTCATTTGAAAACATTATACTACTTAGCGATCGGGTACAAAAACACGGGTATTTTGTAATACGAATGGGAGCCCAACCGACTCCAATTATTGGAGCCGGATGAATAAACCACCAAACACCCCTTTCCTTTCTCATTTTCATCTCTATCTCATCTCTACTCTCTCTCGGTCTCTACTTCTCCAACATCAACAACAACCCAAGTATCATCATCATCTTTGGAATCAACATCATCTCCATCGTGATCATCATCTTCATCATCATTCTCGGGTCATCATCATCATAATCATCACCACGGTTTCCATTTTTATACGTAAGAAATCGTCCACCTTTTCTTTATGATTTCGTGTTTAAATTATATATATAAGCATGCTATGATGATCTATTAACTGATTATGTCCAAAATCAAACCCCAATTTGATGTGTTTAATTTGCTGATACGAACAGACCTGTATTTGGCCTTCGATCCGGCGGATCATGCCAAGGATCCGACGGATCCACCCCAAAAACACTTCAATTCGGCGGATTGATATTGAATCCAGCGGATTCATATAAAATGTTGCGGATCCGACGGATCCATCTAGGATCCGGCGGATTGGACCTCTGATCCGGCAGATTGTTTTCCTGATCCGACGGATTCATTTCAAATACAAAGAATCCGGCGGATCCAATACGGATCTGGCGGATACAACCCAACTCAGTGTGTTTTTATTCTATAAAAGTACACGATCGTGTTTTTATTCTATAAAAGTACCCAACTCTTGGACCCCGCCAGGGGTTGCCACCCCTAGGACCCCGCTAACCAGGGGCGCTGCCCCTGGACCCCCGTTCTTCAGAAACTTGTAACAAATTTTGGCTATGTTTGGCAACGGAGCTTATAGTAGCTTATGGGAGCTTAAGCTTATTTTTCCAGCTTCAAGCTTTGTTTGGTAGACAAAATATTAAGAGCTTATTAAAAAAAAATAAGCTCTTAAAAAAGAAGCTAGTAGAACTAGCTTTTAAATTAAGCTAGGAGCTTATGTAATGAAAAATTACATAAATACCCTTTATATAATTATCTATCATATATTTGTTCGTCATTTTATGTCAATTTACATATTTTAAGCTCAAGCTCCAGCTAGTTTTATCCAAACATTACAAAAAAGATAAGCTCAAGCTTCTAGCTTTAAATATAAGCTCCAGCTACCAGCTCCAGCTATAAGCTTCCAGCTCCAGCTACCAGCTACTTTTACCAAACACACCATTTTACACTAAGTATCCAACCTCGCGAAACCCTTAATACTTATACGATACGGCATTTAAATACTTCAAATATACTTTATAAGTATATCATTGTACAACATAATAATAATATGTTGGAATTATTATTCAAACTCACCAACGGGCCGTACTTGTTTTCCAATCATAACTAATCAAATCAGTTCATTGGACATAACTAGTTGAGGGAACAACTAGCATAGATGATCTGTTGAGACATCTAATCATTAAAATCTTGCGCGTTTAATACGCCCAGCAGGTTTCAACATCTAATCACTAAAACCTTGCGCGTTTAATATGCCCCGCAGGTTTCAGTCGTTGAAGACGACATCATTTTCCTTTTGTACAATCATTAGTGCTTGATAGCATCTCATTAGGCTCAGGTGAGTCTCATAGCCCCTATTTTACTGTTTTTACACTAGGGGTGAGAATACATGCCTGTTTTGTTTTACATGTGAACGCAAGTATCAAATATCGCTATATTCTGAATGAGTTTATTCATCTAATCATTTAAGTCCTCCAAGCATAGTTTGGTAATACTTTGTAGCGTGAATGTTAGTGTATGGTACCATATGGGACTGACAGTCCCCGTCCGGGTCAGCAAGCACTGACTGGTCAAACGGACGCATTATCATTTGTTCATACGTGTGTTGATTAGGCACACGCATAGAGGCACCCTCGCTCAGGCACTTGATTGTGATCCTGACACCTCAGTTAAGCTCAGACTATGTGCTCATGGCAGTTATATACATCATTTATCAATTACTTATTTGTTTAATTACAAATATTCATACTTAAATCTTGCGGTTCATACATTACACTTTATCATTAAACCTATGAGCTCACCAGCTTTTAGCTGACCATTTTAGCGTGTATTCTCAGGTATTCAACAGTAGTAGGACTGCCACTCAGGATGCACATTAGCTCGAGTCGCATTCAGACATCAAGAGATTGTCATGCATTACTATATTTTGTATAATTTAGTTATGCCATAGAATCTCTATCATTTGGCTCAAGAGCTTTTGTAAACTATATTATATCAGTGTAAAACTTTTATAATATCAATGTATTTTGTAAAACGACGCATATAGAGTCGTTCATTGTATAACTTGTGTGCTTAATTATTGATTAGTTGAGCCCCGACCCGAATCGTTTCCGCATCATAATTTGGGGGTGCGACACCTGAGATAAGTTTTCGATGATTGTTATTCGATTTCTTTTTAGATTCTTTCAAAAACGTGGTTAGGATTCTTATATACTTATTTTCCTACAAAATCTTGAGAAGAATCACGTTCAACGCATGCTTATTGGTAGATCTCTAACTCATTCTTTCGATTTCTAATGTTTCGTATCGATATTTTAGTTTTCTATTCATTGGATCCAAATCTTGATGAATGTAAATGGTAATTAGGTATTAGAACATTGTGAACTGATGGTGCAATGGAATTATAGCCGTAAATGTCATTTTTATGTTGTGGAAAACGTTTTATTGACTAAATGATTATTATAGGTGAAAACCGAGAATTTGGACAGATTCGGCCACTGTTTTTGTGGAGTTATAACTTGGTCAATACTATATGTTTTTGAACATTTCTTGAGTCTAAAACTAAATTTAAGATGTCTACTTTCACATGCAATTAGTCTCATGTCAAAATGATAAGTTTTGGTTTGTCAAATGATCATTTCAAGTCCGAAGGTTAACTCTGATTTCGGTAACAGATTTTTGGGTCAACTTGGTATTTAATATTTCTTTTAATCTTTTGAGTTTTTAAATGAAATTTATTTTGTGATAAACTTCAAGATGTTAGCTTTTTAGAAAAGTAAGGTCCATTGTCAAAAGAGTTCGTTTCGCTTTTCAAATAGAATTTAACATTAAAATGCGCCATCAGCAAACTAATTCGAACCATACTAGTAACTAAAATGTTGTGAGAACTTATTAGAATTACAAATGTTGACACATTGGTAATGTGAGATCACGGAGATATGGGATTTAGTCTTGAGAACGTCTAGTTGGAGTAGTGGATTATATTTCAAGTCACTTAGGGAGTAACAAACGTAGATTTGTTTAAATATATAGTAAGTGACAACACAAATGTATGAGACTTATAAGACACGTCACATTCAATCGAAATCTAAGATAACATAAGGGGAAGTCAATCATAAGTCATTCATCAAAATAGGATACAATGGAAAAGCTAAAAGCTTTGTCTAATGTGTAACCTACACACATGTATTTGTAGATCATCGTACGGATTAATTTGGGAGACACTTGCTTGCTTTGATTTTGAGATGAGTTTCGTGGCCCCATTTTCTTTACTTATTTTCCTTGGGGGAAAAGAATGCTCAACTGTTTTCATATGTTTTTCATGCTATGAACTTACCGATTTCTTTTTGGACATATGAACGAATTGTGTGAACTGTGAAATTATGTGACAAACTATGTGGAATCTAATTGGTTGTTGATCTATGTTGAACTTATGTGCTGTTCGTCTTGCTGAGGCAATGACATCATGCATCGCACTTACTGTTGGAAAATTTAGTGAAACATGTGTTTTTTCACTAACTTTGGACACATAATTTTATATGTATGTGTGGTATATATAAATATTACTTTATATAATTGCGTTTTCCCTTATAAGAGCTTTGTAACGAGGTAATATGTGTCCAAATTGGAGCTAATGTGAATAATATCGATCCATAAAGTAAGACATATGATGTGCAGTGGGTGAACTAAACCCAGAGTTACCACCTACACTATAAATATAGGTGTCTAGGCTCCTTTCAAGATACACCAAAAACACAACCTTTTCTTTAAAGGAGATACAAGTAATCTCCAATGAAATCTCGGGCAGTGTAGTCAAGTCAGGCAGTACAAACTGCTTCGGCCGTTGTACACTGGGAAACAGACGACGTGTAGACGGCGAATCTGTTTTAAGGGAACTGTGTCCAACACAGGTCTCGGTCTTCTTCAAATAAGTTTTCGGGGCGTGCTAATCTTCTTAAGATAAGTTTCTTTTACTTATTCCTTGTGCTTATTTGTTTTATATTATTGTTTCGTTTTATATTTATTTATGCTTAATTGTAGTAATTATATTAGAATTGCTATGTATAAATAAAATTATATTTGGGTACAAAATATTTTACTTACAATCTTAAAACATATTATATTTAATCATTACCCGAATAAATTTTATGGAAACATTGTTGAGTTTCTTTTACTGTACGAAACAATATATGGATGGATTCTTTAAAATATAATTTAGTTCCTCTAAGATGGAAAGCAAATAAAAAATACAAATATAGCTAATACCGATTGCTATTTGTGTTTTGTATTTAATTTTCAAAGGATGAGTGCAAACCTTAATATATATTTATACTCATGTTTTTCTGGTATTAAGGGAAGATAATTGTGAAGGTTTTATCCAATTCATTAGCACATTATTGGAAAACATTACTGAAATCCTTTTACGAGGCGAAAAGAACGTAACTGAACTTTATTGTATAGTGATTTGAAATCCCAATTTATATATGCATTGATGATTCGATTATGAAACAACACATAAATTGCATGACGGAGTGACGGACTGGGTAGTATCCTATTATTTGTGAATATCTTAGTACCTTTAAGTTTTCGTAAAATGTGATCATAAGATATATATGGCACAATTGTACGATCCTTTTATATTATGTGTTTGCTAATAATAATAATTATATAGGTGTGTTGGTCATCAGTTGGTCTCAATGAGAAAATAGAAAATTGGGATCGTTTATAACTCATGATTAGAGACTCTTCTTAGTTCCTATTAATTGCGACCATCTATTGTTGTCCGTGGTCTCAATTTAGTGACAGGCCAGATGCTTTTATTGCCTCTCAAACTAAAGATGTTTTATGGATCAGTAAGGTTTCTCTCCGTGTGCCGATAAGAGGATACTTTGTATCAAGGACAGGGGCTGCAAAGCCAAATTTCAAATGATGACATTATGTGGGAAAACAGAACTTGCTTGCATAAGTCGTTTGCATTTCGATATGATGAACATGGGTAGTTCTTGAGCTGGGCGTGTGATAATCATGCATGTGGCTCTCGAGACTGTTTGGTTTTATTGTCCAATGCCGAAGTGATCCGAGCAGGTTCCGTTAGGCTCGAATTCCACGATCGAAAATGGAACGTTACGCTACTGTTGGCTATTGGACAACGGGTATGATCTATTTCTTGAGCTAACAATTGAGACCTCGTAGATCGATCAAAATAACGAGTACCGATTAGAACTCTTCAACTCGATGACGGCGTTCGAGATGTCATTGATATATCGGGTGAGAAATGTAATTTTGGGGGCACAAATTTTGTTTAAAGTATGTCAGTTTTGTTGACGTACTTTCATTAATAATGCTCTAAGAAATAAATTATTTTTTCTTGACCCAACAATTTTAGTTAAAATATGAAGTACAATTATGACAACTAATGTTGACATCATATAAGTTTAAGTTATTAAAGTGTTTAAGTTGCGTAACTCCCACTTTTATAAATGTCACAAGGTTTTGTCTAGTATTATCTAGAATACACTTTGAGGGAGGGGTCGTATAGTTTCTGAAAGAAATAGAAATGTACAACTCTCATGAACATGTGTTGTTTGAGAAATATAATTCAAACAAATTGGTTGAGTATTTATTATATTCAAATTATAAGGTTCAAAACCTTTTGTGAAAATAGTTAACATATGTTAAACGGCCTACTACTCAAGATAGAAGTAGTTTTGTTAACTATTTAATAAAACTTTAGATCGATTTTGTTCATTGTTCTAAGTTTTGTAATGAGATAGTGTGAGCACCAACTGGGGTTGTAGACCATAAATGGCCGTTATTGGAACTCTATCATGGATGTAGTTCATTTATATCATATATGGATGTATAATCCCGATATATAATTGTGTGTTTGAGATGGTCTTTGATGTTGGGGATGCCACATGCTTGTGGAAACCGATTTAAGACTTATGAGACACTTGAGAGATTGTCGCCACTTATTGATGTCATCGGACATTAGTAATGAGAATTGTGACCGTAGAAGCTGAGGTTATCTGTAATATAGACCTTGCTCATGAGGATATTCTTAATGTTTCCCTCAATTACAAAGGGAATTAAATCTGCTAGCAAGTTGACTGCAGATTGTTACTCCATACTTCTAGAAAATGGATTTATTATCAGAGGAAAAAATGGACCTATAGGGTTTTGCCAGAGGAAGTATTGTTGGAGGATTGTTTCTAATCGGTTTAGCCAATTGACATAATTATGGTAATTAAACATCTGATAATGATAAATGAAACCATTTTCTCTCTAGTATTGTCTAGGTTCTGATTATGTATCCTTTACTCTATTATCTAATAACATTTGGATTTTTAGTTTCTTTATTTGAATTAATGGGTTTAAATAATGAAAGAAACTTGATAATAGTTCATTACTTAATTACTTTGAAACCTAAAGTATTTTTATGTCTTTTGGTAGAATTTTAAACCAATGAAAAAGGATACATAAGAGTATGTGAAATAACCATGGGTTGACCTATGACGAAAGGAGAAAATGTACGTGTTTAAGAAAAAAATTTCTAATAAAGTCATAAAATTGAGCACATTATGATAGAATGTGTTCTTTATTTAGAAATGTTTCTACATTTATAGCATTACTTTGATTAGATAAAATTTTAATTGTATTATTAACGTATAATAATACGTATATAGTCTATTAAATTTGTTAAAGTTGGCATGATTCTTGAAGAAGGCTATCTTCCGCTTGAGTAGTAAACGAATCTACCATTATTGTTATCCAAGAATAGAATAATCCAATTCTATTGTGAGATTTTATATGACTTGAGAGTGTTTAGTGTCAAGATAAACCAATGATATTATGAAAATTTCACGGGAATATTATCTTATAAATTGGTATTGGGAGGTAGTCGGGTTGACGACAATATGATAGAGCGATAATGCATTTCGTTACAGTTAGATAATGAAAAGTTGCTCTCACCAACTTCAAGTAAGAGTAATTTCTTTGAAATATCTATATGAAGTTGGTGCAATTTCGGACATCAATTATGTTTGGGTTTGATTCCGAATTATGGAAAAAAAAACTGGATGATAATTTGAATATGTGTCTTGTGTAAACAAGAACATATAACTGAAATTATTATAATATTCATTAATTTGGGATATTATATTTTAGAATAGATTTTGTTAAAATTAATGATAATATTGCAAGAAATATGAGAGGAGATTTCTTGTAATGAAATGAATGTGAGTCGGAATGATGCATCTTCCGTTCATATGCTTAGGTCTTTGAAGTCTATGGCATGCTAGACTTAGACTAGTTAATTATAATCATTCGTAGTGATTAATGTTAACGTCGAATATTCCAAGTTGTATTTGGAAAGTATGTAAACGAAATCAATCTATGTCATTCAGTGATATAAAGAATTTGGTATGTCATGAAATCAAATTGATTGAGACAATGATGCAAGATTGTTTCCATGATTAATATGGAATTCAATTAGAATAAATCTTAAGAGAACTATAGACATAAAGATGTATATCTTTTGTTATATAATCACGGGATTTAGATTGCTTAAATGGAGCTTGGATTTATGAGCGCTTATCCGAGTGTTGCATTTTTATTAAGATGCGTAAATTCTATGTTTCTAGGTCAAACCTAGAGTATAACTAAGAATTGCTCTGAATATATGAAAGTTTTAAACACTAGTTCTAGAGTTTAGTTAACTTTCTAACGGCATTTTAATTGCATTATACGTGAAAACATGAGAAAGATGACAATATGAAAGACATGTGGGGGAAGTCAAGATAGATAATACTTCTTGTACGAAACCCCATACTTGACATTCTTATATAAAGGGAAGAAATTTCCAAGAAAAATATAAAAATATGGTGGTGTCTTGAATTTTAATATTGGAAGATCCGAATTCTAATTAATCAAGTGTTGCATACAATGATCATTAGAATTGATTGGATAAAGTATACAAAGGTCATAATGTAAGATGAATTGATCGATGGAGTATACGAGGGTCATGACGGAAGAGTGTAAAATTTCTATGATGACCGAGTGGAGTACACAAAGAGTCATAGAATAATACCACTAGAACAACTGATCTATTTGTAGGTTATCTATGATAACATTTCAGATCCGACAACCATAGGGTTGAGAAGAGATCAAGTTATGGAATGAGACTAAAGCCCTTGAAAGAAAAGTTTATATGAAGGAAAACCTAACCTAGTTGACTGGAGATCCCAAGATCTAGGTTCAATAGGATAACCTAATTGTATGAACTAAGGGAGGTCACTGTGGGGGAGTTCTTAAACCTCCAAAAACATGTGAGGGAGTTATTCAACTTCCTAGTTGTGACAATTCACAAAATTAGGTATACTTATACTTAAGCATGTGCATTTCTTACGCTAATTTCCCTACAAAAATTTTTAACAAAACTTTTGATGTGATGTAAGCCTAGCAAGCCCAGTACTTTAAAACATAAAGTATCACTTAATACGTAATTATTAAATATTACGTGCGAACTTATCGGAATGAATCCGACAAAAGTAAATAACAAAAGATGGTGACACAAAAGATAATTAATAATTCAATTATTAATTTCGAGTATTAATATATCTATAACATATAGATAGAATGATTTAATTATTCGTTTACATAAAACGTATTATAATTCGAACATAAACAATTTTAAATCATACCCAACAAATTTCAGATTACATTTCCGCTCAAGTAATAGAGTTTTGAACGTAGAAAATATATAATTAAACAATACGGAAGATTATTCAATATTTCGTATTCTCACTACTTACGAAATTCAATTTTCGTATAGTACCAATTGACCCTAATATTGTTAATACGGACTTAATTTAAAAACAATAGTAGTTAACCGGTAAAAATATATTTTATTTTTACTTTTACTTTTACTTTTTACATTTACTTTTCACATTTACTTCCTATTAAATTTTTTTTTTTACGATTAACCTGTTACTTATTACATAATATTTTTGTTTTCTTTTAAATATCACCATACAAAACATTATAAAAAATAATAATAATAATAATTATAATTATAATTATAATTATGTTTACAAACTTACCATAAGTTAAAGTAAATATAAAAACTTACCATTTCATGCATATTTGACACAATTAAGTCTACATTCATAATTCAACAACTACAAACATATACCTAACAAATACCTAATAAAAGATTAGTGCTTGATTTCTTTTCCTTTATTTTTGTTAGTGGTAAAATTCTTTATATAAAAATCTTCCACCATAATCTTGATTTTCTTTCCTATAAATACCAACCTTATTCTTCATTTCAATTTGCACCTCCCATAATTCTTTCTCCCTCCCATACAATAACTCTAAACTTCACTCTCCCTCTTGGCTTGTGAAGGTCTTAGAACTATAACAAACCACCAAGAGTCACCACCATTTTCCATCACCTCCCAAACCCATGACTTGAAAAGTCACCTACAAACCCACATAAAACCACCATAAATCACCATCAAAAGTCTCATTATTATCATTCACTAAGTTTTATATCAAGAAATATTACACTTTTGGGTTAAGATTATTTTCATATACGGCGAAGCTCTGACGAATTTAGGATTGTAAGGTATACACAAATTCTAATTAATAATCTTAATATATCATATGTATGTATATACTACAATTGATTTATAAAAATAAAACATATCTATACCACATAAGTCATGTTCACATGAATGGTGTCTAGAATAACCGAATTGGATGAGATGTTGGATTAAACGAAAGGCATATGACTAAATGTCTATGACCGAAAGTTCCTATCTCCCAGTCAACATGCCTGGCCATTTCATGTTGGTAATGATTTTCATGTTGGTTAGATATAAATAATATATCATGGTAATTAAACAACTTCATTTAATTTATGATATCTCGGGAATCAGAATACATAAGCTCACTTGTCATCACAATACCTCAATACTCCTAAGGTGAGTTCACAGGCCCTCTTTTAAATGTTTTATGCTTTTGCAAAATAGGGGTGACAAACATAGAAACTGCATACGAACACATGCAACAAATTATATAAATGCTTTACTGCTTTTATACAAATGTATGATTATTGGAATAACATTTTCACACTATTTTGGGAACTAGACAACGAATCCTAGTATAGATCCAGACTTACAATGTGTGCATAAAAGCCCTTATGTTATGCAGACTGTAACCATTAGCTAGTTGACTCTAGCCACTGAGTGTACGGATAGTACTATCGCCGTGACGACCCTCCCACAGTTTTGGAGCGTATACTTACATGTCCGTTAGGCAAACAACATATTGATTGGTCGTGGTTTGGTTATAGGGTTAGGTCGCGTTACTTTAACTCGCGAGGTTTAGCTCACCTCCCGAGGGATCACAGTCTAAGTATTTCCCACAAAACTATTATTTAGGAAGTAAGTTCCTACGACAACTATTTTGGAAATGTTCATCTTTAGTTAGATTAACCTGTGTTTCCTACCAAACAAATTACTACTATGATTTGGAAATGTTATTTATACGTGAAATGACTTGTGTTTCCTACAAATTGTTATTACTAGGAAACGTTTTCCCTAATCGGTAAAACTTGTGTTTCCTATGCTACAACTATTCAACAATGAATAAACGAGTTAGTTTATTACACAACTAATACAACCTGTGAATTCACTCAACAATTTTGTTGACGTTTTCTCTATGTTTTTCAGGGAATTAGCCATGTACGTAAGAACTGCATGCATTCAGGATGGACTACCCTGGACTTATTAGGATGCCATTTTGTTTGGGACTTTTAGGATTTCTTTTGTATAACTGCAAACATTGCAGTCATACTTATGAAGTCTACTTTTAAGGTGTGAAATAAATAAGACATAAATGTTTTCAGACTACGCTTTCACTATTACAACTTTCTAAGTTGTAATCTTTTGTAATAACTTTTAAACTTGGCATCTTAATATATTATGTTTGTGATAACCATATGTTATGAGAATGAATGTACGTATATTGAGTTTCGAGAATAACTGCTCACGCCCCATCACATTATCAGCTTCCGCAAACTACTCACATTAATCGTAGATTACCGTTTGGCGGGGTGTGACAGACTTGGTGTCAGAGCCATTGGTTATAGCGAACTAGAAATCTTTAAGTGACTTGAAACCTTAGAGACCTAGACTATAGCCTTGGCTAGAACACTTTTGCATTCATACATTCATTCATTTGCATACACATGACACGTCACACACAATTTCTTTTGCTTCAACATGTCGAGACAAAACCTGATTTACTTGTACGCTTCGGACGAGGAGCCGACAGAGTATAACGATTCGAGCAGTGATACTTCAGTACACGGGAGCCCATCTGTTCACCCTAGGGCAGACACTAGTGATGAGCAGGAAGCACCACCCACAGTACCCGTGGCCCCTCCTGCCACTGCACCTTCTACTACTACTAGTATTCGCCAACCGTTCGCCGAAACTTCTCGCGGACCTATACTAAGGATGACACCTAGGATGTGTGTTAGAGATTTTCCTATAGGACCACTTGCGCCACGAGATAAGGCACCGATGACTGAGACAGTGACTTCACCTGAAGAGCCACCACCTAAGAGGCTTAGACCTACTCACTTATATTGGATGCCACATACACTGAGACGATGGAGATCACTAGAGAAAATTCCATCTACTTATGAGATTGGAGAGTCCCCACATACACCATCATCCCTATCACTGACCGGTGAACTTCTGGAGATCACCATCAATACTTTAGTAGCTGTGACCCGCACTATCCTTGAGATGCATCAAACAAGCCAACTCAAGGATAGTGCGGGTCACAGCAACTAAAGTAGGGATGGTGATCTCCAGAAGTTCACCGGTCAGTGATAGGGATGATGGTGTATGTGAGGACTCTCCAATCTCATAAGTAGATGGAATTTTCTCTAGTGATCTCCATCGTCTCATTGTATGTGGCATCCAATCTAAGTGAGTAGGTCTAAGCCTCTTAGGTGGTGGCTCTTCAGGTGAAGTCTCTGTCTCAGTCATCGGTGCCTTATCTAGTGGCGCAAGTGGTCCTATAGGAAAATCTCAAACACACATCCTAGGTGTCATCCTTAGTATAGGTCCGCGAGAAGTTTCGGCGAACGGTTGACGAATACTAGTAGTAGTAGAAGGTACAGTGGCAGGAGGGGCCACGGGTACTGTGGGTGGTGCTTCCTGCTCATCACTAGTGTCTGCCCTAGGGTGAACAGATGGGCTCCAGTGTACTGAAGTATCACTGCTCGAATCGTTATACTCTATCGGCTCCTCGTCCTAAGCGTACAAGTATATCGGGTTTTGTCTCGACATGTTGAAGCAAAAGAAATTGTGTGTGACGTGTCATGTGTATGCAAATGAATGAATGTATGAATGCAAAAGTGTTCTAGCCAAGGCTATAGTCTAGGTCTCTAAGGTTTCAAGTCACTTAAAGATTTCTAGTTCGCTATAACCAATGGCTCTGATACCAAGTCTGTCACACCCCGCCAAATGGTAATCTATTATTAATGTGAGTAGTTTGCGGAAGCTGATAATGTGACGGGGCGTGAGCTGTTATTCTCGAAACTCAATATACGTACATTCATTCTCAGAGCATATGGTTATCACAAACATAATATATTAAGATGCCAAGTTTAAAAGTTATTACAAAAGATTACAACTTAGAAAGTTGTAATAGTGAAAGCGTAGTCTGAAAACATTTATGTCTTATTTATTTCACACCTTAAAAGTAGACTTCATAAGTATGACTGCAATGTTTGCAGTTATACAAAAGAAATCCTAAAAGTCCCAAACAAAATGGCATCCTAATAAGTCCAGGGTAGTCCATCCTGAATGCATGCAGTTCTTACGTACATGGCTAATTCCCTGAAAAACATAGAGAAAACGTCAACAAAATTGTTGAGTGAATTCACAGGTTGTATTAGTTGTGTAATAAACTAACTCGTTTATTCATTGTTGAATAGTTGTAGCATAGGAAACACAAGTTTTACCGATTAGGGAAAACGTTTCCTAGTAATAACAATTTGTAGGAAACACAAGTCATTTCAAGTATAAATAACATTTCCAAATCATAGTAGTAATTTGTTTGGTAGGAAACACAGGTTAATCTAACTAAAGATCAACATTTCCAAAATAGTTGTCGTAGGAACTTACTTCCTAAATAATAGTTTTGTGGGAAATACTTAGACTGTGATCCCTCGGGAGGTGAGCTAAACCTCGCGAGTTAAAGTAACGTGACCTAACCCTATAACCAAACCACGACCAATCAATATGTTGTTTGCCTAACGGACATGTAAGTATACGCTCCAAAACTGTGGGAGGGTCGTCACGGCGATAGTACTATCCGTACACTCAGTGGCTAGAGTCACCTAGCTAATGGTTACAATCTGCATAACATAAGGGCTTTTATGCACACATTGTAAGTCTGGATCCGTACTAGGATTCGTTGCCTAGTTCCCAAAATAGTGTGAAAATGTTATTCCAATAATCATACATTTGTATAAAAGCAGTAAAGCATTTATATAATTTGCTGCATGTGTTCGTATGCAGTTTCTATGTTTGTCACCCCTATTTCCAAAAGCATAAAACATTTAAAAGAGGGCCTGTGAACTCACCTTAGGAGTATTGAGGTATTGTGATGACAAGTGAGCTTATGTATTCTGATTCCCGAGATATCCTAAATTAAATGAAGTTGTTTAATTACCATGATATATTATTTATATCTAACCAACATGAAAATCATTACCAACATGAAATGGCCAGGCATGTTGACTGGGAGATAGGAACTTTTAGTCATAGACATTTAGTCATATGCCTTTCGTTTAATCCAACATCTCATCCAATTCGGTTATTCTAGACACCATTCATGTGAACATGACTTATGTGGTATAGATATGCTTTATTTTTATAAATCAATTGTAGTATATACATACCTATGATATATTAAGATTATTAATTAGAATTTGTGTATACCTTACAATCCTAAATTCGTCAGAGCTTCCTCGTATATGAAAATAATCTTAACCCAAAAGTGTAATATTTCTTGATATAAAACTTAGTGAATGATAATAATGAGACTTTTGATGGTGATTTATGGTGGTTTTATGGGGGTTTGTAGGTGACTTTTCAAGTCATGGGTTTGGGAGGTGATGGAAAATGGTGGTGACTCTTGGTGGTTTGTTATGGTTCTAAGACCTTCACAAGCCAAGAGGGAGAGGGAAGTTTAGAGTTATTGTATGGGAGGGAGAAAGAATTATGGGAGGTGCAAATTGAAATGAAGAATAAGGTTGGTATTTATAGGAAAGAAAATCAAGGTTATGGTGGAAGATTTTTATATAAAGAATTTACCACCAACAAAAATAAAGGAAAAGAAATCAAGCACTAATCTTTTATTAGGTATTTGTTAGGTATATGTTTGTAGTTGTTGAATTATGAATGTAGACTTAATTGTGTCAAATATGCATGAAATGGTAAGTTTTTATATTTACTTTAACTTATGGTAAGTTTGTAAACATAATTATAATTATAATTATAATTATAATTATTATTATTATTTTTTTTTATAATGTTTTGTATGGTGATATTTAAAAGAAAAAAAAATATTATGTAATAAGTAACAGGTTAATCGTAAAAAAAAAATTTAATAGGAAGTAAATGTGAAAAGTAAATGTAAAAAGTAAAAGTAAAAGTAAAAATAAAATATATTTTTACCGGTTAACTACTATTGTTTTTAAATTAAGTCCGTATTAACAATATTAGGGTCAATTGGTACTATACGAAAATTGAATTTCGTAAGTAGTGAGAATACGAAATATTGAATAATCTTCCGTATTGTTTAATTATATATTTTCTACGTTCAAAACACTATTACTTGAGCGGAAATGTAATCTGAAATTTGTTGGGTATGATTTAAAATTGTTTATGTTCGAATTATAATACGTTTTATGTAAACGAATAATTTAATCATTCTATCTATATGTTATAGATATATTAATACTCGAAATTAATAATTGAATTATTAATTATCTTTTGTGTCACCATCTTTTGTTATTTACTTTTGTCGGATTCATTCCGATAAGTTCGCACGTAATATTTAATAATTACGTATTAAGTGATACTTTATGTTTTAAAGTACTGGGCTTGCTAGGCTTACATCACATCAAAAGTTTTGTTAAAAATTTTTGTAGGGAAATTAGCGTAAGAAATGCACATGCTTAAGTATAAGTATACCTAATTTTGTGAATTGTCACATTCTCTCCCCGTTAGGAAAATCTCGTCCCGAGATTTAAGTCATGACGTAAGTCTTAGTCACACGTTTGAAAAGTTGAGGATATTTCTTGCGCATTTCATCCTCACGTTCCCAGGTGAACTATGGGCCTCGTTTCGAGTTCCATCGAACTTTGACAAGTTTGATCCGACTGTTTCGGAGCTTTTGCGTTTTCGTGTCCATTACCTCGAGTGGTTCCTTCACAAAGTGAAGTTTTGGGTCAATAAAGACTTCGTCGTGAGGGATAAGTAAGGTTTCGTCGGACAGACACTTTTTAAGATTACTAACATGAAAAGTGTCATGAATGCTACTAAGCTCTTGTGGTAATTTAAGTTTATAGGCGACTGGACCAATCCTCGCAAGTATTTCGAAAGGTCCGATATAACGCGGATTCAGTTTCCCTCGTTTTCCAAATCGTACTATTCCTTTCCAAGGTGATACTTTGAGTAAGACTTTGTCACCTACTTGAAACTCCAAAGGATTCCGTCTGTTGTCAGCATAACTCTTTTGTCTGTCTCGTGCTGCTTTCAATCGATTAGGTACTTGAGAAATCTTGTCTGTTGTTTCTTGAATTAATTCAGGGCCTGATAATTGTCTGTCATCTATTTCTGCCCAACAAAGTGGTGATCGGTATTTGCGTCCGTACAACGCTTCAAATGGAGCCATTTATATGCTAGTGTGATAACTATTGTTGTAAGAAAATTCTGCTAAAGGTAAGTGAGTATCCCAATTACCTCCAAAGTCTATCACACATGCTCGCAGCAAGTCCTCGAGCGTTCGTATCGTTCTCTCACTTTGACCGTCAGCTTGAGGATGGTAGACAGTACTCATATCTAGTCGAGTACCCAGTGCCCGTTGAAGCGATTGCCAAAAATGAGATGTAAATCTGCTATCTCTGTCAGAGATAATGGATAATGGCACTCCGTGTCTGGAGACAATCTCCTTCAGATAAATTCTAGCCAGTTTTTCCATCTTATCTTTTTCCTTGATAGCTAAAAAGTGGGCTGATTTCGTCAGTCGGTCGACAATCACCCATATGGTATCCGCTCCAGATGATGTTTTAGGCAACTTCGTGATGAAGTCCATAGTAATCTGTTCCCATTTCCATTGTGGCATTTCAGGTTGTTGCAAAAGTCCTGAAGGTTTTTGGTATTCAACCTTAACTTTCGCACAAGTCAGGCATTTACTAACATAAATTGCAATATCTCGTTTCATGCCAGGCCACCAATAAAAACCCATCAAATCGTGGTACATTTTATCTGCACCAGGATGAATCGAATAGTTGGACTTATGAGCTTCATCCAATATTAGAGTTCCTCTTGTACGCATGGAATCTAGATTCTGTTCATAAAGTACAACACTCCGTTGTCTTTAGTTTCGAGTTGTTTTTCCATCCCTTATAAGGATTCATCTTTCAAACGTTCAGGAGTGAAAGAAATTTGTTGTGCGTCTCGAATTTGTGAAATGAGATTCGAGTGGATAGTCAATCCCAATGCTCGAACTCTGCGCGTTTTAATTCTTTCCTTCCGACTCAAGGCATCCACTACTACATTAGCTTTGCCCGGATGATACTTGATTTCACAGTCGTAATCGTTCAACAGTTCGACCCAACGTCGTTGTCGCATGTTAAGTTCCTTCTGATCAAATATATGTTGAAGGCTTTTATGATCAGTGTAAATCGTACACTTGGTACCGTACAGATAATGTCTCCAAATCTTGAGTGCAAAAATAACTGCTCCCAACTCCAAGTCGTGAGTAGTATAGTTTTTCTCGTGCACTTTCAGTTGACGTGATGCATAAGCAATGACCTTATCATTTTGCATTAGTACGCAACCTAGTCCCTGATGTGAAGCATCACAGTAGACAACAAAGTTATCTACTCCTTCTGGCAATGATAAGATAGGTGCAGTGCTCAGTTTCTGTTTAAGCAATTGGAAAGCGTTTTCTTGTTTTTCACCCCACTCAAATTTCTTGTCTTTTTGAGTTAGGGTGGTGAGAGGTAAGGCTATTTTTGAAAAATTTTCGATAAATCTACGGTAATAGCCGGCTAATCCAAGGAATTGTCGTATTTCGGTGGGAGTTTTCGGTGCTTCCCAGTTTTTGATTGCCTCAATTTTTGATGGGTCCACATGAATTCCTTTATCATTTATCAGATGACCAAGGAAATGAACCTCTCGCATCCAAAATTCACATTTAGAGAACTTTGCATACAGCTTCTCTTTTTGCAGAAGTTCGAAAATCGTCCTCAGATGTTGCTCATGATCTTCCTTTGTTTGAGAGTATACCAAGATATCGTCAATGAACACTATGAGAAACTTATCGAGATAAGGTTTACATACTCTGTTCATTAGATCCATGAACACTGCTGGTGCGTTAGTTAGCCCAAACGGCATAACTAGGAACTCGTAATGACCGTAACGAGTCCTAAACGCAGTCTTAGGTACATCCTCCTCTCGTACCTTCAGTTGGTGGTATCCAGATCGCAGGTCGATCTTCGAGTAATAACTTGACCCTTGCAGCTGGTCAAACAAGTCATCGATGCGTGGTAACGGATATCGGTTCTTGATAGTTACTTTGTTAAGTTCCCGATAATCGATACACATTCTCATTGATCCATCCTTCTTCTTTACAAAAAGAACTGGAGCTCCCCATGGCGAAAAGCTCGATCGAATGATTCCTAAATCCAATAGTTCTTGTAACTGTGCAGACAGCTCCTGCATTTCAGATGGAGCTAGACGATATGGTGCACGTGCAATAGGTGCAGCTCCAGGTACTAAATCGATATGAAACTCGACCTGTCGTGGGGGTGGCAATCCTGGTAATTCGTCAGGAAACACTCCCGGGTAGTCACGTACAATAGGTATATCATCTATATGTCGCTCCTTGGGTTTCTTCTCAACAACATGTACCAAGAACGCTTGGTACCCTTTTCATAAGTACTTACTTTCCTTCATGTTCGTAATCGTCTTCACTGCACGATTATTCTTTTCTCCTTGTACTATCAACATTTCTCCCGTCGGTAATGGTAGACGTACAACTTTTTCATAACAGATGATCTCCGCACGGTTTGGTTACAACCAATCCATACCAACCACAATATCGAAGCTCCCTAGTTCTACCGGTAGTAAGTCTATTTTGAAAGGATGGCCCTCCAACATTAAGGTACATCCTTGTACTATTTCTCGTGATTCAATCAACTTACCATCGGCTAGCTCTACAGTGTATTTGTTATCTAGTTTAAGGGATTCGATCTCTAATAGTGGTCTAAACGCAGTGGACACAAAACTTAAATCAGCACCAGAATCAAACAACACAGAAGCAAAATGGTTGTTTACTAGAAACGTACCAGTGACTGTGTTTGGATCCTGACGTGCTTCTGGCGCTCCTATCACGAACGCACGTCCATGAGCTGGTTGGTTGTTGTTGTTGACTCGGTTGTTGTTGTTACCACGGTTATTATCATTTTTGTTGCGGTTGTTGGGATTGTTGTTGTTGCGATTCTGATTATTCTGATTGTTGTTGTTGTTGAAGTTTTGGTTGTTAAGTTTGGGGCATCGGTTTCGGTAGTGTCTCGTATCACCACATTCAAAACAACCCTGATTCTGACGCTCATTGTTTGCACGAGGGGGAGGGTTGATCCTACAGAATTGGGTCTTGTGACCCCATCCCTTGCAGTTGTTACATAATATACACTCACCCTCGTGGTGCCTACTACACTTATTACACTTGGGTTTATTGCCCAAGTATGACTTAGGTTCCACAGTGGTGGCAGCATAAGACTTTAGATTCTCCAAATTCTTCTTGCTTGTTTGACCTTGACGGTCACTTCCTCCGCCGTTCCACTTACGCTTCGTACCTCCAGAACTACCAGCATCAGTATTGCTTGGTTCACCTTTTCCTGATGTAGCCTTCTTGGTCAGAGTCCCCATTCTGACCGCATCATCAGTCAAACTTTGCGCCAAATTAACTGCGCTTCTAAAAGTATCCAGTTTAGATGATGTTACCATGCTCCGGATTTGTGGTGCTAAACCCCAAATGTATCGCTCAATGCGTTTGGTTTCGGGAGTCACCATGTGTGGCACTAAACGTGCTAACTCCTGAAACCTGGTGGTATACCCTGTGACATCAGCTCCTGTCATCTTGATATCCCACAACTCGGTCTCAATCTTTTGCAGTTCGCTGCGGGGACAAAACTCTTCCAACAACAAAATTTTTAATTCTTCCCATGACAAAGCATATGCTGCTGGTCGCCCAAGGGTTTGAACTTGAGCATTCCACCATGTCAATGCCTTATCAGCCAAGGTACAGGTGGCATATTTCACCATAGTACCAGGTGAACAGTTGCTAATGTCAAGTACTGACTCCATCTTTTCAATCCAATGCACAATTCCAATAGCACCTTCGGTACCACGAAAAGTGCTCGGTTTACAAGCCAAGAACGTCTTGTAAGAACATTCTCGCTGGCCATTTTCTGGATTCACATCAGTATTAACTGGGTCAGTATTTCGGCTACCACTTCCCCTGTCGTTGCGAGTTGCTTCATACTGAGCAATGGTTGCAGCTACATGTCGGTTAATCGTTTCTTCCATTGTCTCAGCAGCGGCAGGAGGAGTAGTTTCTCTCTCACTGTTTCTGGTACTTCGACGTTTGGGTGGCATGATTCAGTTCTATCACACACAAATAAGTGTAGGTAAGATACACTAACCAATATCAAACATAACAAACATTGATAACTCACTAATCAAATCTTATATTACATCTTCAAACCAATACAAAGTAGACACAAACCATCGTACATAAGTCTAACGAAAATAAGGAAAATACAACCCTACAGCCATCATCAACACGGTCATCATCAAACTAACTCCAACTATGACTCCCGCTACGGTTGCACGTCTCTCTAACATGGTCACATGTGCTCGTGTAGCATCAGCTGACACTCTATCTACAACCGTATGAGTCTCAACAGAACCAAGACGTCCATAGATAGAGGTCACATCCCCATTTAGACGGAATGCGTCGTTTTGCAATTCTCTAATATTTCTTTGAGTACACTTGATGCATCTCAAGAATAGTGCGGGTCACAGCAACTAAAGTAGGGATGGTGATCTCCAGAAGTTCACCGGTCAGTGATAGGGATGATGGTGTATGTGAGGACTCTCCAATCTCATAAGTAGATGGAATTTTCTCTAGTGATCTCCATCGTCTCAGTGTATGTGGCATCCAATCTAAGTGAGTAGGTCTAAGCCTCTTAGGTGGTGGCTCTTTAGGTGAAGTCTCTGTCTCAGTCATCGGTGCCTTATCTCGTAGCGCAAGTGGTCCTATAGGAAAATCTCTAACACACATCCTAGGTGTCATCCTTAGTATAGGTCCGCGAGAAGTTTCGGCGAACGGTTGGCGAATACTAGTAGTAGTAGAAGGTACAGTGGCAGGAGGGGCCACGGGTACTGTGGGTGGTGCTTCCTGCTCATCACTAGTGTCTGCCCTAGGGTGAACAGATGGGCTCCCGTGTACTGAAGTATCACTGCTCGAATCGTTATACTCTGTCGGCCACTCGTCCGAAGCGTGCAAGTAAATCGGGTTTTGTCTCGACATGTTGAAGCAAAAGAAATTGTGTGTGACGTGTCATGTGTATGCAAATGAATGAATGTATGAATGCAAAAGTGTTCTAGCCAAGGCTATAGTCTAGGTCTCTAAGGTTTCAAGTCACTTAAAGATTTCTAGTTCGCTATAACCAATGGCTCTGATACCAAGTCTGTCACACCCCGCCAAACGGTAATCTACGATTAATGTGAGTAGTTTGCGGAAGCTGATAATGTGACGGGGCGTGAGCTGTTATTCTCGAAACTCAATATACGTACATTCATTCTCAGAACATATGGTTATCACAAACATAATTTATTAAGATGTCAAGTTTAAAATTTATTACAAAAGATTACAACTTAGAAAGTTGTAATAGTGAATGCGTAGTCTGAAAACATTTATGTCTTATTTATTTCACACCTTAAAAGTAGACTAAATAAGTATGACTGCAATGTTTGCAGTTATACAAAAGAAATCCTAAAAGTCCCAAACAAAATGGCATCCTAATAAGTCTTGGGTAGTCCATCCTGATTGCATGCAGTTCTTACGTACATGGCTAATTCCCTAAAAAACGTAGAGAAAAAGTCAACAAAATTGTTGAGTGAATTCACAGGTTGTATTAGTTGTGTAATAAACTAACTCGTTTATTCATTGTTGAATAGTTGTAGCATAGGAAACAAAAGTTTTACCGATTAGGGAAAACATTTCCTAGTAATAACAATTTGTAGGAAACACAAGTCATTTCAAGTATAAATAACATTTCCAAATCATAGTAGTAATTTGTTTGGTAGGAAAGACAGGTTAATCTAACTAAAGATCAACATTTCCAAAATAGTTGTCGTAGGAACTTACTTCCTAAATAATAGTTTTGTGGGAAATACTTAGACTGTGATCCCTCGGGAGGTGAGCTAAACCTCGCGAGTTAAAGTAACGCGACCTAACCCTTTAACCAAACCACGACCAATCAATATGTTGTTTGCCTAACGGACATGTAAGTATACGCTCCAAAACTGTGGGAGGGTCGTCACGACGATAGTACTATCCGTACACTCAGTGGCTAGAGTCACCTAGCTAATGGTTACAGTCTACATAACATAAGGGCTTTTATGCACACATTGTAAGTCTGGATCCGTACTAGGATTCGTTTTCTAGTTCCCAAAATAGTGTGAAAATGTTATTACAATAATCATACATTTGTATAAAAGCAGTAAAGCATTTATATAATTTGCTGCATGTGTTCGTATGCAGTTTCTATGTTTGTCACCCCTATTTCCAAAAGCATAAAACATTTAAAAGAGGGTTGTGAACTCACCTTGGGAGTATTGAGGTATTGTGATGACAAGTGAGCTTATGTATTCTGATTCCCGAGATATCCTAAATTAAATGAAGTTGTTTAATTACCATGATATATTATTTATATCTAACCAACATGAAAATCATTACCAACATGAAATGGCCAGGCATGTTGACTGGGAGATAGGAACTTTCGGTCATAGACATTTAGTCATATGCCTTTCGTTTAATCCAACATCTCATCCAATTCGGTTATTCTAGACACCATTCATGTGAACATGACTTATGTGGTATAGATATGTTTTATTTTTATAAATCAATTGTAGTATATACATACATATGATATATTAAGATTATTAATTAGAATTTGTGTATACCTTACAATCCTAAATTCGTCAGAGCTTCGTCGTATATGAAAATAATCTTAACCCAAAAGTGTAATATTTCTTGATATAAAACTTAGTGAATGATAATAATGAGACTTTTGATGGTGATTTATGGTGGTTTTATGGGGGTTTGTAGGTGACTTTTCAAGTAATGGGTTTGGGAGGTGATGGAAAATGGTGGTGACTCTTGGTGGTTTGTTATGGTTCTAAGACCTTCACAAGCCAAGAGGGAGAGGGAAGTTTAGAGTTATTGTATGGGAGGGAGAAAGAATTATGGGAGGTGCAAATTGAAATGAAGAATAAGGTTGGTATTTATAGGAAAGAAAATCAAGGTTATGGTGGAAGATTTTTATATAAAGAATTTACCACTAACAAAAATAAAGGAAAAGAAATCAAGCACTAATCTTTTATTAGGTATTTGTTAGGTATATGTTTGTAGTTGTTGAATTATGAATGTAGACTTAATTGTGTCAAATATGCATGAAATGGTAAGTTTTTATATTTACTTTAACTTATGGTAAGTTTGTAAACATAATTATAATTATAATTATTATTATTATTATTTTTTATAATGTTTTGTATGGTGATATTTAAAAGAAAAAAAAATATTATGTAATAAGTAACAGGTTAATCGTAAAAAAAAAATTTAATAGGAAGTAAATGTGAAAAGTAAATGTAAAAAGTAAAAGTAAAAGTAAAAATAAAATATATTTTTACCGGTTAACTACTATTGTTTTTAAATTAAGTCCGTATTAACAATATTAGGGTCAATTGGTACTATACGAAAATTGAATTTCGTAAGTAGTGAGAATACGAAATATTGAATAATCTTCCGTATTGTTTAATTATATATTTTCTACGTTCAAAACACTATTACTTGAGCGGAAATGTAATCTGAAATTTGTTGGGTATGATTTAAAATTGTTTATGTTCGAATTATAATACGTTTTATGTAAACGAATAATTTAATCATTCTATCTATATGTTATAGATATATTAATACTCGAAATTAATAATTGAATTATTAATTATCTTTTGTGTCACCATCTTTTGTTATTTACTTTTGTCGGATTCATTCCGATAAGTTCGCACGTAATATTTAATAATTACGTATTAAGTGATACTTTATGTTTTAAAGTACTGGGCTTGCTAGGCTTACATCACATCAAAAGTTTTGTTAAAAATTTTTGTAGGGAAATTAGCGTAAGAAATGCACATGCTTAAGTATAAGTATACCTAATTTTGTGAATTGTCACATTCTCTCCCCGTTAGGAAAATCTCGTCCCGAGATTTAAGTCATGACGTAAGTCTTAGTCACACGTTTGAAAAGTTGAGGATATTTCTTGCGCATTTCATCCTCACGTTCCCAGGTGAACTATGGGCCTCGTTTCGAGTTCCATCGAACTTTGACAAGTTTGATCCGACTGTTTCGGAGCTTTTGCGTTTTCGTGTCCATTACCTCGAGTGGTTCCTTCACAAAGTGAAGTTTTGGGTCAATAAAGACTTCGTCGTGAGGGATAAGTAAGGTTTCGTCGGACAGACACTTTTTAAGATTACTAACATGAAAAGTGTCATGAATGCTACTAAGCTCTTGTGGTAATTTAAGTTTATAGGCAACTGGACCAATCCTCGCAAGTATTTCGAAAGGTCCGATATAACGCGGATTCAGTTTCCCTCGTTTTCCAAATCGTACTATTCCTTTCCAAGGTGATACTTTGAGTAAGACTTTGTCACCTACTTGAAACTCCAAAGGATTCCGTCTGTTGTCAGCATAACTCTTTTGTCTGTCTCGTGCTGCTTTCAATCGATTAAGTACTTGAGAAATCTTGTCTGTTGTTTCTTGAATTAATTCAGGGCCTGATAATTGTCTGTCATCTATTTCTGCCCAACAAAGTGGTGATCGGTATTTGCGTCCGTACAACGCTTCAAATGGAGCCATTTATATGCTAGTGTGATAACTATTGTTGTAAGAAAATTCTGCTAAAGGTAAGTGAGTATCCCAATTACCTCCAAAGTCTATCACACATGCTCGCAGCAAGTCCTCGAGCGTTCGTATCGTTCTCTCACTTTGACCGTCAGCTTGAGGATGGTAGACAGTACTCATATCTAGTCGAGTACCCAGTGCCCGTTGAAGCGATTGCCAAAAATGAGATGTAAATCTGCTATCTCTGTCAGAGATAATGGATAATGGCACTCCGTGTCTGGAGACAATCTCCTTCAGATAAATTCTAGCCAGTTTTTCCATCTTATCTTTTTCCTTGATAGCTAAAAAGTGGGCTGATTTCGTCAGTCGGTCGACAATCACCCATATGGTATCCGCTCCAGATGATGTTTTAGGCAACTTCGTGATGAAGTCCATAGTAATCTGTTCCCATTTCCATTGTGGCATTTCAGGTTGTTGCAAAAGTCCTGAAGGTTTTTGGTATTCAACCTTAACTTTCGCACAAGTCAGGCATTTACTAACATAAATTGCAATATCTCGTTTCATGCCAGGCCACAAATAAAAACCCATCAAATCGTGGTACATTTTATCTGCACCAGGATGAATCGAATAGTTGGACTTATGAGCTTCATCCAATATTAGAGTTCCTCTTGTACGCATGGAATCTAGATTCTGTTCATAAAGTACAACACTCCGTTGTCTTTAGTTTCGAGTTGTTTTTCCATCCCTTATAAGGATTCATCTTTCAAACGTTCAGGAGTGAAAGAAATTTGTTGTGCGTCTCGAATTTGTGAAATGAGATTCGAGTGGATAGTCAATCCCAATGCTCGAACTCTGCGCGTTTTAATTCTTTCCTTCCGACTCAAGGCATCCGCTACTACATTAGCTTTGCCCGGATGATACTTGATTTCACAGTCGTAATCGTTCAACAGTTCGACCCAACGTCGTTGTCGCATGTTAACTTCCTTCTGATCAAATATATGTTGAAGGCTTTTATGATCAGTGTAAATCGTACACTTGGTACCGTACAGATAATGTCTCCAAATCTTGAGTGCAAAAATAACTGCTCCCAACTCCAAGTCGTGAGTAGTATAGTTTTTCTCGTGCACTTTCAGTTGACGTGATGCATAAGCAATGACCTTATCATTTTGCATCAGTACGCAACCTAGTCCCTGATGTGAAGCATCACAGTAGACAACAAAGTTATCTACTCCTTCTGGCAATGATAAGATAGGTGCAGTGCTCAGTTTCTGTTTAAGCAATTGGAAAGCGTTTTCTTGTTTTTCACCCCACTCAAATTTCTTGTCTTTTTGAGTTAGGGTGGTGAGAGGTAAGGCTATTTTTGAAAAATTTTCGATAAATCTACGGTAATAGCCGGCTAATCCAAGGAATTGTCGTATTTCGGTGGGAGTTTTCGGTGCTTCCCAGTTTTTGATTGCCTCAATTTTTGATGGGTCCACATGAATTCCTTTATCATTTATCAGATGACCAAGGAAATGAACCTCTCGCATCCAAAATTCACATTTAGAGAACTTTGCATACAGCTTCTCTTTTTGCAGAATTTCGAAAATCGTCCTCAGATGTTGCTCATGATCTTCCTTTGTTTGAGAGTATACCAAGATATCGTCAATGAACACTATGACAAACTTATCGAGATAAGGTTTACATACTCTGTTCATTAGATCCATGAACACTGCTGGTGCGTTAGTTAGCCCAAACGGCATAACTAGGAACTCGTAATGACCGTAACGAGTCCTAAACGCAGTCTTAGGTACATCCTCCTCTCGTACCTTCAGTTGGTGGTATCCAGATCGCAGGTCGATCTTCGAGTAATAACTTGACCCTTGCAGCTGGTCAAACAAGCCATCGATGCGTGGTAACGGATATCGGTTCTTGATAGTTACTTTGTTAAGTTCCCGATAATCGATACACATTCTCATTGATCCATCCTTCTTCTTTACAAAAAGAACTGGAGCTCCCCATGGCGAAAAGCTCGATCGAATGATTCCTAAATCCAATAGTTCTTGTAACTGTGCAGACAGCTCCTGCATTTCAGATGGAGCTAGACGATATGGTGCACGTGCAATAGGTGCAGCTCCAGGTACTAAATCGATATGAAACTCGACTTGTCGTGGGGGTGGCAATCCTGGTAATTCGTCAGGAAACACTCCCGGGTAGTCACGTACAATAGGTATATCATCTATATGTCGCTCCTTGGGTTTCTTCTCAACAACATGTACCAAGAACGCTTGGTACCCTTTTCATAAGTACTTACTTGCCTTCATGTTCGTAATCGTCTTCACTGCACGATTATTCTTTTCTCCTTGTACTATCAACATTTCTCCCGTCGGTAATGGTAGACGTACAACTTTTTCATAACAGATGATCTCCGCACGGTTTGGTTACAACCAATCCATACCAACCACAATATCGAAGCTCCCTAGTTCTACCGGTAGTAAGTCTATTTTGAAAGGATGGCCCTCCAACATTAAGGTACATCCTTGTACTATTTCTCGTGATTCAATCAACTTACCATCGGCTAGCTCTACAGTGTATTTGTTATCTAGTTTAAGGGATTCGATCTCTAATAGTGGTCTAAACGCATTGGACACAAAACTTAAATCAGCACCAGAATCAAACAACACAGAAGCAAAATGGTTGTTTACTAGAAACGTACCAGTGACTGTGTTTGGATCCTGACGTGCTTCTGGCGCTCCTATCACGAACGCACATCCATGAGCTGGTTGGTTGTTGTTGTTGACTCGGTTGTTGTTGTTACCACGGTTATTATCATTTTTGTTGCGGTTGTTGGGATTGTTGTTGTTGCGATTCTGATTATTCTGATTGTTGTTGTTGTTGAAGTTTTGGTTGTTAAGTTTGGGGCATCGGTTTCGGTAGTGTCTCGTATCACCACATTCAAAACAACCCTGATTCTGACGTTCATTGTTTGCACGAGGGGGAGGGTTGATCCTACAGAATTGGGTCTTGTGACCCCATCCCTTGCAGTTGTTACATAATATACACTCACCCTCGTGGTGCCTACTACACTTATTACACTTGGGTTTATTGCCCAAGTATGACTTAGGTTCCACAGTGGTGGCAGCATAAGACTTTAGATTCTCCAAATTCTTCTTGCTTGTTTGACCTTGACGGTCACTTCCTCCGCCGTTCCACTTACGCTTCGTACCTCCAGAACTACCAGCATCAGTATTGCTTGGTTCACCTTTTCCTGATGTAGCCTTCTTGGTCAGAGTCCCCATTCTGACCGCATCATCAGTCAAACTTTGCGCCAAATTAACTGCGCTTCTAAAAGTATCCAGTTTAGATGATGTTACCATGCTCCGGATTTGTGGTGCTAAACCCCAAATGTATCGCTCAATGCGTTTGGTTTCGGGAGTCACCATGTGTGGCACTAAACGAGCTAACTCCTGAAACCTGGTGGTATACCCTGTGACATCAGCTCCTGTCATCTTGATATCCCACAACTCGGTCTCAATCTTTTGCAGTTCACTGCGAGGACAAAACTCTTCCAACACCAAATTTTTCAATTTTTCCCATGACAAAGCATATGCTGCTGGTCGCTCAAGGGTTTGAACTTGAGCATTCCACCATGTCAATGCCTTATCGGCCAAGGTACAGGTGGCATATTTCACCATAGTACCAGGTGAACAGTTGCTAATGTCAAGTACTGACTCCATCTTTTCAATCCAATGCACAATTCCAATAGCACCTTCGGTACCACGAAAAGTGCTCGGTTTACAAGCCAAGAACGTCTTGTAAGAACATTCTCGCTGGCCATTTTCTGGATTCACATCAGTATTAACTGGGTCAGTATTTCGGCTACCACTTCCCCTGTCGTTGCGAGTTGCTTCATACTGAGCAATGGTTGCAGCTACATGTCGGTTAATCGTTTCTTCCATTGTCTCAGCAGCGGCAGGAGGAGTAGTTTCTCTCTCACTGTTTCTGGTACTTCGACGTTTGGGTGGCATGATTCAGTTCTATCACACACAAATAAGTGTAGGTAAGATACACTAACCAATATCAAACATAACAAACATTGATAACTCACTAATCAAATCTTATATTACATCTTCAAACCAATACAAAGTAGACACAAACCATCGTACATAAGTCTAACGAAAATAAGGAAAATACAACCCTACAGCCATCATCAACACGGTCATCATCAAACTAACTCCAACTATGACTCCCGCTACGGTTGCACGTCTCTCTAACATGGTCACATGTGCTCGTGTAGCATCAGCTGACACTCTATCTACAACCGTATGAGTCTCAACAGAACCAAGACGTCCATAGATAGAGGTCACATCCCCATTTAGACGGAATGCGTCGTTCTGCAATTCTCTAATATTTCTTCGAGTACCTTGATGCATCTCAAGAATAGTGTGGGTCACAGCAACTAAAGTAGGGATGGTGATCTCCAGAAGTTCACCGGTCAGTGATAGGGATGATGGTGTATGTGAGGACTCTCCAATCTCATAAGTAGATGGAATTTTCTCTAGTGATCTCCATCGTCTCAGTGTATGTGGCATCCAATCTAAGTGAGTAGGTCTAAGCCTCTTAGGTGGTGGCTCTTTAGGTGAAGTCTCTGTCTCAGTCAACGGTGCCTTATCTCGTAGCGCAAGTGGTCCTATAGGAAAATCTCTAACACACATCCTAGGTGTCATCCTTAGTATAGGTCCGCGAGAAGTTTCGGCGAACGGTTGGCGAATACTAGTAGTAGTAGAAGGTACAGTGGCAGGAGGGGCCACGGGTACTGTGGGTGGTGCTTCCTGCTCATCACTAGTGTCTGCCCTAGGGTGAACAGATGGGCTCCCGTGTACTGAAGTATCACTGCTCGAATCGTTATACTCTGTCGGCCACTCGTCCGAAGCGTGCAAGTAAATCGGGTTTTGTTTCGACATGTTGAAGCAAAAGAAATTGTGTGTGACGTGTCATGTGTATGCAAATGAATGAATGTATGAATGCAAAAGTGTTCTAGCCAAGGCTATAGTCTAGGTCTCTAAGGTTTCAAGTCACTTAAAGATTTCTAGTTCGCTATAACCAATGGCTCTGATACCAAGTCTGTCACACCCCGCCAAACGGTAATCTACGATTAATGTGAGTAGTTTGCGGAAGCTGATAATGTGACGGGGCGTGAGCTGTTATTCTCGAAACTCAATATACGTACATTCATTCTCAGAACATATGGTTATCACAAACATAATATATTAAGATGTCAAGTTTAAAATTTATTACAAAAGATTACAACTTAGAAAGTTGTAATAGTGAATGCGTAGTCTGAAAACATTTATGTCTTATTTATTTCACACCTTAAAAGTAGACTTCATAAGTATGACTGCAATGTTTGCAGTTATACAAAAGAAATCCTAAAAGTCCCAAACAAAATGGCATCCTAATAAGTCTTGGGTAGTCCATCCTGATTGCATGCAGTTCTTACGTACATGGCTAATTCCCTAAAAAACGTAGAGAAAAAGTCAACAAAATTGTTGAGTGAATTCACAGGTTGTATTAGTTGTGTAATAAACTAACTCGTTTATTCATTGTTGAATAGTTGTAGCATAGGAAACAAAAGTTTTACCGATTAGGGAAAACATTTCCTAGTAATAACAATTTGTAGGAAACACAAGTCATTTCAAGTATAAATAACATTTCCAAATCATAGTAGTAATTTGTTTGGTAGGAAAGACAGGTTAATCTAACTAAAGATCAACATTTCCAAAATAGTTGTCGTAGGAACTTACTTCCTAAATAATAGTTTTGTGGGAAATACTTATACTGTGATCCCTCGGGAGGTGAGCTAAACCTCGCGAGTTAAAGTAACGCGACCTAAGCCTTTAACCAAACCACGACCAATCAATATGTTGTTTGCCTAACGGACATGTAAGTATACGCTCCAAAACTGTGGGAGGGTCGTCACGGCGATAGTACTATCCGTACACTCAGTGGCTAGAGTCACCTAGCTAATGGTTACAGTCTGCATAACATAAGGGCTTTTATGCACACATTGTAAGTCTGGATCCGTACTAGGATTCGTTTTCTAGTTCCCAAAATAGTGTGAAAATGTTATTACAATAATCATACATTTGTATAAAAGCAGTAAAGCATTTATATAATTTGCTGCATGTGTTCGTATGCAGTTTCTATGTTTGTCACCCCTATTTCCAAAAGCATAAAACATTTAAAAGAGGGTTGTGAACTCACCTTGGGAGTATTGAGGTATTGTGATGACAAGTGAGCTTATGTATTCTGATTCCCGAGATATCCTAAATTAAATGAAGTTGTTTAATTACCATGATATATTATTTATATCTAACCAACATGAAAATCATTACCAACATGAAATGGCCAGGCATGTTGACTGGGAGATAGGAACTTTCGGTCATAGACATTTAGTCATATGCCTTTCGTTTAATCCAACATCTCATCCAATTCGGTTATTCTAGACACCATTCATGTGAACATGACTTATGTGGTATAGATATGTTTTATTTTTATAAATCAATTGTAGTATATACATACATATGATATATTAAGATTATTAATTAGAATTTGTGTATACCTTACAATCCTAAATTCGTCAGAGCTTCGTCGTATATGAAAATAATCTTAACCCAAAAGTGTAATATTTCTTGATATAAAACTTAGTGAATGATAATAATGAGACTTTTGATGGTGATTTATGGTGGTTTTATGGGGGTTTGTAGGTGACTTTTCAAGTCATGGGTTTGGGAGGTGATGGAAAATGGTGGTGACTCTTGGTGGTTTGTTATGGTTCTAAGACCTTCACAAGCCAAGAGGGAGAGGGAAGTTTAGAGTTATTGTATGGGAGGGAGAAAGAATTATGGGAGGTGCAAATTGAAATGAAAAATAAGGTTGGTATTTATAGGAAAGAAAATCTAGATTATGGTGGAAGATTTTTATATAAAGAATTATACCACTAACAAAAATAAAGGAAAAGAAATCAAGCACTAATCTTTTATTAGGTATTTGTTAGGTATATGTTTGTAGTTGTTGAATTATGAATGTAGACTTAATTGTGTCAAATATGCATGAAATGGTAAGTTTTTATATTTACTTTAACTTATGGTAAGTTTGTAAACATAATTATAATTATAATTATTATTATTATTATTTTTATTTTTTTATAATGTTTTGTATGGTGATATTTAAAAGAAAACAAAATATTATGTAATAAGTAACAGGTTAATCGTAAAAAAAAAATTTAATAGGAAGTAAATGTGAAAAGTAAATGTAAAAAGTAAAAGTAAAAGTAAAAATAAAATATATTTTTACCGGTTAACTACTATTGTTTTTAAATTAAGTCCGTATTAACAATATTAGGGTCAATTGGTACTATACGAAAATTGAATTTCGTAAGTAGTGAGAATACGAAATATTGAATAATCTTCCGTATTGTTTAATTATATATTTTCTACGTTCAAAACTCTATTACTTGAGCGGAAATGTAATCTGAAATTTGTTGGGTATGATTTAAAATTGTTTATGTTCGAATTATAATACGTTTTATGTAAACGAATAATTAAATCATTCTATCTATATGTTATAGATATATTAATACTCGAAATTAATAATTGAATTATTAATTATCTTTTGTGTCACCATCTTTTGTTATTTACTTTTGTCGGATTCATTCCGATAAGTTCGCACGTAATATTTAATAATTACGTATTAAGTGATACTTTATGTTTTAAAGTACTGGGCTTGCTAGGCTTACATCACATCAAAAGTTTTGTTAAAAATTTTTGTAGGGAAATTAGCGTAAGAAATGCACATGCTTAAGTATAAGTATACCTAATTTTGTGAATTGTCACAGAATTCCTTCTTGAGAACGCGATCCAGAACTTATTCCAGGATTGCGTTTCAATGTGTAAATCGGTAACAGAATGGTTTTGAGATGTGTAACGCGATCCAGCTCACTTGTACCCGGATCGCGTTTGCATGTTTAAATTTGATAAATGTGATGACTTGTGACTTGTACACTTGTAATATTTAAATAGTATAAGGTGTATATTATGTTGCACTCATCTAACATTATATACTTGAGTAGGTTATAACAACTTATAAAATGAGATACTAATTTGGATTTTTGGTTGTGTTCTCAGATAAACCGAAGACTCAGTAATATAAGAACTCTGAGTAGAGACTGAAACCTTCAGGTGAGTGGATCAATGACTTTCAGTCTAAATTAGTTGTAACAACTTGGTTACAACGGGTAAACTTGGTTTTATTGTATATATTGTTTAGTTTTACATATTGTCATGATGATTATGGATTATGTGATTTATTCAGAAGTCAACAGGGATTGGGTTTGGATACTATTACTTGGACAACATTAGTGCCTTGTACATGTGTTGTTTATGTAACAGCCGCCAAATTAGGACTAGTAATTAGTGCCTAATCATATGTTTATACATGTAATTAGTTCTGTGTTAGGCTAATTAATGTATCGAATTATATATTGTTGAATATATACGAAAATGCGATTTGACTTAAATCGTACGCAATTTAAAATCGAATGTAATTCGGTTCCATAAATACGGACGTTGGTGACACAATTTATATTTAAGTATAAAACATTATCTGAAAACATTACTGGGTCCAAACTATTGTTTAAATTTTATTCCCAAAGTTGTCCCGCTTCTTACAATTTGAACTTACCGAATTAACAACAAAATACTCAAATTATTTAAATCACATTTTCAATCTTTAAATTTTTAGATAATTGGTAAAACAATTTAATTAAATTATTAAACAAAATTCGTATTTTAAAAATGGATAATTAACGCGCGAAATACTCAATAAAACGTTAAACGACGGAATAAACGAACACCGCACGGAGCGCGAGTCGGAGACTGAAAAATGGGAGGATAACCTCCCACTTTCCCTTTCATTTCTCTCATTTCTCTCTTATCTCTCTCTCTCTTACTCTCTTTTTTCTTTCATTCTCCAAAACCACCAAACCACTTAAATCTCAAAATAACAACACGAAACGCACTCGGATCATCAATATTTTTAGAGATTCACGACCACCTCGCAACGATCTACACTTCTATCTTTCCGGATTTCCATTTCGCCACTTTGTAAGTTTCTGACAAAATCCCGAAACCTTTCGATTCTTAGTATTTTTCACTTGTTAGTTGTTTATATAACTTATATATGTCCATTACAAAGTGTAGAACACGATTTTATAGCTTAAAAATGGGTTTAAGTTGGGTTTTTGGCCGGAAAAATCTCGACAGTCGGACTTTCTGGGTTGGTGTTCTTCAATGCGAAACAAGCCTTGTGTCGCATTTAGTGTCGTATTTTGCCTATTGTGTCGTATAAAATCCTCTATGTCGCACCTTGTGTCGTACTAAATAAATAGTGTCGTAAATCTTGCGACACAACCATTATGTCGCATACTATGTCGCAAACTTCATACGACACAATCACTATGTCGCTGTTGAAGCAGCATCTCGCATCTATGCGACACAACCCTTGTGTCGTATAGATATTGTGTCGCATTTCTATGCGACACAACCCTTGTGTCGCATAAAACAGCAGGTTTTCAAACTAAAATTTCACTAAGTGTCAAACCTATATAACCTCAAACACTTATACGATACGACTTATAAAACACATTGGAACACACTTGTAACTGCAAAACACCAATAACATGATAATAATACTTAAAGTTTATTATTTCAAATCCATCACCAACGGGCCGTACACGTTTTCAAACACTTAACAAATCAACCAAATCGTAGTAATTTGGACATATATATAGTTGTGTAACAACTACAAGGGTGATCTTTTGAGATACCCAATCATGTTTATAACCATCGCGTGTCGTGGACACCCTCAGGTTACAAGTCTTTGGACTTCATCACTCGGCTAATCAACTTACGTTTATTTAAATGCTTACAGACTCAGGTGAGTCTCATAGCCCCTCTTTTTACTGTTTTACTCAGGGGTGTGATGCAATGCTTATTTTTAACATGTGAACGCAAGTACAACTTTTATATACTACATGAGTTTTACTCACTAATCATTTAAAGTCCTCCGTCAGCATAGTTGTTAATACGTTGTAGCGTGAATATTAGTATATGGTACCATATAGGACTGACCCTCCTCGTTCGGGTTAGCAAGCACTAACCGAGTAAACGGACGTACTAATATTTGGGAAGACGAATGTTGATTAGGCATTCGTGGAGGCACCTCGCCCGGAATTCTCTATAGGGGACCCGGCCCTCGAGTTAAGCTCAACTATGTGCTCATGGCTGTATACACGATTATTATCATTTCATTTGCTGGATGCAAATCATTATTAAATCTTGCGGTTCATACCATATTACTTGATTTCAAACCTGTGAGCTCACCAGCTTTAGCTGACCCATTTAGCATGTATCGCAGGTACAAAGCAGTAGGTTGCTTCTGCTTCAGGACTTTTAGCTCGAGTCAGCATACAGACGATTGAGATTTTCTTGCATTAGTATATTTTGTACAAGTACTTATGTACTGAAATCTCCTTTTATTTAAACTCGAGCTATGTAAAGCTTTAAATGTTGTAAACATTTCCATATTAATATATTTTGTTAAAACGACGCATATAGAGTCGTTTACTATATATCTTTGTGCTTTGTTATTAATTAGTAACACACAAATCGTGCTTCCACAAATCATTAAAAGTTGGGGGTGTTACAGTTTATTGAATTGATGTTGTAAGTAGTAATAGTACCTAAACTGTCGGTTAGACACTACAACAAAATGAAGCTAAAGCAACACCCAAAAAGTGTTGCTTTAAGCCTTAAAAGTGTTGCATTAAGGCTAATGCAACACTTTACCATGTGCTGCCTTAGCTAACGTCGCCTTAGGTCTATAGCAACACTTTTGTTAGAATATGCAACACTTTAAGAAAATGTTGCACAAGTTTAGAAAACGCAACACTTTTAAAATGCAACACTTTTAAAAGCAAAGGCAACACTTTATCATTTACTTATACAAAGCTATGGCAACACTTTACATATCAAATGCAATCTAGATCTAGACCCGTTTATACCCGAATACATCTAGACCCGTGATCTAATCCAATCCAACCTACTTATTTTGCCGCTTATAGCAGTATTATCAAGACTTTTTTATATTTTAATTGTTCATTGTGCACAATTTTCTTAAGTTTGCATAGTCGAGATACAAAACTGTACGATATATATTAAATTGATGTGTTAATTAAATATGGTCATTTAAGTGTAACATATGCAACATTTTTTAAAATGTTGCACTTACAATAACATTTTGCAACACTTAAAGTAAGTGTTGCTTCTAAATTTGACAAATGCAACACTTTTTAGAAATGTTACAATTTTATTTATTAAATTGCAACACTTTCAAAAAAGTGTTGTATTAGATCGGTATATGCAACACTTATATTAAAAATGTTGCATTTTAACTAATGATGTATATTATGCAACAGTTTTTTAAAGTGTTGCTCTCATAGTGTTGCATTAGGCTCATTTTGTAGTAGTGAGATCACTGAATTGGCCTTCAGTTGGTTGTAAGAGTTACTTGGGGGCCACCGCGGCAGTAGGGTTCCTCAAGGACCACCGATCCTCTTAGAAGTTAGTTGTTTATGATGCTTAGCTGTAAACAATTGTTAATCTAAGTTAGATTGATAGTTATAGATCTATTCACTTAGCTTTGTGCTAAACCCCCTCATTACTTCTTGCAGGTTGATCCTTTGATAGTGGGTGGCAAGAAGTCGGGTTTGATGGAATGTTTGACGGCTCACTCTGAATTATATAATCATGTTAATGGTTTAACATTATGTTTTGAATTTATATAACACCTAAACTTAGTGTTTGAAATTATCATAGTAATTTAGCTTAATAGATCATGTATGAATGGATTGCACCTTTGAAATGTAAATTTATGCAATCTAAGATGTATGAATTTAAATATACGCTTCCGATACGTTAAAAAAAATGTTCTTAAAACTAGAGGGTGTTATACGCATTAACTATGATTACCTATTAAAAAGGTTTTGAAAACCCACATTTTGAAAAAATCAGGGTGTTACATTTACTATTATATGAATCATACTTTCATTTTGTTCTATTGTATGTATTGAATATGCTAATTGCATGTACATTTTGTTCTAGTGTATTGTATGTACACTTTTCAATTTTGACATCGACACAAATGGAAATTTTCATTTTTTAGCCATTAAAATTGAAAAATGTACATGCAATAAACGAAATTGACAACTTCAATACATACAATAGAAGTTTGAAAATGCATTAAGTGATTGTATTATACACATGAACGTACAATGCTTATATATGTGTGTTTATCAAATATAAATATGGAGTAATATAAATATCGGTATCTATAAATTTTTAGTCAATATAATATACTACTAATAATGAAATGATGATGATTAAGTTAGGACAAGTCTATCTTGCTATTAGGTAATAATAGTTTGCTCTAGTTATTTAGCTACGCGAAGTTCTAACAACTTATTTCTCGATTATAATAAATCTTTTTAGTGTTTATATGTAATGGTGTAACCAATATTCCACCCACTTATTATCTGTAACACCCCCAAATATCGTTTAGCGGAAGCGTTTAGTTTAAGTATGGGGTGTCACAATAACAAAGCATGCATACGTATCAGAGCTTATGATTACAACAGAACAATATATATTAAGATGCCAAAAGTGTTAATTACAAAGTTTACGATTCATCGGATCGTATAGGTTAAAAGTAGTGAGTTTACAAAAGTGGATTTCTAGAATATGACAAAACAGTTTCAGTTATACTAGAGAAATCCATATGTTTTCCCAAAAAGTTGGCATCCTAATCTTCAAGGGTCGCCTAGTTCTCCATGTGTGTTGGCGATCTTACATGCGCAGCTAATTCCCTGAAAAACATAGTAAAAGTCAACAACGAGGTTGAGTGAATTCACAGGTTTTATGTTTACAAGTTCAGTTGTGATAAACCACTGTTGTTTATATTGTATCGTTGGGATGTCACCCAAAAGTATAGTTTCTGAAATCCGTTACGTTCTTAAATAGTTGTTTGTAGAAATGTTCGTATCCTATAAGTTGTAGGAAAGCAGTATCCTATTTTCAAGTATGTTCTGTAGGATTGTACGTATCCTAGTAGTAGGTATGTTTCGTTGGGATGTTGCCCAAAAGTATAAGTTTAGTGGGTCGTTCGCCCAAAACACAGTTTAAGTTTCGTAGGAAAGCAGTATCCTATTAGTTTACCCAAGGAGTAGGGATTTAAATCGTTTGTCCAAGAAGTAGGACCTATAGTGTTGCCCAAGGAGTAGGGACTTCTATGTATGTGCCCAAGACGTAGGGACTTGTATAGTTGTGTCCAAGAAGTAGGACTGGCATCCAAGACGTAGGACCCATCTGCTCAAGAAGTAGAGCCTTCACCCAAGACGTAGGATGGCACCGTGCCCAAGAAGTAGGGACTTTCTGTTTGCCCAAGACGTAGGGACTTTCTGTGCGTGCGTGCCCAAGACGTAGGGACTTTCTGTGTGTTTATGAAAATGTTGTTTCATAAGAGCTAGTAATAAAAGTATGTAGCTGGTCGTTCTCCAGCATGTTCTCAGTTCAGTTTTCGTATGAAAATACCATTAAATTCAGACAGTTGAAGTAGTTGACCGCAGTCATAAACAGTTTGTATAAGTGTGCCAAAGGCAGTTAAGTGGCAGTTCGTATAACAGTTTAACAGTTCAAGTACTCTAGTCGTTCGAGTAAACAGTATGATAAATAATGATGTAGTAAAAGTAGTTATGGCAAAGCAGTAAAACAGTTGTCTATGTTTTCCACCCCTGTTCAAAAGTAGTTAAATCAGTAAAAGTAGGGGCTGTGAACTCACCTGTTGAGTTTAAGTAGTTGTGCGAGTGCTAGCAAACCTAAGCCCAAATACAGTCCGAGATCTCCTAACGTCCTAAACGTACGAGATTTAATAAGTATGTGGATGTCTAAACTAATCATCCATGCTAGTGTTTGTACAACCAAGTCACGTCCAAATCGTTTGTTTAATGTTTATGTTTGTATTTCGTTGTTTGTGAAAATGTGTACGACTCGTTGGTGAAAGTTTGAAATCGACATTTCGATAAAACAAGTATGTTTGTAATGTTTGTATAGTTCGTGTATCGTATAATATGTGAGTATTCGTTGCCGGTTAAGTTCGACACTTAGTGAAAAATTAGTTTGTAAAGTTCCTGTTTTATGCGACACTTAGGGCGTCACTGGCTTTGGTCATGCGGCACTAGGCTAGTGTCGGTATACGTGTGATCAGGTTGTTATGCGTCACTTATGAAGTGTCGGTTAAAGTAGCTATGCGACACTTACGAAGTGTCGGGTTCAAGATGTGTGCGTCACTATAGAAGTGTCGTATATAAGGAATATTCAGATTTTTATGCGGCACTTGGTAAGTGACGCGTAGATGCGTCAGTCAGTGAATAGCGACACTCAAGAAGTGTCGGTATCGTAAGGTTGATAGCGTCACTAAACAAGTGACGGTATAATTCGGGTTTCATGCGGCACTAGGTGCGACACTTAAGAAGTGTCGGTATACTACGGTTTAAGGCGTCACTAGTAGCGTCACTAGGGTAGTGTCGCGGTACTGTTTTTGGTCACATAGCGACACTATCAGCTGTTCGACGAACAGCTTGAAAATCTCGAGTTTTTGGTCGATTTTGGACATTTTCGGTTGTATAAAACACTAAAACATGTTAATCTAAGTATATTAAACACTAAATAGCAATTATAACTTTGAAATCTAAAGATTTGCGGGATTTGTCGGAAACTTACGAGTGTCGGATTTGAAATCCGAAAAGATAGAAATGTAGATCGGAGTCTCGTGGTCGTTTTTCTCTATTTTGTTTGTTGATTCGGCGTCGTTTGATGGTGTTATTTGGCGTTTTTAGTGGTTGTTTTTGGTGATGGTGGTGGGTGTAGAGAGAAAGGAAAGAGAAAGGAAGAAAAAGAGATAGAGAAAATGAGAGAATGGAGGTGGGAAGTGGGGTTTTGTTTCCCCATTTTCTGCCTCCGTGTTTGCGTCCCGTGTTTGTTTGCCCGATCGTTAAATGTTACTTTATTTTAACTAATATGTTTTTAAATTACATTTTTCATTATATTTTAATTAGGATCTTTTTATGAAACTAAATTAATAAATTTTTACAAATTTCAACTTTGTTTTATTTTAATTTTTACAAGTTTACGTTTTGCGTTATAAAATAATATGTAAATATTATCGACATAATATTTAATTGTTAACTACGTTATTTAATAATTTCGTTTTATTAAATAATTTTTGTTCACCAACAGTCGTACATTTTTGTCGCGTTTGTTTTCAAATTGATCTGTACGTAATTACGACTACGTAATACTACGCGTACTAACTAGTTGGGCTATGCTAGACTTACCTCTAAAATGTGTTGTGAATTCACTCAAGTAGGGAATTAGCCTAATAATGCAAGTGATTAATGTAATTAATTGTGTTCAAATTTGCGAGTTGTTACATTATCAACCTCCACCCGGAGGTTACCATCACTTATTGTCGCACCCCCAATTCGTATGGCAGCGGAAATCGGGTCGAGGCACGACTAATCAAAATCATTGCACAAAGTTATATTGAACGACCTCTATATGCGTCATTTTGAAAAACTGTTCAAAAATAATACATTAATTTCCAAATGTTTACATAAACTGCAAGTTCGCAACTAAGCCTAGAGATTCTAATACATAATCACTATTACCAAATAATAATGCAAGAAAATCTATGAACGTTTGTAAATCATGCAACTCGAGATACTATTCCTGTAAGAGCAGTCCTACTGCTGCTGTGAACCTGAGATTACACGCTAAAATGGGTCAATAAAATATGTTGGAGAGTTCATAGGTATAAACAGTGAAAACAATAGTATGAAACATAAGCTTTCCTTGAGTTGCACGTATGCAAAATAATGTAAACATGTATCATGTGACATGAGCTCATAGTTCGAAGCTTAACCCTTGTTGTTGCCTCCACGAGTGCCTAATCTAGAAAACCCGCCCATGCTCAAGTATAAAGCGTCCGTTGACCGGTTAGAGCGACTAACCCGGACGGGGGTGTCAATCCCCAATAGATCTATTCAAATATACTCACGCTTCTAAAATTAACGAACTACAATATGTGAGGACTTTTAATGGATTATAGTATCACTCATGCAAATCAGTGTAATTTTTCCGTGTTACTTGTGTTCAGATAAAAACAGAGCGTAGTAATGTCACCCCAAAGTAAAAACAGTAAAAATGGGGCTATGAGACTCACCTGAGTCTTGAAAGCTAGCGTTTACATAAATAAACGTGTGTAAATCCGTGACCTCCTAGCGCCCTAAACGCGTGAGGTTATAAGTAAGTAGATGTCTCAAAAGACCATCTAGGCTAGTTGTCCACTCAACTAGGTAATGTCCGATGTTAACCGTTTGTATTTGAAAACGTGTACGGTCAGTTGGTGACGTTTTGTAATAATAATTCTCAAAGACATTATTATTATGTTTTGTTTCATTGTATACTTATAAAAGTATATGTGTTTGCGTGTACGAGTATTATCGTATATGATTTAGTTGTTATTACGCGAAATCGATACTTGATGGAATTTGTGTTTTCAAACAGACTGTGGGAAGCGACACTAGCAGCGACCCTAGCAGTTACACTCGACATGAGTTGCGACACTGAGGTCAGTGCCGCAATGTAAGAAATTCTGATATATGGCGACACTCGAGTTAGTGTCGCTATAGGCGACACTCGTATATGTAGCGGCACTCGGTTAAGTGCCGCTTGTTGTGATTTTGTGAAAAGTGGCGACACTCGGGTCAGTGTCGCAGGTCGCGACATTCGAAAGTTGCTACACTCAAGGACAGTATCGTAGGTAATTTAAAATTAGGTATGTTGCGGCACTTAAGTAAGTGTCGCTAGAGTGGTTGGCGACACTCGATCGAGTGTCGCAGATCGGGCCTGAGTTGGGTTACGATTTTATACACTTGGTCAAACGTGCTCGGTTTAACCCGAAACTTGTACACGACCCTTATTTATGTTTACAAACTCATACAAAGTAAGTTTTACAATTTTTGGAAAACCCGAAAGTGTGGTTTTTGAAACTATACGAAAACAGTCCCCGAGTTTTGTTCTTCAAAATTATACATTTTTTGTGGCTCATTTTGACTAGTCATAGTCTCGAGATAAAATCCGAGAAAATTTCACGACGTTCTCTTATGTATTATCTTTTCAAACATATTTTTACACATTTTTTAGTTGAGTATAAGTCGTTCAACATATTAAAGTCCACAACTATGTCCAGCAGCAACGATTTTCGACATACTTTCGAAGATAAATTCATATCTCGAGTTTTATAAAACTTCAGAAAATGCACGAGTACTAGATTTAAAGGTAACAAAATTACCAAACTTTTCCAAGTTGTTTCAACTGATTTGAATTCGTAGATTTCAAGTTACAAGGTTTTAAAGTTTGACCAAATTTCTGTACTTTTGCTCAGACTGGCTATGTCACTTCTAAAAATCGTTTTGACCAAGCAAATAAACTCAGAAAAAGACAAGTACACTTGGGATCGAAAGTTAACATCTTGCAAGAATTGTCTGATTTGGTTTAGTTATGAGTTAGATATCACAGATCAAAGTCGGGTTAAGTTATTGTCCAGTGGTTAATAGTTTTATCCAATGGTTTTTGGCGTTACGAAAACATTTTCGGTTATGTTTATGGACAATATTCGGTATAAGTGGACCACTAACACGTATATAAGTGTAAACCAAGGGAATCTAACAAGGAAACTAGAAGATCTTACAAGAAAACTCATGATCTAGAGCCGAAATAAGAAGGAAGGCTGCTGTTGTGGTCCTTGCTTGCTTTCCCTTTGCAAAATCGATTGTAGACGATGGTAGATGATGATGGTGCTGTGAGGGTGTTGTTAGCTGTTGTCAGATGGTGATGAGGGTTGGAGAAAACCGAAAAAGAGAGGAGAGAAGAGAGAAAAGAGGAAGGTGTGTGTGTGTGTGTGTTTGAAGTGAAAAATGGGATGGAAATGAGAGGATAAGAGTTTATATAGGGTGGGCAATGGGTCGGTTTTTCTTGGGCTGGGCTGGGCCGGGCCGATTCGGTCCTGAACCGAGGGTCTCGGGATCCCAAAGTTTCGTTTCCCAAATTTCGTGTTACGTTCCGTGGTCAGTTAAATCGTATTTCGTATTTTAAATATTAAATCGTCGAACGTATAATGTCGACGTTTTGTTTTTGACACGTAAATGGTAATTTAAGTTGGATGACCATTTTAAAACGCTTAGTTTTACGTTTTTAAAATGTTGGTTGGTCTTGTTTAGTTGTTGGGTTTAAGTTGCACGTTTTCGTTGTGTCAGTTACGTTTTATATAAAACGTATAACTTTCCGCGTATTTTTAATACATGATAATACAATGTAAATAACTACTATTTAATTCCAAAATTAGCTTTACTTTATTTATGAAAAATTGCGTCACCAACGTCCTGGTAAATCGGAACCCATCCGATTGTTTTGCGTAATTACAACTAATTACGTACGTGTATATATACATATATACAAATAGTTACAAGTAATTTGCCTAAAACAGAACTAAATACATGTGATAGTGTCATAATTAAGTACAAATGGTGGCCTAAATTGACGGGTGTCACACTTATGGTTAAATTAATACATTTGCTTCCACCATAAAGGAGGTTCATTGATATCGCGTAAAAAGTCACTTTTTTACCACCAATATCTCTCTCATTCTGGAGCAATACTTGGCATTTAGACTCAAATAACACACAACTCATTGATAATATGCTAAGAAGATCAAAACAAGGTTGCACAAGCAAAATCAAGCAAAACGGGTAAAAAACGAAGATTCCACATACGTTTGAAAATTCAAGGCATCAAAATGAAATTTCAAGACAAAAGTGCCCATCACTAACATCCATCTTAACCAAGATGTTCATTTTCAAATTACGAATCCAACAGAAGAAGAATCAACAAAAACGGACGAAGAATGAAGATTCTACATACACCGGAAGATCCAAACGATTCGTACGACACATCTAAAGTTCAGAGATATATTTTTGGGATATCTTTTCATCAAAGTCTTCGTTTTTTAATTACGAATCCAACAAAAAAAGAATCAACACAAACGGACGGATAACGAAGAAGATACGTGCGAAACGAGCGACGAGGCAACGGGCGACGAACCAGGACGGGTGGCAGCCAGCCGCCGCCGGCCAGCCACCAGGCCGCCGGCTGCTACCACCCCCCCATCCGGTTCCCACTTTTTGGTCCTTGCGTGTACCCGGTGCTAGACCTTTCCGCAACTTTACGTACCTCGTGCCACTATATGCCCGTACCTCGTGCCACTATATGCCCGTACCCGGTGCCACTACCTTTTTCACCTTTTGCTATTGTGAGCTTCTACTTGCTAACATGCATCAAAACTCTCCTATAAATAGGAGCCATGGGGATCATTTGAAAATGCACCATACACACATTCCATACTTGGGAAATCACATTTCTTTATCTTTATTTCTTTGTAATATTAGTGGTAATTCTTCCAAGTTAATTAGATTAGCTAATTAACTAGTCAAGGAAGATTTGTACGGAGGTGCTCCGGGACGCATATTTTAGCTACGAGTTATTGTACTTCTTTCCAGGTGTTAATCTATCTTTCGTATTTAAATATGCTTGTTTTCTTTTCTTTAATAAATTTAAATATGCATGCTAGAACTACCATGATTAGCTAAATAACTCAATTGTCTGCGATGATAGTCGTTTAGGAAGTATTAAATATGTGACTATGTGGTATGTTATGAGATTGCGGATGGCCGGTGTTCTCTAGACCAAAATAGGATCCAAGAGACACGGAATATGGGAATATAGGTAGATTAAGATTAAATTAATATAGACGATATTTTTTAGACAACTTTCGGAATATCCTCGACTTAGATAATACTTTTGAATGCTTATGTTGAATTGTTGCTTTGATCGTCTTATTGCATGTTCTTGTTTGATTGTTGCCTTAGGATTATCATATTAGTAAAATATAAACGGCATTAATTATCGTGAAATAATATGATGGCCCCTATTCGACTATTCTTTGATATAGTACTGGAAACGCTTACGGCGGAGTACAAGTGTATGGAAGTCAAGAACGACCGAAGGTAGTTGTATTATGAATCGAATAACAAACGTATTACTTAGGTTTCTATTTGTGGCATAAATCATCCCTGTTTTGTTGCATCCCTGAGTAATGTTGATAACTCGTACGAATAAGCGATGACATGTTATCCGGCCGCTTAGACCAGTTAGCCCAACCTATTCCGGTGAGGATAACCCTCGTTCATAAGATTGTTTATTCAACAAACTATGCCATGATTCGGACATCTCTGACGACCGAGATTGGGGAATAGAATTCGAGGTTAACTGTCGGATAACGTGGGTGTACATTTGAGAGAACTTTCGGTGTATACTTTAATATATTTTGCAATCCACGTGACATTCAATTTGCCTGATTGTGGACACCTCCGCGTTAGTCCGATAGAAGGATTGTAGTAATAGCTCACATCAACTTACGAACTTATCTTCATTAGAACTCTCCATATTTAACAACTTTTAAACCACGTCATAGTAGACAATCGCTTTAATTGCTGAACGCCCGAAGTAACCTCCACTTTTCAATTTAGTTTAGTTTAATTTAGACTAGAAAACCCAAAACCACAACCAACTCTTTCAAACCTGGCTAAATACATAAAAGTTTCTAAAATCCCTAGTTTCAATTTGTCACGCTTTGAAGAACGATCCTAGGTCATACTTGTCCTTTGCTAGCCCCTTTGATTAGCATAATTAGTAACCCTAGGCCCCAGCCTTATAAATTTAAAACCCATTGCTGTACCACGTCACCATTAGAAATTCCAACGACCGGTGCGTGACGCAACAGGTTTTTGGCGCCGCTGCCGGGGAACGTCGGCAACCGATTTTAGGATTGTGTAACTTTAGTGTTTAGCGATCCTTTTGAAAGAATAACATCGATCAAAAGTTACCTTTTTGCCCTTAGGATTAGTTTAGTTAACCACTTTTAGCCAATTATGACAACACCTTACTTTGATTATTCCAACCCCACACCAAATGAGTCTTTAACCCAACTATTAGTTGTTTCCTCACCTACTGACCACTTACCTTCCTCAAAACAGTCTTTATCAGATTTTATGTTCGAACAAAATGTTATTAACAAAAGAGTAACCGGATTTCAAGATAACATTGACGCCATGATAAAAATTTCAGAAAAATTAATTTCTAACATGGAATCTATTTTGAAAAACTTGAATTTTATTGAGGAAAGTATGTCGGAAATCACTAATGACACCACTCATCCGCCAATTGACGATGTGTTAATCGTGACTAGAGGAGGAAAAGTGATCAAAGTTGATCCACCACCACCAGATAATACCCCTGAAAACACTTCTTTGCCTACACCTGCACCTAGTGAAAATGTGTCAATTGACATCCCTGTCACAATACCTGACCCATCACCAGACAAAACTCCAGATACCGTAACTCGAACGAGAATACCTTATCCTGGTAGGCTAAAAAAGGAAAAGCAAGAAGCGCAATTCGGTAAATATCTGGACATATTTAAAAGCCTACACTTAAATGTTAGATTATTAGATGCTTTAGTAGAAATGCCCTCGTGTGCTAAATTCTTTAAAGAACTCCTTTCAAACAAAGAAAACTTAGGCAAATAGTTATTTTACCCTTGAATGCCGAATGTTCATTAGTTGTACAGCGTGGTCTCCCACCTAAATTAGGCGATACTGGACGTTTTACTATACCCTGTTTCCTCCAAGGAATTCAAGTTAGTAACGCCTTAGCAGACCTAGGTGCTAGTGTTAATCTTATGCCTTATTCCCTCTACAAGAAATTAGGATTAGATGACCTATTACCTACTCGTATGACTATCCAATTAGCTGACAGATCAGTTAAACTCCCTCGAGGGATTGCTGAAGATGTCATGGTCAAAGTCGATAAGTTCATTTTTCCAGTAGACTTTATTGTCATGGACATATAGGAAGACACCCACATCCCGCTCATCCTAGGCAGACCATTCCTAAATACTGCCAAGGCTGTAATTGATGTTAACGAAAAATCTTTAAAATTGAGAGTTGGGAAAGAGGAGGTCACCTTTAATGTCGATCGATTAATGAAGCAACCTCTGGAAGAGGACCTTGGTTTGTGTGATACCATGTAGGATATTTTTGATGAACATCTTCACGAAGTACTAGCACTATCCAGCCAGGATACGATACCCAACACCATAATCACCATTCGAAAGCTGTGTAATGAGGACCCTGGGCTGCAATCCGCAATTGCTTCGCCAACAACATCCGACGAACTACTATTTCCGCTGTTTGAAAAGAAGTCTCCTCACATCGATGGCAAAACAATCGCTGTTCCATTAGGATGCGGTACACCGATACCTTGGCTAAAGAGAGATAAACCCATATTCAATGAACCAAACCCGTTTTCCTCAATTAGAGAGATCCTTGATTCATTCAAAGAAATGAGTATTGAGCCACCATCGTTTGAACTACAATTAGCCTACCAACCCGTATCACTACCATTTTCAAACCCTAATTTTAGGTAGGTTCATCTTCTCCACAGATAGAAATTATTATTAAGGGGCACACTCTTCACTTTTAGGTAGGTTCATCTTCTCCACAAAAACCCTAATTTCATACTCTCATTTTCACCATTAAAACACATAAAACTTGCTCTCACATCGGAGGTGGTTTACAGGGGTCATCCTTGTGCTCCACTGTGACGTAGTCTTTCTATCTGTGTTGCAGGAACACTCTAACCAGAGATATTTAGCTGGAATACAAAAGATCAAGCACTTGTGCGGTTGGACATACAATCAAAGGACATACAATTAATATGAATCTTGTTTGTATATGTTTTCGTATTGAATAAATATTTTATGAAATAAAATGTATGTAATAATATCAAAAATTAAAATAAATGGAGTTTGGGGAAGGTCGGTCGGTCTGTGGTCGGTGGATGTGGCTGGAAAGATACCCTTTAGTGACCGCACTTAGACTATGAAATAACCATAAAAATCAACATCAACGACTAAGGCACATTGTAAATGTTGCGGGAAATTTTTTAAAGCCGACTCCAACACAACGTTGAAATCACATGCTACAAAGTATTGTGATGCAAAAATAACTAATCTGGAGGAGGGTCACGCAACCATGTCACGGGATGGGGGTATTTTTACATACGAAGCGGAGCGGTGTCGAGAAGCATTTGTCGGTTTTGTGATTCAAGAAGCTTTACCGTTCAACCACTTCGACAACCCTTGGCTGACTAGGGTCATTCAAAATACTCTTCAACCGCGATATAATCATGTAAGTCGTCTTACTCTTAGATGTGATGCACTTAAATTGTGGAAAAATGCTAAAATTCAACTAATAACCAGTTTTGAAAACTTAAATACATGTGTATCATTAACAACCGCTGTTTGGTCAGCTCCTCATGGTTTGCCCGGTTCGTATCTTTGTGTTACCGCGCATCGGGTTGATCCCGCAACTTGACAAATGATGAAACGTACCATTGCTTTTGAAAACTTTGACTATCCTCACATGGGTCAAAATTTATTTTACATTTTACTACATGTAATGAAAATGTTTAAAATATAACAAAAGGTTTTTTCGATCTCGTTTGATAACGCGAGTAATAATACAAACGTCGTTCAAAAATTAATACTAAAATATAACCCACCTTTAAAAGGCAATTTCTACCATAGTAGATGTGTTGCACAAATCATTAACTTGGTTGTGCAAGACGGATTAGCGGTTCCACAAATAAGTGTAGTAAAAGACGTGTATAAAACTATGTTACAAGATATATTTTGTAAGGGTAAGGGTAGATACAAACATTATATAAAATTGTGTAAGGAAACGGATTCCATTTTTTTAACTCCTAATTGGGACATGCCCGTAAGATGGAATTCGACTTACAACATGTTTGTATGTGGTTTACGCCAACGTGACACTTTAAACGCTTTTCATTATCAACTTGTCCAAAGGGGTCTTGCTAATGAATTTCCCACCGAATATTGGGAGGTTATTCAAAAGATAACCGAATTGCTCAAACTTTTTAAAACCGCAACTTCTTTATTATCGGGTGTTTATTATCCCACGATTCATTTGGTACTTAACCAAATTTCTTTAATGTGTTCAAAGCTAAGCGAATACGAATTTTGTGGTAATGTATATGCAATAATGGTGCCTGGTATGAAAACAAAACTAAGAAAATATTTTAAAGAAATACCACCGGTAATTAGTTGTGCCGCCGCATTAAACCCATATTTGAACGTTTCCGAGATGGAATTGCTTATCGATAACATTTGTAACGATTTGGATTTGAATGACGAGGACCCATTTTTTGCACAAAATACAAAAGACTATTTTAACAAATGTTTTAAAGATTTATTTGGTCATTATTTTCAAAAATATGGTTCAACAACCAATGTTTCTTCTAGTCCGGCTTCCACAATGTTTGGTTCATCTTCTTTCCGCGATCCAATGATTAATTTTTTTTTATCATGATTAATTTAGATGGTGATCATGATGATATTTAGCTCAATTACAGCTCCAAATTCTCAATCCAAGTTTGATTTATCTTCAATTTGGTTTTCTAACTTTTCTGTGAGTTTTTGGTTTCAAAACATAACTTTCCCTTTTAGGAAAGTAAATAAATAGTCGGCCTTAATAACCGATTTCAATTATACGGGTATAATTTAATACCCCTTCTCAACCTATTGTCTGTATAACACCCCTCGTTTCAACATAAACAATAATATAATAATTTCGACTCGGAAGCGTATATTTAAAACATACTACCAATGTACTCAAAATGTTAATAAACTTTTTCAAACTTATTACATGACATTTCAACAAACTCGGTGTTATATAATTCAAAACTATAACACCCCTCGTTAATTATAAACATTTAATATAATATTTGCGACTCGGAAGCGTATATTTAAAACATTCTATCAATGTACTCAAAATGTCAATAAACTTTTTCAAATTTAATACATGACATTCCAACCAACTCGGTGTTATATAATTCAAAACATATATTTAGTTATCAACATATCATCAGAGTAACAGCCTGTCAAACATTCCATCCAGTCCAACAACTTCCTGCCCTGCCCAATATGTCCCATATATTTAACCTGCAGGAAGAACTGTGGTGGGGTTAGCACAACGCTAAGCGAGTGAACCAATAACAACAGTCCAACCTAGCATAACAATCTGTTTACATCAAATAACAATAAACAGAAAATCAATCATTGACTCGACATCCAATCAATGTCAAGCTACACCAATCAAACATTATCAATCGTCATGAGGATCGGTGGCTCCTGAGATACCCTAATACCGGTTTGGTAATCAAGGAACTCTTATCAATCATCTGTATTGGCCTATACAGAATTACCGATAACCAGTTGTTAATCACACACGACCTAGATCTCTAAACCAACATTTCAAGTTTCAAGATCTCCTGTCGTCTACAATAACAACCAAGTCCAACTGTCAAGTCAAGTTGACCTCAGAATCTTACATACTAGCTCAAACAGCCAAGTAAGCAACTAGTCAAACTATCATGGCAAGATATCTCAACAATTACATTCTATCAAAGTAATACTATAATTACTTGTTGTAAATCAAATCATTACAACTAAATCACACTGAGGTTACAGATCCACTCACCGACACCTCAGGCCTCCACTCAGTAGTCTAATATCACTGAGTCTTCTCCACATCTGAGAATTTACAATCAAATATAAGTTAGTAATCCATATCAATACATAACTTATATCAATCCATACTATTAGGAACTTAACATAATAATATGAATATTACTAGTTCCTAATCATATATTAGTTATTACAACATAACTATTATCATATATGAACCTGAACATATATCAAATAACAATCACATTACTTATAAAAATCAAACAAGAAATGTGACACCAGCCTATCAAGCCGCCGGCTTCTCTATGAAGCCGCCGGCTTCAAACCACCACCCGCCGGCTTCACCTTCCAAACCGCCGGGTCAATTACCAAATGTGGTAACAGAACTAAACTTCGTTTTAAAGCTTACACTATGTGACAACCGTCAATTTAGGACTATAATTTAGTGCCTAATCAAGTGTAATACATGTAATTAGTTTTGTGTTAGGCTAATTAATGTATCAATTATTATATATATTGTTGAATATATATCTACAATTATGCGATTTGTTTAAATCGTACGAGTTTCAAATCGAATGAATTTCGATACAATAAATACGGACGTTGGTGAAAAATTTTATTAAGTAATACAAGGATTTTTAATAACGTTTTTATACTTAAAAATATTATTCCAATAATATTTAGTATTCAAGTTTTATCACACAATTTATATAAACGTAGATAAAATGTAATTACGAAAACAAAACGAGACAATTCACCTTTTATAATGTGATTATTAAAAGTTTAGTAAAATACTTTAACAAAAATACTGAGTAATTATTCGTATTCTAAAACGTATATTAAAACAAAGAAAATAAACATTTAACGTATAAACGACGGAGTAAACGAACACCGCACGGAGCGCAGTGCGCGGACTGGAAATGGGAGGTGATCCCTTAACCACCTCCCCACCTTTTTCACTTTTCTTTCATTTTCCATTTTCTATCTCTCTCTCCTCTCTTATTTTCTCTCAAACAAACCACCAAACAAAAATCAACGAAAAACGCAAAATAAACACCTCAATCGACCTTGGATCGTCATACTCGTTTGGAAGAAAACACTCACCGCATTCCGATCTACATTTCTACCTTTTCGGATTTTCATTTCGACATTTTGTAAGTTTCCGACAAATCCCGACATCTCTCGTTTTTACTTACTTTTCATATATTATTGTTTGGATAAGCTTGATATGTCCCTATGAGGGTTGGGTAAAAGAATCAGACCAAACGGAAACCCGAAAACACGTTTTTGGCTTGAAATCCGTCAAACAGGTGATAGTGTCGCATGGATGAACCCAGACATGCGTCACTACTAGCGTCACTCCTTAAGTGCCGCTATACCTCCGATACCGACACTTCTTAAGTGTCGCATAAGCTCGAAAGTTAACCTCTGACCGTCACTACTGAAGTGACGCCTATACATACCGAGCGACACTTGTTAAGTGCCGCCATATCCTTTTAGCCGACACTACATACCGTCACTAGATAAGTGACGCCCTATATCCTATACCGACACTTCATAAGTGTCGCCCATAATTCCATTTTGATATATACCCGTCACTCTACAAGTGACGCCCTACTATTCTACCCGACACTTCGTTAGTGCCGCTATGATACACGTCACTTCTTAAGTGACGCCCAAATGTCCGAAATCATTCTTTTATACGACACTCCATAAGTGCCGCCGTTATGCTGAACCCGTCATTCCTTAAGTGACGCATACTACTTCACACGACACTAGCCCAGTGACGCTATACCTTCGAATCCGACACTTCACACGACACTTCCTTAGTGTCGCATGATATCCCTTAGTGACGCCCATAGTGACGCATAAAACAGCAGGTTTTCCAAATATTTTTACACCAAGTGTCGAGACTTTACAACTTCAAATGCTTATTCCATACGACTTTTGGAACATAATGGGACTTATATTTCAAGTGTAACACTTCAAAAACATGACGACAACAATAACACTTTCATCTCAACTAATCACCAACGGGCCGTACGCGTTTTCAAAACATACTTCAAAATCAAACAAGTCGTTGTAACTTGTATCAATTTAATCAAACAAGTAGTAGTAACTTGTAACAACACGATCAACCAAATCGGGGTAATTTGGACATTAAGTTAGACAGACAATTCAAATGGTAGTCTTTCGAGATACCAATACAATTAATGACAATTTAAGTGTCGTGGACACATTCAGGTTTCAAGTCTTTGGACACCAACACACTGCTAATTACTTCAAGTTAATTGCTTAACATTTCAAGACTCAGGTGAGTTTCATAGCCCCATTTTCACTGCTTTACAACTAGGGGTGTGATATTACTACTCGATTTTGTTTTACAAGTAGAACGCAAGTGCCAAACTTCAAATACTACATGAGTTTCAAGCTAATCAATTTAAAGTCCTCCATAAGCATAGTCTCTAGTATTTATAGCGTGAATGTTAGTATATGATATCATATGGGATTGACAATCCTCATCCGGGTTAGCACGCACTAACCGGTCAAACGGATGTATTAGCATTTGGGAAGACGAGTGTTGATTAGGCACTCGTAGGAGGCACTCCAAGTTAGGTTTCCTTAATTGGGCCTGACAAATCAAGTTAAGCTCAGACTATGTGCTCATGGACAGTATAACTTTTATTTTGCTTAATTGCATTTTAAATTCAATATAAATCTTGCGGTTCTGACAACTATACATTGACATACAAACCTGTGAGCTCACCAGCGTTTTCGCTGACCCATTTTAGTATTTATCATAGGTACCCAGCAGTAGTTTGGCTGCCCAAGCAGGAATTATTAGCTCGAGTCAGCATACATACAACTAGAGATTGGACTGCATTATTATATTTTGTAAAAGTAATTATGCTATGTAATCTCTCAATTCCAGGAACCGAGCTAATGTAACAATATTTTGATGTAAACAATTGCTTTATCTATACAAGTTTAAAACGACGCATATAGTGGTCGTTCATTATATCTTATGTGCTTTGTATATTGATTAGTGACACCCAATTCAAGCTTCCGCAAATCATCAAATTTGGGGGTGTCACAGATTGGTATCAGAGCCTAAGGTTATAGTGAACTAGGTTGCATTTAGTGGGCCTAGACTATGACCGTTAGGCAGTATTCCTTATTAGTTATGACTAGTTCAGGGATTACATCATGCGACTTTAATTTAACATAGCCTGATCAACTATGTACAATTAGAGAAAGATGATGTGAAATCTGAAAGAGTTATGTTGAACAGGAATGCATTAGTTGACTCTGACCTCGAGAGAAACGGGACTCAAAACACGTCTGTGCTAGACACTCAATAGGTTATTATGTGATGTACATATATATATATACATAAGTAGACCTCATTACAACTTTAGGCTATATTATATTATATGAATATAGGCCTCTTTCTCTCTAACGCTTTATCTCGGAATGACAAACACACCACTAGTTCATCATACTCGGACTAGTATCTTATTTCATTTCCTTGTTCTTTCTTACTCAGCATCATGCCTCCTCGTCGTCAAATTACCCTTAGCGAAGCTGAGATCGCGGGAATAATTGCCCGCAGTGTGACCGAAGCCTTGGCTACCCGAACACCACCCGGTAGCGAGGACACTGCAACCAATACTCCACCACCCAAACCCTGCTCCTACAAGGACTTTCTTAGCTGTAAACCGCTGTACTTCAAGGGCACGGAAGGTGCCATTGGCTTGATCCGTTGGATTGAGCGTATGGAATCTGTTTTCAGTCTCTGCGACTGCACTGAGAACAACAAGGTCAAATTCGCTGCTTACACCTTTCAGGAAGGTGCACTCACGTGGTGGAAAACCCACGCAAACTCCGTAGGCCTTGAGGTTGCAAACCGACTTCCTTGGGCCGAACTGAAAAAGAAGCTGACAGAGAAATACTGTCCTGAAGAGGAATTGCACATGCTGGAAGAAGAATTCTGGCATCTGGAGGTGCAGGGAAATGATGTTGCTGATTATACCACCAAGTTTCAGCAGTTTGCCTTATTATGCCCGGGTTTGGTCGAACCAGAAAGTAACGGCATTAAGAAATACATTCGTGGACTTCCCGAGAACATTCAGGGAAACGTCGCCTCATCCAAACCAACCACCACTGAAAGTGCCATTCGATTGGCCCACGAACTCATGGCTCTAGTTGTCAGCCGTGAGACCTCCAACACCTCATCCTCCAACAACAACAAACGCAAATCCACTGAACACCACCACAACTCAAACAAGAAAAACAACGCCATCCAAGTCTACAACACCAACACCGAAACCACCCGCAGCTACACCGGGGACAGGCTTTATTGTCCCAAGTGTAACTACCACCATTTTGGTCAGTGCGGTACTCCTTGCAACAACTGCAGGAGGCAAGGGCATTTGACTAAGGATTGCCGAGCTCCCAAATCCAACAACAACCCTTCTGACAGAAATACCCGACAACCTAAGTCCTGCTATGAATGTGGAAACCCAGGACACTTCAGGGATTCTTGCCCAAAATTGAAGAACAAGGGCAACAACAACAACCACCGCAACAACAACATCAAAAGTAGTGCCTTTGTGATCAACTCAGGGGACGCCCGTCAGGACCCGAATGTGGTCACGGGTATGTTCCTCCTCAACAATTTAACTGCTTCCATACTGTTTGATACTGGTGCCGATAGGAGTTTTATTTCTGATGAATTTTGCCCTCTACTTGACATTACACCTGTTGCTTTAGACGTTAAGTACACCGTAGAGCTAGCAAACGGCAAACTGATAGAAACCAATAGTGTGATACCTAATTGCACTTTAAATCTAGCCGACGAAATCTTCTCCATAGATCTTATGCCTATTGAGATAGGAAGTTTCGATGTCATCGTAGGCATGGACTGGTTATCCAAACATCGCGCCGAAATCATCTGCTATGACAAAATTGTTCGCATACCTCTCACTGTCGGTAGAACCCTAGTCATACAGGGGGAGACTGGAGGGACGAGGCTTAACCTCATATCTTGTTTAAAAACCCGAAAATTTCTGAGAAAGGGTTATCCAGCAATCCTCGCGCACATCATGGAGAAAAAGTCGGAGGAGAAGCGACTTGAGGATGTTCCAATTGTTCAAGACTTTCCAGAAGTCTTTCCTGAAGAACTACCTGGTCTACCACCACCAAGACAGGTTGAGTTCTCAATTGATCTTATACCAGGTGCTGCGCCTGTGGCTCGAGCACCATACCGGTTAGCTCCATCTGAACTTCAGGAGCTGTCCACCCAGTTGCAGGAACTCCTGGAACGAGGGTTTATCAGGCCGAGTTCTTCACCTTGGGGAGCTCCGGTCCTATTTGTCAAGAAGAAAGACGGTTCTTTTCGAATGTTTATCGACTATCGAGAGTTGAACAAGTTAACTGTCAAGAACCGGTATCCACTCCCTCGAATCGATGACCTGTTCGACCAACTTCAAGGATCGAGTTGTTATTCAAAGATTGATCTCCGATCCGGTTATCACCAATTGCGTGTTCGCGATGCCGATATTCCAAAAACCGCTTTCAGGACCCGTTACGGGCATTACGAATTTCAAGTGATGCCATTCGGCCTAACCAATGCACCGGCTGTATTCATGGACCTTATGAATTGGGTGTGTAAACCTTACCTTGATAAGTTTGTCATTGTCTTCATCGATGACATCCTCATATATTCACGAAGCCAAGAAGAACACGCGCAACACCTCAAAACCATCCTTGAACTACTTAAACACGAGGAGCTCTATGCCAAGTTCTCTAAGTGTGAGTTCTGGATCAAAACCGTTCAATTCCTTGGTCACGTGATTGACAGTCAGGGGATTCACGTTGACCCGTCAAAAATCGAGGCTATCAAAGACTGGCAATCGCCAACCACTCCGACCGAAGTACGGCAGTTTTTGGGACTTGCCGGGTACTATCGACGATTCATTGAAAATTTCTCCAAGATAGCCATACCACTCACGACTCTGACCCAGAAAGATAAAAAGTTTGACTGGACTGATAAACAAGAATCGGCATTCCAACTCTTAAAACAAAAGCTTTGCAGTGCTCCTATCCTCTCATTACCCGAAGGCACCGATGACTTCGAGGTATACTGCGATGCTTCACATCAAGGTCTCGGTTGTGTGCTTATGCAACGAGACAAAGTCATAGCTTATGCTTCCCGACAGCTCAAGATTCATGAAAAGAATTACACCACCCACGACCTCGAGCTAGGAGCTGTCGTTTTTGCCCTCAAAATCTGGAGACATTATCTTTTTGGTACCAGATGTACAATCTTTACCGACCATAAAAGCCTTCAACACATATTCGATCAGAAGGATCTCAACATGAGGCAACGTCGATGGGTCGAGTTACTTACCGATTACGACTGCGAACTCAAATATCATCCAGGCAAAGCAAATGTTGTTGCTGACGCCCTCAGTCGAAAAGAGCGAGCGAAACCACTTCGGGTTCGAGCCCTCAGTATGATCATTCACAACAACTTAAACATTCAAATCCTCACTGCTCAACTCGAAGCCTTAAAACCCGAAAATGTCAAAGATGAAGCCTTGCGGGGCATGGATAAACAATTCGAAATCAGACCTAACGGGATTAGGTATTTCTCAAACAGAATCTGGTTGCCTAAATTTGGGAACCTACGAGACTTGGTGATGGATGAAGCTCACAAGTCCAAATATTCTATCCATCCGGGATCCGATAAAATGTATCACGGTATCAAGGACTTCTACTGGTGGCCGAACATGAAAGCTGAAATCGCCACCTATGTCAGCAAATGCCTTACTTGCTCCAAAGTCAAAATTGAATATCAAAAACCTTCTGGTTTACTTCAACAACCCAGTCTTCCTGAATGGAAATGGGAACAAATTGCCATGGACTTCATAACCAAACTACCCAGATCCTCGAACGGTTGCGATTCCATTTGGGTGATCGTGGATCGTCTCACCAAATCTGCTCACTTCCTGGCAATCAAGGAATCTGACAAAATGGAACGCCTCACCAACATTTATCTGAAGGAAATCGTGACCAAACACGGTGTTCCAATCTCAATTATCTCCGATAGAGATAGTCGTTTTACTTCACAATTTTGGCAATCACTTCAAAAATCTCTGGGTACTCGACTTGATATGAGTACCGCATACCATCCTCAAACCGACGGCCAAAGTGAACGAACCATTCAAACACTTGAAGACATGCTAAGGTCCTGCGTAGTAGACTTCGGTGTAAACTGGGAAAAACATCTACCATTGTGCGAGTTCTCGTACAACAACAGTTATCATACCAGTATCAAAGCTGCACCTTTCAAGGCACTGTACGGTCGTAAGTGCCGGTCACCTATCTGTTGGACTGAAGTTGGGGATAGCCAACTCACAGGTCCAGAAATCATTCATGAGACGACCGAGAGAATCATTGAAATTCAAAACAAGCTTAAGGCCGCGCGTGATCGTCAGAAGAGTTATGCTGACGTGAGACGCAAACCACTCGAGTTCCAGGTTGGGGATCGAGTTCTACTCAAAGTATCGCCTTGGAAAGGCGTAATCCGGTTTGGCAAACGAGGGAAGTTGAATCCCAGATACATTGGACCATTTGAGATCCTCGAAAGGATTGGTCCAGTGGCTTATCGATTGCAGCTGCCATCTGAACTCAGCAGCGTGCATCCCACATTTCATGTTTCAAATCTGAAGAAGTGCCTGTCTGATGAGACACTTATCATTCCACTCGATGAAATTCGAGTTGACGAAAAGCTTCACTTTGTTGAGGAACCCGCTGAAATCATGGACCGTGAGGTCAAACAACTTAAACAAAGTCGTATTCCTATCGTCAAGGTTAGGTGGAATTCGCGGCGCGGTCCGGAATTTACCTGGGAACGGGAAGACCAAATGCGACTCAAGTATCCTCAACTCTTCACTGATTCAACGTCAAACACGACTTCAACATAAATTTCGGGACGAAATTCTTCTAACAGGGGGAGAATGTGACAACCGTCAATTTAGGACTATAATTTAGTGCCTAATCAAGTGTAATACATGTAATTAGTTTTGTGTTAGGCTAATTAATGTATCAATTATTATATATATTGTTGAATATATATCTACAATTATGCGATTTGTTTAAATCGTACGAGTTTCAAATCGAATGAATTTCGATACAATAAATACGGACGTTGGTGAAAAATTTTATTAAGTAATACAAGGATTTTTAATAACGTTTTTATACTTAAAAATATTATTCCAATAATATTTAGTATTCAAGTTTTATCACACAATTTATATAAACGTAGATAAAATGTAATTACGAAAACAAAACGAGACAATTCACCTTTTATAATGTGATTATTAAAAGTTTAGTAAAATACTTTAACAAAAATACTGAGTAATTATTCGTATTCTAAAACGTATATTAAAACAAAGAAAATAAACATTTAACGTATAAACGACGGAGTAAACGAACACCGCACGGAGCGCAGTGCGCGGACTGGAAATGGGAGGTGATCCCTTAACCACCTCCCCACCTTTTTCACTTTTCTTTCATTTTCCATTTTCTATCTCTCTCTCCTCTCTTATTTTCTCTCAAACAAACCACCAAACAAAAATCAATGAAAAACGCAAAATAAACACCTCAATCGACCTTGGATCGTCATACTCGTTTGGAAGAAAACACTCACCGCATTCCGATCTACATTTCTACCTTTTCGGATTTTCATTTCGACATTTTGTAAGTTTCCGACAAATCCCGACATCTCTCGTTTTTACTTACTTTTCATATATTATTGTTTGGATAAGCTTGATATGTCCCTATGAGGGTTGGGTAAAAGAATCAGACCAAACGGAAACCCGAAAACACGTTTTTGGCTCGAAATCCGTCAAACAGGTGATAGTGTCGCATGGATGAACCCAGACATGCGTCACTACTAGCGTCACTCCTTAAGTGCCGCTATACCTCCGATACCGACACTTCTTAAGTGTCGCATAAGCTCGAAAGTTAACCTCTGACCGTCACTACTGAAGTGACGCCTATACATACCGAGCGACACTTGTTAAGTGCCGCCATATCCTTTTAGCCGACACTACATACCGTCACTAGATAAGTGACGCCCTATATCCTATACCGACACTTCATAAGTGTCGCCCATAATTCCATTTTGATCTATACCCGTCACTCTACAAGTGACGCCCTACTATTCTACCCGACACTTCGTTAGTGCCGCTATGATACACGTCACTTCTTAAGTGACGCCCAAATGTCCGAAATCATTCTTTTATACGACACTCCATAAGTGCCGCCGTTATGCTGAACCCGTCATTCCTTAAGTGACGCATACTACTTCACACGACACTAGCCCAGTGACGCTATACCTTCGAATCCGACACTTCACACGACACTTCCTTAGTGTCGCATGATATCCCTTAGTGACGCCCATAGTGACGCATAAAACAGCAGGTTTTCCAAATATTTTTACACCAAGTGTCGAGACTTTACAACTTCAAATGCTTATTCCATACGACTTTTGGAACATAATGGGACTTATATTTCAAGTGTAACACTTCAAAAACATGACGACAACAATAACACTTTCATCTCAACTAATCACCAACGGGCCGTACGCGTTTTCAAAACATACTTCAAAATCAAACAAGTCGTTGTAACTTGTATCAATTTAATCAAACAAGTAGTAGTAACTTGTAACAACACGATCAACCAAATCGGGGTAATTTGGACATTAAGTTAGACAGACAATTCAAATGGTAGTCTTTCGAGATACCAATACAATTAATGACAATTTAAGTGTCGTGGACACATTCAGGTTTCAAGTCTTTGGACACCAACACACTGCTAATTACTTCAAGTTAATTGCTTAACATTTCAAGACTCAGGTGAGTTTCATAGCCCCATTTTCACTGCTTTACAACTAGGGGTGTGATATTACTACTCGATTTTGTTTTACAAGTAGAACGCAAGTGCCAAACTTCAAATACTACATGAGTTTCAAGCTAATCAATTTAAAGTCCTCCATAAGCATAGTCTCTAGTATTTATAGCGTGAATGTTAGTATATGATATCATATGGGATTGACAATCCTCATCCGGGTTAGCACGCACTAACCGGTCAAACGGATGTATTAGCATTTGGGAAGACGAGTGTTGATTAGGCACTCGTAGGAGGCACTCCAAGTTAGGTTTCCTTAATTGGGCCTGACAAATCAAGTTAAGCTCAGACTATGTGCTCATGGACAGTATAACTTTTATTTTGCTTAATTGCATTTTAAATTCAATATAAATCTTGCGGTTCTGACAACTATACATTGACATACAAACCTGTGAGCTCACCAGCGTTTTCGCTGACCCATTTTAGTATTTATCACAGGTACCCAGCAGTAGTTTGGCTGCCTAAGCAGGAATTATTAGCTCGAGTCAGCATACATACAACTAGAGATTGGACTGCATTATTATATTTTGTAAAAGTAATTATGCTATGTAATCTCTCAATTCCAGGAACCGAGCTAATGTAACAATATTTTGATGTAAACAATTGCTTTATCTATACAAGTTTAAAACGACGCATATAGTGGTCGTTCATTATATCTTATGTGCTTTGTATATTGATTAGTGACACCCAATTCAAGCTTCCGCAAATCATCAAATTTGGGGGTGTCACACACTACCCGCCGGGTCGGGTTTATACCCGCCGGTTTCCTACAAAACATCACAAGCCGCCGGCTTGGCTTATGAAGCCGCCGGCTTCGGATAACAAGAACAAGCCGCCGGCTTGGCCAAAGAAGCCGCCGGCTTCTGGCCTCGTCCCAGCCCAGCACGAACAGCAGAAACCCTAACTCGCGGGTTTAATCCCCAAAACACCAAAAACTCGTTTTTAAACGGTTATAAACCTCAAATATCATCACATAATCAATATGTAACACTTATAACCTGTTTCTAACATCCAAATCTCTCAAATCATCAATTTACCCAAATTCAATCAAAATCAAATTCTTAAATACACAAGAATACTTACTGATTGAAGAGCATAATGATGATAATCTGATCATGATGAAGTTTCACGAGAATCACAACTTCCTGATTTGATTTCTAGTTTGATTTGGAGGTTTTCAGAGAGTTTCTGTGAGTTTCAGAATAAAATGAATAACTTTCCTAAATAGGAAAGGATATATATAAGTCGGCTCATCCAACCGCCTTCAATATACGGGTATAATTTAATACCCCATCTCAATCTATTGTCTGGAACCCGAAAACCATTTGCGAGTCCAAACATTTTAATGTACCGTCAACTATATTAATTTACAACAATTAATAATTCACTTATCACATTGGAATATTCGACTCCTATTCCAATTATTTCAACTATTTCAAACAATATTATTTCCAAACACATTTAAATCAAGAAATAATATATAAACAACTAGGTCCATTTCGAGGATGTTACAAAAACATCTCTTTAGTTATCAAAATAACATCAGAGTAAAAGCCTGTCAAACATTCCATCCAGTCCAACAACCTCCTGCCAATATGTCCCATCTATTTCAACCTGCAGGAAGAACTGTGGTGGGGTTAGCACAACGCTAAGTGAATGGGACTATAACAACAGTCCAACTCAGCACAACAATCTGTTTACATAAAACACAATAAACAAAATATAAATCACTGAGTCAATCAATTAACTAGCCGACATTCACTCAATGTCATTCAAGCTACGTCAAGAGTATCGGTGGTCCCTGAGCAACCATATACCGGTTTGGCACCCAAGAACACTTATAGTTCAACTGTATTGGCCCATACAATACTACCGATAACTTGTTGTTGATCACACACGACCTAGATCTCTAAGCCAACATTTCAAGCTTTCGAGATCTCCTGTCGTCTACAACAACAACAACAAGCCCAACCATCAAATCAAGTTGACCTCTGAATACCACACATTGGCATAGTCTCAGCCAAGCAAGTAAACATGCCAGACTATCATGGCAAAGTAACACAACAGATGCATCATATCACAGTAATATAATAAATTACTCGTTGTAAATTAAATCATTACAACTAAATCACACTGAGGTTACAGATCCACTCACCGACTACCTCAGGCCTCCACTCAGTAGTCTAATATCACTGAGCCTTCTCCACATCTGAGAATCAATCAATCAAATATAAGTTAGTAATCAATATCAATATACTGAACTTATATCAACCATTTACATTAAGAACTTAACATAATCTACATCAAGATTACTAGTTCCTAATTACACACTAATGATTTACAACATAATCATTATCATATATTAATATATATCAATTAGCAATCACATTACTTATTAACAAACAACAAGAAATGTTGCACCAGCCCTTCAAGCCGCCGGCTTCCTCTTAGAAGCCGCCGGCTTCTGGACTCCACCCGCCGGCTTCACCACTCTAACCACCGGGTAAATTACTAAATGTGGTAACAGAATAGAACCACATTTTAAAGCTTATACCAACCGCCGGGTCCATGTATAAACCCGCCGGTTTCATGCTACACCACACAAGCCGCCGGCTACCCCTATGAAGCCGCCGGCTTCGGCTAACAAGAACAAGCCGCCGGCTTGGCCAAAGAAGCCGCCGGCTTCTGGCCTCTTCCCAGCCCAACACGAACAGCAGAAACCCTAACTCGCGGGTTTAATCCCCAAAACACCAAAAACTCGTTTTTAAACGGTTATAAACCTCAAATATCATCACATAATCAATATGTAACACTTATAACCTGTTTCTAATATCCAAATCTCTCAAATCATCAATCTACCCAAATTCAATGAAAAATCAAATTCTTAAATACTCAAGAATACTTACTGATTGAAGAATCTAACGATGGTAATCTGATGATTATGAAGATTCACGAGAATCACAACTTCCTGATTTGATTTCTGGATTGACTTGGAAGTTTTCAGAGAGTTTCTATGAGTTTCTAAAGTTTCTAAATGAACTTTCCTAAAATGGAAAGTTAAATATATAGTCGGTTCACAAACCGCCTTCAATATACGGCTATAATTTAATACCCCATCTCAATCTATTGTCTGGAACCCGAAAACCATTTGAGAGTCCAAACATCTTATTGTACCGTTAACTATATTAATTTACAACAATTAATAATTCACTTATCACATTGGAATATTTAACTCCTATTCCAATTATTTCAACTATTTCAAACAATATTATTTCCAAACACATTTAAATACTTATTTAAATCAAGAAATAATATAAAACAACTAGGTCCAATTCGAGGATGTTACAACTCTCCCCTCCTTAAAGATATTTCGCCCCGAAATCTAACCTCAATCAATCTGACTAATGTGATAATATCACATATATCTTATCAAACATTAATCCTCAATAGTAACTTACAACTATACTCAAACTGTTTAAATTCTTTCCACATGCACATATCCAAATGTACATGCTTCTATCTTTTCCTACGTACACATACAGTGCGTCTAATCAATATCATCAATAAGATATATCTTATAGACAAACACTTACTTCAACAAGTGAAACCTACAATCACTTAATAGGTCTATGCAACTAGAAATTAGCAACATGCTAAAATCTTTAACCTATTATCACTGTTCATCCCTGTTATAAATACAACAGCAATCACATTATCACAACAGTGGTTATCAAACCACAATGTTCCTAGCAATATTGAAATAAAATTCAACTCACGACTTACAATCAGTCTAATAACAGATAACAATTTCAAATCTCTACTATCAAAGATTTAAAATTCAAATCTAGGTCAACTTTTCATCCAAAAGTTTCATACCTATACTCTTGTGAATAACCAATCATATTCACATATCACTACAATCATATGAAATCTTTTACTTAAAAGTACTCCAGATTCATATCACCTAAATAAGTAAAGCAGAGGTCACACTCAGTAGGTAAAACCACAATCAATAAGTACTTTGCTCAATTAACAAAAGTACCATAAATCAATCTTACCTACAATCAACCAACCTCTACATTAACTTATTTCCACTTGTAACTCCTTTCATTACAATCTATCAATTGCTAGCAACAACAATTGACCAAACACTAATCACAACACTAGTGATTACACTCTACAGTATATCTATCAATACTTACTATTTATCTTCAAAATCTAACCAACCTTCAAGTTAGAATTTATATACTACTTAAACTGGTTAAACATTAAGAACTTATTTTCAACAACCAGTTATTTTAATTAAACTTGTTAAGTCTTCAAACTGCTAATTACAAACAATTAGAAGTTATACAACTTTAACCACACAATCACTTAGTCATTTAACACTAGATCCCATTAATCTAGCAACTAAGCCAGTCTTAATCAACATATCATGATACTACAGTTCAAGTATCACAATATCACAATGTGCTACTTTTCAACACATTTCTAATAAGGTCTACATCTAGTTAATTTCAATTAACTGACCTCCACATATCTTATGGCACATTTTAATTCAATCTATTAAAACTTATCATGCCATTTATTATCATGTATACCACACATACATACTTACACAATTTCAGGTATTTTCTAAAATGGACACATACACATCAATTCCATTTCATCTTACCCACTAGGCCATTCAGACTGTTAAAGTCTTTATCAAGCCTTCTCAGTACTACTAGTCATCACATATCCATACTACAGGACATGGAACAATCACCAACTCTATGTTTCACTTATATACATAATACATCGTATATAACTTAAACAATTTAATCTACACTTTACAATAAAAGCTTGGTGAATACAATCATCATCTCTCAATTTCAAGGTTTCCCTTACTCCCTAATACATACAATTTCTTAAAATATGAACAACCTTCCAATTCATATTCCTCGATTTATCGAACAAGAATCAACTAAACCTTTAATATAATTCATTTCCAGATATACCTTCATATCTTTTCTTACTTGGATCTAATCCCAATTTATCACTTTATCACTTATTTCATTTGTATACTATCAACAAATAACAAAAGAATCCATTCAATTCTTTCCATACCTAAGTAATTCACCATGAGGTACCAGTCAATCTAGGCAACCATTAATAATAACTTTCAATTATTTCTTATCTCACATTCTTATCCAATCAAAGCTATCATCACAAGCTTCATACACTGGTAAGATTTTCTTATCACAATTCTAATCAATGTGACTTAATTTGCACCTTTCAACAATTTACAACTGTCATATCATTCAATGACTTCATATCTGTAAAATTTTCTAACACATATTCAGTTCAAATATCATATATTTCCTAACTGAATACTCAATTATACTTAACACTATTTCAATTACTTAATACTAGCTTTAAGTAATTACTCAAGTTTTCACAACTTAATACAATTTAGGAATTCAATCATATTCCACACAATCATAACATTACAATCTATGTTATACTATTTCACACACACAGTTGACTACATGTCAACTCTGGTTTCAACCAACCAATCAATAAAATTCTCTAATTGCTTTTCTCAAGTTTGACCCAAACTCAAATCAATCACAAGCAATTAATTTTATACACCATTTTCTATTCATGGTTTGACTTTCAAAGTTAACATACTATCAAGTTAACTCACAACAAACCATTTCATCTTATATGTTCACTTTCAAACATATATTTCAAATTATTACTTTCAATAATCTTATCAATCCTTCACAAGGACAAAGTCAACCTACATCAATTTTGGCTCCATACAAGCCATTTCATATTGTATGTTTACTTTCAAACATTGACTTCTAATTATTACATTCAATAATTACTAGGAATTCCTTAAGCCAAACAATACTAACATGTATCAACCTTGGCTTCATACAAGCCAGATACAAAATAGTGATTCATTTAAACACTATCAAATTCACCTAAGGTCAATGTAACACAATCAGTTACAATTACATATTCAACAAAATCAAATTGGTCAATTAGGTGTATCATCAAAACCTCTATCAATGACCATTATTATTTACACTCTCACCTTTACAGTCTAAAGGTCACAGTTCTATCAACTGATTGTTTTCTTATCAAAACAACTATTAAACCACTTAGCATACTTTCATGCTCAGTTTTCTAAATCACATTACATTTCTTTTATACCAAGTAGCCTCAACAAGTTCATGTGACACAACATAATATAACAACGGTGATCAGGCGTTGCAAGATTATGTTCTTCACAATCCATTCTCAGGCCACTCTACATTATAATTATCAATGTGATTTATTCTTATGATTTCAAATCAATCAAAATCCTTTTTAATAATTCCTAACAGCTGACACATACTCAAAATCAGCTTACTACTTACATATTCAACCTTACATATGTAAGCCATCTCACATACACACAATGTTTTAATTTTCAACAACTGAATTACTCAGTATATCACTTATCTGAAACCTCAAACACATGATAACTCATCATCATTGTTTCATTACTTACACTAATCAATGTCCCTATTTACATCCAAAATTCAGGACACTTCTTACTTAATTATTATTATCACTTTGACATATGCTATCATATCAAGCATCACTGTCACAACAAGCCTACTCAATCATGTTACTATCAAACATTTCATCTATTTATTTACAATTGACCAGAAAGATCTATCACTTCCCAAATCAATTTCACCTTATCATATTCTACACTCCTCATAAACCTATCAATCTCGGTTTAGATCAATTGCTTAACTACAATCAAAATATATCATGTAGTCACATAAACACATATTTTCTCAAATAGTAGTCATTTTCAAATCAAATGACACAACAATCCTTACACAGAATTCAAATCACACCCTGTAACCAATCTACTAATATAATACTATCAATTATTTTGTCTCACCAATAAAGACACTCCTTAGGTTCCAACATCAATCATGTTAAACCTTAATCAACTCTTTATCTACTCATTTAATCACATTTCTGCATTTTCAATTCAATCAGAAATAACCACCATAATGAGTATCCCATTCAATACCTCTATCCTCATGTCAACCTATAACAATCATTAGTTGACTCAAAACTGGGAAATCATATCAGTCTGACTAAATTAACTTCACAACAAAGCTTACTCAACATAACAGAGTAAACAATTCAAGTTAATTTAAATTAACATAGGCTTATCGAAGATTACCTGACAATCTTAAGCCAACGAGTATTGAGGAAACATGAAATATACCAATCAGATACTCATGTTCCTCCGTCTCTGCAATCAAACAACAAATTCACAACTTGTTAAGGGTTAGTACATATTCAACTAATCACTTTCTTACACATTCATTAATCAACTAAATCCGCACCCACTGGAATGTTTGACTCAACTCAATCAAAGTTCAGGATTGAACAATCTATCATGCTCAATTCGCCCAAACCTATTGCTCTGATACCAACTTATAACACCCCTCGTTAATTATAAACATTTAATATAATATTTGCGACTCGGAAGCGTATATTTAAAACATTCTATCAATGTACTCAAAATGTCAATAAACTTTTTCAAATTTAATACATGACATTCCAACCAACTCGGTGTTATATAATTCAAAACATATATTTAGTTATCAACATATCATCAGAGTAACAGCCTGTCAAACATTCCATCCAGTCCAACAACTTCCTGCCCTGCCCAATATGTCCCATATATTTAACCTGCAGGAAGAACTGTGGTGGGGTTAGCACAACGCTAAGCGAGTGAACCAATAACAACAGTCCAACCTAGCATAACAATCTGTTTACATCAAATAACAATAAACAGAAAATCAATCATTGACTCGACATCCAATCAATGTCAAGCTACACCAATCAAACATTATCAATCGTCATGAGGATCGGTGGCTCCTGAGATACCCTAATACCGGTTTGGTAATCAAGGAACTCTTATCAATCATCTGTATTGGCCTATACAGAATTACCGATAACCAGTTGTTAATCACACACGACCTAGATCTCCAAACCAACATTTCAAGTTTCAAGATCTCCTGTCGTCTACAATAACAACCAAGTCCAACTGTCAAGTCAAGTTGACCTCAGAATCTTACATACTAGCTCAAACAGCCAAGTAAGCAACTAGTCAAACTATCATGGCAAGATATCTCAACAATTACATTCTATCAAAGTAATACTATAATTACTTGTTGTAAATCAAATCATTACAACTAAATCACACTGAGGTTACAGATCCACTCACCGACACCTCAGGCCTCCACTCAGTAGTCTAATATCACTGAGTCTTCTCCACATCTGAGAATTTACAATCAAATATAAGTTAGTAATCCATATCAATACATAACTTATATCAATCCATACTATTAGGAACTTAACATAATAATATGAATATTACTAGTTCCTAATCATATATTAGTTATTACAACATAACTATTATCATATATGAACCTGAACATATATCAAATAACAATCACATTACTTATAAAAATCAAACAAGAAATGTGACACCAGCCTATCAAGCCGCCGGCTTCTCTATGAAGCCGCCGGCTTCAAACCACCACCCGCCGGCTTCACCTTCCAAACCGCCGGGTCAATTACCAAATGTGGTAACAGAATTAAACTTCGTTTTAAAGCTTACACTACCCGCCGGGTCGGGTTTATACCCGCCGGTTTCCTACAAAACATCACAAGCCGCCGGCTTGGCTTATGAAGCCGCCGGCTTCGGCTAACAAGAACAAGCCGCCGGCTTGGCCAAAGAAGCCGCCGGCTTCTGGCCTCGTCCCAGCCCAGCACGAACAGCAGAAACCCTAACTCGCGGGTTTAATCCCCAAAACACCAAAAACTCGTTTTTAAACGGTTATAAACCTCAAATATCATCACATAATCAATATGTAACACTTATAACCTGTTTCTAACATCCAAATCTCTCAAATCATCAATTTACCCAAATTCAATCAAAATCAAAATCTTAAATACACAAGAATACTTACTGATTGAAGAGCATAATGATGATAATCTGATCATGATGAAGTTTCACGAGAATCACAACTTCCTGATTTGATTTCTAGTTTGATTTGGAGGTTTTCAGAGAGTTTCTGTGAGTTTCAGAATAAAATGAATAACTTTCCTAAATAGGAAAGGATATATATAAGTCGGCTCATCCAACCGCCTTCAATATACGGGTATAATTTAATACCCCATCTCAATCTATTGTCTGGAACCCGAAAACCATTTGCGAGTCCAAACATTTTAATGTACCGTCAACTATATTAATTTACAACAATTAATAATTCACTTATCACATTGGAATATTCGACTCCTATTCCAATTATTTCAACTATTTCAAACAATATTATTTCCAAACACATTTAAATCAAGAAATAATATATAAACAACTAGGTCCATTTCGAGGATGTTACAAAAACATCTCTTTAGTTATCAAAATAACATCAGAGTAAAAGCCTGTCAAACATTCCATCCAGTCCAACAACCTCCTGCCAATATGTCCCATCTATTTCAACCTGCAGGAAGAACTGTGGTGGGGTTAGCACAACGCTAAGTGAATGGGACTATAACAACAGTCCAACTCAGCACAACAATCTGTTTACATAAAACACAATAAACAAAATATAAATCACTGAGTCAATCAATTAACTAGCCGACATTCACTCAATGTCATTCAAGCTACGTCAAGAGTATCGGTGGTCCCTGAGCAACCATATACCGGTTTGGCACCCAAGAACACTTATAGTTCAACTGTATTGGCCCATACAGCACTACCGATAACTTGTTGTTGATCACACACGACCTAGATCTCTAAGCCAACATTTCAAGCTTTCGAGATCTCCTGTCGTCTACAACAACAACAACAAGCCCAACCATCAAATCAAGTTGACCTCTGAATACCACACATTGGCATAGTCTCAGCCAAGCAAGTAAACATGCCAGACTATCATGGCAAAGTAACACAACAGATGCATCATATCACAGTAATATAATAAATTACTCGTTGTAAATCAAATCATTACAACTAAATCACACTGAGGTTACAGATCCACTCACCGACTACCTCAGGCCTCCACTCAGTAGTCTAATATCACTGAGCCTTCTCCACATCTGAGAATCAATCAATCAAATATAAGTTAGTAATCAATATCAATATACTGAACTTATATCAACCATTTACATTAAGAACTTAACATAATCTACATCAAGATTACTAGTTCCTAATTACACACTAATGATTTACAACATAATCATTATCATATATTAATATATATCAATTAGCAATCACATTACTTATTAACAAACAACAAGAAATGTTGCACCAGCCCTTCAAGCCGCCGGCTTCCTCTTAGAAGCCGTCGGCTTCTGGACTCCACCCGCCGGCTTCACCACTCTAACCACCGGGTAAATTACTAAATGTGGTAACAGAATAGAACCACATTTTAAAGCTTATACCAACCGCCGGGTCCATGTATAAACCCGCCGGTTTCATGCTACACCACACAAGCCGCCGGCTACCCCTATGAAGCCGCCGGCTTCGGCTAACAAGAACAAGCCGCCGGCTTGGCCAAAGAAGCCGCCGGCTTCTGGCCTCGTCCCAGCCCAGCACGAACAGCAGAAACCCTAACTCGCGGGTTTAATCCCCAAAACACCAAAAACTCGTTTTTAAACGGTTATAAACCTCAAATATCATCACATAATCAATATGTAACACTTATAACCTGTTTCTAATATCCAAATCTCTCAAATCATCAATTTACCCAAATTCAATCAAAAATCAAATTCTTAAATACTCAAGAATACTTACTGATTGAAGAATCTAACGATGGTAATCTGATGATTATGAAGATTCACGAGAATCACAACTTCCTGATTTGATTTCTGGATTGATTTGGAAGTTTTCAGAGAGTTTCTATGAGTTTCTAAAGTTTCTAAATGAACTTTCCTAAAATGGAAAGTTAAATATATAGTCGGTTCACAAACCGCCTTCAATATACGGGTATAATTTAATACCCCATCTCAATCTATTGTCTGGAACCCGAAAACCATTTGCGAGTCCAAACATCTTATTGTACCGTTAACTATATTAATTTACAACAATTAATAATTCACTTATCACATTAGAATATTTAACTCCTATTCCAATTATTTCAACTATTTCAAACAATATTATTTCCAAACACATTTAAATACTTATTTAAATCAAGAAATAATATAAAACAACTAGGTCCAATTCGAGGATGTTACAGTCTGGAACCCGAAAACTATTTGCGAGTCCAAACCTTTTATTTTACCGACAACTTTATTAAATTAAATCACTTAATATTTTATTAACCACAATAAGTCCTGAAACTTATTTCCTATTTAATTTCAATAAATTCGACAATATTATTTACAAACACGTTAATCTTCTTTTAAAATCACAAAATAATTATAAAACAACTAGGTCCGATTTACGGATGTTACAAATCTCTCCCCATTAAAAGATTTCGTCCTCGAAATCTGATCATACTCAGCTCGTCTAATATAACATACTCACCTACATCTTATCATACATTAATCCTCAAGAGCAACTTATACTATATTTATCTCGTTTCAATTCTTTCTACATTCACCTGTTCCCATGGACATGCTTCTGTCTTTTCCCACGCACATATACTGTGCTTTCATCCAATATTTTCCATGAAACAAGCATATATATGAATTCTTTATCATTAACACACAATCACTTTAACAAATGGACACAAAATCAATTACTACCAAAACTAATAACATACCTTGCTCCCCTTGAGCAACTTATAACAATAATTTATTTATTAGAATTCTTTCCACATGCACATATCCCAATGTACATGTTTCTATCTTTCACCCCTGTGTATATTGTACATTCATCCAACAATTTCTATAAAACAATCATTTACCTGAATCCTTTATCACCAATCAGATAATTGTTTAAAACACACACTCACTTTAACAATTAGACACATAATCACTTACAACCAGACACTAGTAACGTGTCAAAATCTTTAACAACTATATTTAACCAGAAATTAGCAATATGCTAAAATCTTTGATAACTTATCTTTTAATAACTAGAACAACAATAACCAACAACAGCTAACATCAGTGGTTATAAAACCACAATACACCTAACAAGATTGAAAATTAATTTCAGCTCATAACCAACAATCAACAAATATTCACATATCACTTCAACTATATGAAATCCTTTACCTAAAGTAATCAGGATTCATATCACTTTAATAAGCAAAGTAGAGGTCACACACAGTAGGTAAAACATCATCAAGAGTACATTGTCAAATTAGCACATGTACTACCACACCGTAGTACCTACATTCAACCGACCTCTACATTAACTTATTTCACCTTAAATCACAATTTATTCTATCAGCAAAATACACATTTCTGCAATAAATGGAAATATAATCATCATTTCTAAAATTTCAACTATTACTTTCACAACCTAATCCACATATATAAAGGTTTGTCAACTACCTTTATTTTCTTACTACTTTAATATATCACTTTTACTATATAAGTCATAATTCACCCACAATTATAATCATTGTCACACATCAACATCTAGTCATTTTTATCACTTTGTAGCATAACTATTGCCAAGTTTAATGCTATCACTTTCAATTCTAATTTTGCCTAATCCAGGCACACATTACAACAACTATACATTTTTTCCATTTCTAAAACAGTACAACTCTCAACCTATTAATTGAGATATATCACATCTCATTAATTTCACTATCTGATGTCACATCTATTCAGTTTATCACATAACAACAAATTCTCTAGCAAGGTTTCCTAATCACATCTTGCATTTATCACAGAAAATCACACAACTGGTTATATTTTATTTCTACATAGTAGACACATTCAGATTCAACAATTTCACTATTAACAACTTAATCAACACCGTGTCTACACAACTTAACACATAATCTACAATTCAAAGTTCAGTCAGAACTACTCTTATCACTGAATGATTCATCTAACACTTATATCATCATAATAACAAGTATCACTCATTACTGACTCATTACTGGGGAATCATGTCAGTCTGACTCAATTTGCTTTACTACTAATCACATCATAGCAAAGTAATCAATTCAAGATTATTTAAATTCAACAAGCTTATCGAAAGTTACCTGTCGCACATATGCCAACGAAGATCAAGGAACCATTGAGAATACCAGTTAATTACTCATGTTCCTCCGTCTCTGCAATCAGAACAACAACCTTGCATCTTGTTATAGGTTAGTACACTTTTAATAATCACTTTCTCATACAACTACTAATCCCACACTTTAGAATGTTTGACTCAACACAAAATAGATTTGGGATTGAACACTTACCAATGTCCAATTCACCCAAACCTATGCTCTGATACCAACTTATAACACCCCTCATATTATAGTTATTTAAATACAATATATCGGAAGCGTCTGTCCAAATTGATACTTTAATCAATCAAAACATAAAAGTTCAACTAATTTAAAACACAATTTATCAATTTGGGTGTTATATAAAAACAAGAACAACACTGATTTATAAAATTAAATATCAGAGTAACACTTGGTAGTCAAACATTCTTCAGTCCATTCCCTGCTCAGTCCAAATCATCTCAAGACCTGTAAGGGTAAATAGTGGAATTAGCACAAAGCTAAGTGAGTCAACCTGTCACAATCAGTACAACTCAGTATAACAATACTGATTATCACAAATATCACATAGACACTGACACAACATCACCAAGAGGATCGGTGGTCCTTGTGACACCGCTCAGACCCGGGAGGTGCACCAAGCGACACTTACAACCAACTGCAGGCCAATACAGTGGCATTACCGATAACTGTTTGCTACCTTTGTCAATATGTGTTCCATTCTCAACACATGATCACAAATCTCACATTGACTAACCTGTAGCAACCTAGTCCAACTAATCAGTCAAGTTGACCTCCGAATCACAGAATGCTCAAAGGCAACACATAACTTATTACACGTGTATTTCACAATTCAACAGTCACAATCACAATCACAATATCACTATGTTCACCTGTTGTAACCAATTATGTTACAACTAAATCACACTGAAGGTACGAGTCCACTCACCGAATACCTCAGTCTCCACTCGGTAGTCTAATGTCACTGAGTCTCTTGTTTATCTGAAAACATCACAAACAACACAAGTTAGTAACTTGTCTCAATAACAAACTCATGTTATAATTATATAACATATCACAATATCTCAAATTGTAGCATCAAACACTTATAATATCCAGTTACAATATTTATTATGTCACTTCACTCACTAGTCGCCGCTAAAACACAAAAAGATCGTTTGAAATAAGGTTTATAACGAAAAAGGTCATTTTCTGCCTTGGGGCCATTTAGCCGCCGGCTAAAGGGTTTGACCGCCGGCCACAGGCCATCGCTCACCCCTGTTCTTTCTGTTCTTCGTTTCCAGCTCATTAATTCTAACCAAAAACATAAAAACTCCATTCTTAACAGTTTAATACATCAAACAACTTCATATAATCATCTTGTAACAATTATAACCTACTTTTAACATCCAACTCTCACAAATCATCATGTAACACCCGATCTTTGGGTCTAGTAGTATCTGTTATTAATGTGTCAGAAAATGATTTCCTTTGTTATTTGAAAATAAATGAGGAAAAGAGTCGAATAATTTATTGTGACTAATAAATTATTGATTGTTTTAAATTAACCCAGTTGACGGTAAAATAAAATAATGTTTCCCCCGCAAATGGTTTTTAAGTTCCAGGCAATGATAAGTACGGGGAACGAAATTTAACCAATTATGTGATAAACTCATATTTTGAGTCGGTTTATTCACAAATATATCTCCATACATACGTACGTACATATACATACATACAGAAACATATAAACCTTAGATTTCTCCCTAAATTTAATTCCTTCCATTAAATTGAAGATGCTGAGTTCGAATTTAAGCCTCAAAATGTGAATTAATCATTCCTTGATTCTTCTAATCACTTGGTAAGTCTTAATTCTTGATTTCTATGAACCCTAGAAATTGGGTTTTGGGTATTTGATTAAATTGGAGTGATTGATGTTAAATTGAAGCTAATAGTGATTCTATAATTGCTAGTTGATGCTAATTTCATGATTAAAGGTGAAACCCTAACCTAGAAATGATATAATTGAATGATGATCATGATAAAAGTGGTGGGTTTAGTTAATTTTCATGAAATTAAGCTTGTGGCTATGATATAATGATTAGTTGATGCTTAAATGATGATTAGCATCTAAGCCTTAACCTTGAAATGAATAAAATGATATATGATCATTAAGAAAGTTAAAGGTTTAAGAAATTATTCATGAACTATGAATTGAAAGCTTAAGCTAGGATGAATAATTAACAATTGTTGTTAATGATCATATTTAGATTGATTAAAGATGATTGTGTGAATCTAATTGTTAAGAATTCATTAAACCAAGTATGATGGTTTTGATGGATTCTTGAAAAGAGGTTAATCACCTTAGTAATGGTTTAACTATGTTGATTAGTGATAATCAAAGTGGATTAATGTGATAAGAGGGTTATTCATAACCTTGATGTGATTGGTGTTAAAGTGATGTAAGTTAATAATCATATTATGATTTAATTTGGAAAGTGAATATTATGATCATTGATCATGACTAAGTGTTAAGTTATAGATGTAATTACAATTGTAAAATATTGTATGGATTTGAGACAAGTGATTAACTTGTGTGGTTCTGTTGTGTTTCAGATAAACAGAAGGACTCAGTGACATTAGACTACTGAGTGGATGCCTGAGGTAGTCGGTGAGTGGATCTGTAACCTCAGTGTGATTTAGTTGTAATGATTTGGTTACAACAAGTAATTTACTATATTACTGTGATATGATGCATCTGTTAACCTGTTTTGCCATGATAGTCAGACATGGTTGATTGCTTGGCTGAAATTGTGCCAATGTGTAATATTCAGAGGTCAACTTGTGTTGGTTGGGCTTGTTGTTGTTGTAGACGACAGGAGATCTCGGAAAACTTGAAATGTTGGTTTAGAGATCTAGGTCGTGTGTGATTGACAACAAGTTATCGGTCGGTCTGTATAGGCCAATACAGATGAACGATAAGTGTTCCTGGGTGCCAGACCGGTATATGGTTGCTCAGGGACCACCGGTCCTCTTGACGTAGCTTGAATGACATTATGTGAATGTCGGCTAGTTGATTGATTGATTCATTGATCTATATTCTGTTTATTGTGTTTAATGTAAACATATTGTTATACTAAGTTGGACTGTTGTTATAGTTTCATTCACTTAGCTTTATGCTAACCCCACCACAGTTCTTCCTGCAGGTTAAAATAGATGGGACATATGGGACAGGGCAGGAAGTGTTTGGAATTGATGGAATGCTTGACGGGCTTTCACTCTGATGATATTTTAATAACTATAGAAATGTTTTGAATTATATAACACCGAGTTTGTTGAAATGTTATGTATTTAATTTGGAAAAAGTTTATTGACATTTTGAGACATTGATAGTAATGTTTGAAATATAAGCTTCCGCGTCGCCATTATTATATTAATTGTTTATAATTAAACGAGGGGTGTTATACATCAATTACCCTAATTTGGTATAAATCAAATTATAAGAAAACTTACACTTTGTAAGGATTTAGATGGTGATCATGATGATATTTAGCTCAATTACAGCTCCAAATTCGCAATCCAAGTTTGATTTATCTTCAATTTGGTTTTCTAACTTTTCTGTGAGTTTTTGGTTTCAAAACATAACTTTCCCTTTTAGGAAAGTAAATAAATAGTCGGCCTTAATAACCGACTTCAATTATACGGGTATAATTTAATACCCCTTCTCAACCTATTGTCTGGAACCCGAAAACTATTTGCAAGTCCAAACCTTTTATTTTACCGACAACTTTATTAAATTAAATCACTTAATATTTTATTAACCACAATAAGTCCTGAAACTTATTTCCTATTTAATTTCAATAAATTCGACAATATTATTTACAAACACTAATCTTCTTTTAAAATCACAAAATAATTATAAAACAACTAGGTCCGATTTACGGATGTTACATGAAGATTTTGAAGATTATGAAGAATTATGAAGACTTAAATATTTGTTTTAAGAATATTTTTATAAAGATTTAGAAGACTTTGTTTTAAGTTATTGTTAAGTTATGTTTCCGTTCCTAATGTACTAGTGTTCTATTGAAATTTTTTTGAAGATTACGTTGTTTTTCCCTAAAACGCTTAACGCTCGAAAAGTATTGAATTATATAGACATTTTGTTTTGAATAATATTTTTATGAAGTTTTAGAAGACTTTGTTTTAATCGCGACTGCGACACTAACTCTAGTGTCGCTAAGTAATTCGAATTTCACAAACCTGGGACACTAAGACCTGTGTCGCTACACCATCGAATGTCGTAGACTGTGACACTAAACCTTGTGTCGTATACATATAAAATTCTTCGACTGCGACACCCCAATGTCGCAACCTAATCCATTTCCTGACACCTGCGACACTAATGCCAGTGTCGCAATAATCTTAATTTTCACAACTTGCGACACTAACCCAGTGTCGCATATATATCGAATTCTTGACACCTGCGACACTAATCCTAGTGTCGCAACATCACGGATTTTCACATCCTGCGACACTGACCTCAGTGTTGCAACCCATACTAGTGTCGCTATTTACAGAATGTTGAAAACACATATTTCTACTGAGTAACGAACTCGCGTAATAACAAACAATCTTATATACGATACCACACGGAAACATATGGAAAATACCTTACAAAGTGTACAACGAAACGAATATAATAATGATAATACTTTGAAATTATTATTACGAAACGTCACCAACGGGCCGAACACGTTTTCTAAACATAAACAATAATCAAACGTTCGGACATTACTAGTTGAGTGGACAACTAGCCTAGATGGTCTTTTGAGACATCTACTTACTTAACCTTATGTGTTTAGGGCGCTAGAAGGTTACAGGTTGGAAAACCTACTTGCTTGATTACTACGCTTTGCTTACAAGACTCGGGTGAGTCTCATAGCCCCGTTTTTACTGTTTTTACCTAGGGGTGAGATACATTGCTTATTTTTCGTGAACACAAGTACTAATAAACGTTTATACGGATTGCATGAATTATTTGCATAATCCTCTTAAGTCCTCCCATCATAGTTTTTTAGATATGTACTATAGCGCGAATACTAGTAAATGGATCCATTTGGGATTGACCATCCCCACCTGGGGTAGCACAAACTACCACGAACCGTACTGTATAAACGGGCGTTTGATATTCGTTTCTTATAAATGTTCTGGATTAGGCACTCACGGGGGCACAATACTGTATTATACAGTATTTATTTATTTACGGTTAAGCTTTAACTATGATTTCATCGCAATTGTATATACACTTTTTGCATTCGCGCAACACTGATAAAATCTTGTGTTCATACTTATACTTTTAGTGATAAACCTATGAGCTCGCCAACATTCGTGTTGACCTTTTAGCATGTATTCTCAGGTACACAGCAACAGTAGGGCTGCTCATACAGGAACATAGCTCGAGTCGCATGATTTACAAACATCAGAGATTGTCTTGCATTACTATTTTGTAATATTAGTTATGTATTAGAATCTCTAGGATTATTTGCAAACGACGCATATAGAGGTCGTTAGTTGTATCTTGGTGTAATGATGCTTGATTAGTCGCGCCCCGACCCGACTTCCGCTGCACATCAAATTTTGGGGTGCGACAGTTGCTGTTCAAGTTCGGAAGCGAAACTGTCAACCTGCCGGGTAAGCTCTTCCACATTCTGCCCAGGAGATACCTGCTTTAAAAGCTCAACAGCAGCCTCATGGTAATAAACTGTGTCAATAGCAAGCTTGTCTAAACCCTTGATAACATCAGATAAACTAATATTTGTACCCTGAGCTCGTAAAGCTGGGGGAAGAGCATGAGTGACAAACTCCCTTCTGGATTTCACATTGTCCAGAAGGTCAGTATAGCCCACGTCCCTGAGAGGAACATACACACCCCTTGACACCCATGCTCCCAACATCAATAACATCTTCATCAACAAAACAATTCACATTATCAATATCAGTAAAAAAAATTCTCAAAACATTCATCCCCTATACCCCTTTTTACAAGGAGGGGACTACTAGTACCTATACAAGCTACGTCAAAAACAGAAGGGTCGTATGTACTTTTTCAGAAGATGCCTTGCTTGAAGGTGGTGGAACTGAAGAAACTACCAGGAGGAAGGATGGAAGATACATTCTTGGTAAGGTGTGTTGGGTTTTCTATTCCCGAACTAGATTAACATATGCAGAGGAAAATAACAATTAATCTAGATCAACTAGGAAACTAAACCCTAAAGGACCGCTACTTAATAAAGCTATTAACAATAACAAAATAAATAGATAAATGAGAAAATACTAACCTTTGAGAAAACCAATTTCTCACACGCAGACCACCTCGCTAAACCTTCACGCAGACTCCTTGCTCGACCTTCCAAGCTTTGGATGGCAAGTGCCCAAAGTAGAACACCTCTAATGTTTCACACCCGTGAACCAAGTGAAAATCCAAATCCTAGGGTCCCGACTCTACGTCGTGTAAACTCTCACAAGGATTCGGAATGAGAAAGAGAGAAAGAACCAAATTAAATTCGGATCTGGGATGATTGGAAACCATGGATTAGGCATCTATTTATAAGGGAAAAGGATGCCTTGGGGTTTATACTCTGGCAGATGTGGGATAACTGAATTCGGCCTCCAACCGCCGGTTGGAGCCTTCAACCGCCGGTTGGACTTGAATCCTGTTCTAAGTCAAACACGCATCACCGCCTTACAAACCCTAATCCTCCAACCGCCGGTTGGAATCACTTTCCAGAATATTCCTTTTGTTTCATATTAATATTCAATTAATAAACAACTAAATATTATTTATTGTTTCCGTTAATTACTTTTAGTTTCTAATTAATTTATCAACACTGATAAATTACAAACCAATTAATTAACTATAATATTAATTCCAATTAATATTATCTCTCTTATTGTTTATCTTACTGTTCATCGTGGGCAACCCAAAAAGGACTCTACCTTTAGAATAGTCTTACCAATTAGTTATGACCTTGGAAACTATTTCCAACAGTCTCCTACTTGGACAAGTCATCAACTACTATTGGTCCGTCTCTATCCTAATTAGAGGTGCCATCCAATGCATCTGCCGAACTCTGATCATATCTAGTGACAATCCTTTTTGATAAGTTGTGACAATCCTCCAATTAGGGTATTTACTTAACCTAATTTCATGCATTACCTAGAGTAATTCCCTGATTAAGTGAATTCAAACTATTCTGTGTATAAGTTCTGTGTAACTTACTATGTGAATACGTGATGTATTTGTTTGTAGTTATATGTGTATATATATAATGACGTACGAAATAAACATATTGATCGCAACAAACTAAACGTAATAATGTTCGTGATACAAAATAATTAATAATTCGAAAATTATTAATTACAACTACTAGTAAATTTTATTATTGAGATAATATAATAAATTATACGTTTTATAATAAACGTATTAAATCGCGAATAATAAAGTTCCAAAATGAACTTCGAAAATACTTTTGAATAATTTTTAGTTTGAAATTTATTACATAAAAGTAATACAACGAAAAGAAAACTAAAGATTTAGACGATTTTTGTTACACGTAATACGAACAGAAACAATTTTAAAACGCGCCTAGAGGTTCTAAATAATAAAAGTATTATTTAGTAAGTTACTGTTTTAATGTATAGAACATTACCTCAGAATATGATTTCCAAATTTAATTGAAATCTGGCACGCGTTTTTGACTATACAGTACTTTTACTGTAAATAATTTTATCATACTTTTGACAAAGTATTTCGATCATATAATTATCAATTACTAACTCCGAGATTTAGAGAAACATAACGCGAAATTTTATTGTAACTAAAGTACCACAAATTATACCCGTACACGAAATTTACAGGCTAAAAACTACCAATATTGCACAAACTAAAATATCTGGGCGACAGATTGATTCACCCTCCATACTCTCGTTTGAAATCTTCACCTCCAATAATACATCCTACCTATAATTTTTGATCTTCACAATTTACACACACACAACACAAACACTGGGTTCTTTCTTGTTCTCTGTGATCTTCATACAACAACAGCAGAGGGAGTAGCAGAAGCAACACCATAACCACCTTATCATCTTCAACTTCAAACACCTCAAACACAAACAACAAAATGGGTTCTTGATTATCTTCATCATTTTCGTCATCATCAACATCAGAAATCATCATCATCTTCATCTTAACATCATTGTGAGGATCAATTTACTATTTTATTTCATTTATATAATTTTCTTAAATTATGAAAATTGTTGATGATTGGTTGTTAAAATTGTTAAAAACAAGTTATAATGAGTTTATATAGCATATAATGATGATTGAACATGTTAAAAACGAAGTTAAAATCAAAACCCGTATGTACTTGAAATAACAGAGAACGAACAGGACCTGAAAAACCATTGAATCCGGCGGATTCAAGTGAATCCGGCGGATTCCCAGCCGAAACACAGGTGGATCCGGCGGATTCACGGGAATCCGGCGGATTCCCCCTATTTGGACCCGATCCGGCGGATCAAACCCACGAACCGGCGGATCCTTAATAAACTAGGTGCATAACGATTAAACTAGGTGCATAACAATTAAACTAGGTGCATAACGATTAAATTGGGTGCATAACGATTAAACTAGGTGCATAACGATTAAATTGGGTGCATAATGATTAAATTGGTAAATATGTATATGCGACACGTGACTTGGTATTGAAATAGACACGACTACGAGACGTAATTATATCCGAGACAATTGTTAAAACAATACGGAAAATTGGTACGCGACAAACTTTGAGACAAATACGATTTATATATATAAACGAACGGACAATATATATATATATATATCTAATGAAACGTATAAATGGAACGATTTAATTATCTAGTACAAACTATATACGACAAACGAAAACGAGTTATATTTTATTTCAAACAAAGTATGTTTTGAAAACATAAACGATGACTAAGTTTTATTTGCGACAATTAACAAACGACATGTGTAAACAATATAACAAGTTATTTTGATAACTATTATAATTATGTTTTGAAAACATAATCAACAACAACGACAATTACATATGTATATACACGACAGTTACAACATATGCATTTATGGATATTAACAATGACGACAACTAATATATATATTAGAACATATATATTCAACTAATATGTATATAAATATACATACTTGAACTTAACGACTAATTGAAACGCAAACCTCACCAGCAACTGAAATATTATAAACTCTACAACTGAACAAATAATCCACATACTTATACAAGTATTTTATTTGCGTCTAGGTATTTGAGGACGCGTTTGGATTATTTGGCTAGATATTGTTTTCGCTGAAGACATGCAAAACTGTGAGTTCACAGCCCCTACTTTCTACTTGTTTTAAATGTTTTTAAAACCAGGGGTGGAAAACATAGAACTATGTGATATAACATGCTACTTGATTTATATAATTGCTCTGCATGTTATTATATACAACTGATTAACATGAATGCTTTCATGCCGTTGAACTGTTTATATGAATTATTTTCATATCGTTAAACTTGAACTATTTCTATGAAAAGATTTTCACAACTATTTTGGGAATTAAGACAAAACAAATCTTGGTACGAACCTAGGTTTACGTGAGGTAGTTGTAGTGCACATGAGTCCCAGTGCTTGCAACCTATAACCATTAGCTAGGTGACTCTAGCCACTAAGTATACAGATAGTACTATCGATTTGACAACCCTCCCAGGATATAACTCGTTGGTCATTCCAACCTCACGACGGCAGTCGCACGCGGAGTGTATACTTAACTTGTTACTGTGGCAAAAACATAAATTGGTCGTGGATTGGTTATAGTACTAGGTGTCGTACTTTAACTCTAAAGGTGTAGCTCACCTTAGAGGGATCGTAGTCTATATTTCCCACTAAACAACAAAACAACAACTTGATTTGGAAAGGGTATTTCCTGTACGTACTTGATTTGGAAGGGGTACTTCCTGTGATACAAACTATTTATATGGAAATGTTTAATTGATTTTTAAACTTGTATTTCCTACACACTATATGAATGGAAATGTTTACTTAATTGTTAAACTTGTATTTCCTGTGATAACTAAGAGGATAGGTGTTCCTACACAATTACTTTTAGGAAATGTTTACTTAAATGTTAAACTTGTATTTCCTTTGATAACTAAGAGGATAGGTGTTCCTACACGTTTGCCTTATTGTAGAAATGTTTTCCTTGAGTGGATAAACTAGTGTTTCTAAACGCGTAACTATTTTAGAAATGTTTTCCTTGATTGGATAAACTAGTATTTCTAACTCTTAACTATTATAGAAATGTTTTCCTTGAATGGATAAACTTGTGTTTCTTACAAAGCAATTAGGAAAATGTTTATCGTATCCGAATAGACCTGTTTTCCTACTTGATGATTAACTTGTATTAACAACGATTATTAAACTGCAAAATCTTAGTTTGGAAATGGTACTTTATGGAGATTACTTATTTGGAACTACACAACTGATAGGAAATGTTTGCTTTGATTAGTTAAACCCTTGTTTCCTGCAACTACTTAAGAGGAAATGTTTTGATTAAACTTGTGTTTCCTACACAACTATTTATTTGTAGTAAGAATGACATTCTTACTTTATATAGGAAATGTTTTCTTTAACTAGAATAACTTGTATTTCCTACTAAACTTATAAACTTTATGTTTCACTGTAAACGAATGATTTATTCATAACTTGGTTTGACCACTAATAACTAAAACCTGTGAATTCACTCAACATTCAATGTTGATGTTTTACTATGTTTTTCAGGGAATTAGGACTCAGGTACTAATGTATGCATAAAGGACGTAAGTTACCCACGATGAATTAGGATGCCACTTTTGGGACAAATGTATTTTTTCAACACTTTACTTCTATGACTTGACAAGTCGTAGTTTTTGTAAATACTTTTATATTAATGGCATCTTAATTACTGTTCTGCAATGATCATAAGCTCTGATAAAAGGAATGCATACTGCTGACGTCAACGCCCCCGCTGATTAATTAATACATATATGCTTCCGCTAATAAATGATAATGCTTCCGCTAAACTATCATTAAACACGATTACCGATTTTGGGGGTGTGACAGACTTGGTATCAGAGCCATTGGTTATAGCGAACTAGAAGTCTTTAAGTTACCTGAAAGCCTTAGAGACCTAGACTATAGCCTTGGCTAGAACACTTATGCATTCATACATTGCATAACTCTATATCACAACATAGTTACTAAATATATTACGAGTGTGATTAACGAACGTCCTATACACGTGATCGACTCCGATGACGAACCGTCCTAGCACAACTATAACGACGATGTTGCGTCTGTCAACAAAAATTTAACGGCTATACCTGCTCCAACGTCCAACATGGCACCTTGTGTAGACGAAACAACGAACATGATAGTGGAACCACAGAAAAGAGTATCTCCTAAGAAACTCAGGAATACCCATGCTACCTGTGCCAGAGTACAGATGCTAGAAGAGCATGCTCGAGTGGCAGAAAGTGTAGCTGGGGTCAACATGATGATGACCATATGAGGGTAGTTATAAGAAAGTACTTATCCTATCTTTGTTAAGCTTATGTATGGCAGGCTATGCCTATGCTGTAATATACTAACACTTATATTCGATGGATATATATATAAATCCCATCACACTTTAGATGAACACTCTAGTATGTACGTCTTCATTGCTTGCCTTCTTTGAATCATTCACATCTATATCCGTAACCCTTGCATTGAGTTTGTATGAACCTGATCGTGTTAAGCGGTGAAGAAAAGAAGTATGTATTTAGCATCATATAATGACGCCTGGCCAACGTGGTTATATTATACTAAGTACATATGGGTGTTTCAAAATCGTAAGATGCGTAATGGGGATAACAATAACCCTTCCTTATCCATTCACTAATTCAGCAACGAAACATTAGGAATGATTAACTAAACGACACACTACCCATGATCGAAGCAATATGAGAAATCATTTGTAAAGGTGTAACTGAAACTATTACCCGACACGAGATGATTTGTACTCAAAACAACGCCATAAAGGATAACCGAAACACTTGATGGAAACCCAACTAAAGGAAAAAGCTTGGAAAATGTGAGAGATGCCAAAATGAAGAGTGTACTCTCAGTGGCAACTGCAAGCAGTGGGACCATCGAACCCAATATTGCTAAACTGACCCTCTCAACCGAGCCAATGATGAGCGACAAAGAAATGGGCGTTTCGAGTGTAGTGACCTAAAATCACTACCGAAATCAGTGCCCAAAGCTCAACAACTGTAGCAACAACAACATTATGCCTCGATGATATTGATTCGGATGTCAATTTGAGTTATGTCTAGTGAAGTTAGACCACTCTTAGACATTTAATCCCGTAAGTTGGATAACAAGTACAATATAGAACTAACCGATGGTAAGTTGATCGAATCAGGAAAAATAGTACCGAAATGTGCCCTAACGTTAGAGGGACATTTCTTCGAAATAGACTTGCTATCGATAGAGTTGGGAAGCTTTGACATCGTGGTCGGTATGGACTGGTTGTCGAAGAATCATGCAGAGATTGCTGTTTGGATAGATTGGTACGATTACCATTGTTGACTGGAGAAACTTTAGTGATACAAGGAGATAAGAGGACGAGTGCCGTCAAAGCTATAAAATTGCTTGGAAGCTTGTAAATATCTCAGCAAGGGATATCCAGCATTTTTGGCGCATGTTGTAGAAAAGAAACCCGTAGAGAAACGCTTAGACGACATACCTGTAGTGCGAGACTAGACGAGAGTGTTTCCTGACGATCTTCCAGGATTACCACCTCCGCGACAAGTCGGGTTTCGCATCGATCTGGTGCCTGGAGCCGCACCAATCGCTCGCTCACCTTATCGTCTAGCTCCATCAGAGATGCAAGAACTGTCTACACAGTTGCAGGAGCTCTTAGACTTAGGATTCATCCGACCGAGCTTTTCACCTTGGGGAGCTCCGGTTTTGTTTGTCAAGAAGAAGGATGGATCCATGAGGATGTGTATTGACTATAGAGAATTGAATAAAGTAACTATTAAGAATCGATATCCGTTACCTCGCATTGATGATCTATTTGATCAGCTACAAGGATCAAGTTACTACTCGAAGATCGATCTGCGTTCTAGTTATCATCAACTGAAGGTTCGAGAAGAGGATGTGCCGAAGACAGCGTTTAGGACTCGTTATGGTCATTATGAGTTCCTAGTCATGCCGTTTGGATTGACTAACGCGCCGGCAGTATTCATGGATCTCATGAACCGAGTGTGCAAACCTTACTTAGATAAGTTTGTCATTGTGTTCATTGACGATATTTTGATTTACTCAAAGACGAAAGAGGATCACGAACAACATTTGAAACTTATTCTCCAACTACTTGAGAACGAGAAGCTGTATGCTAAGTTCTCCAAATGTGAATTTTGGATTAGAGAGGTTCATTTCCTAGGTCACGTGATCAACGACAAGGGAATTCATGTGGACCCATCCAAGATAGAGGCAATTAAGAACTGGAAAGCACCGGAAACTCCCACAGAAATTTGACAATTTCTTGGTTTGGCTGGCTATTATCGACGATTTATAGAGAACTTTTCAAAGATAGCCCAGTCACTCACCACCTTAACTCATAAGGATAAGAAATTCGAATGGGGAGAGAAACAAGAAAACGCCTTCCAACTGTTGAAACAAAAGTTGAGCACCGCACCGATTCTATCCTTACCAGAGGGAACAGAGAACTTCATTGTTTATTGTGACGCCTCACATCAAGGATTAGGTTGTGTCCTCATGCAAAACGACAAAGTTATTGCTTATGCATCTCGTCAATTGAAGATTCACGAGAAGAACTATACAACTCATGACTTAGAGTTAGGAGCAGTCGTTTTTGCATTGAAGATTTGGAGACACTACTTATATGGCACCAAGTGTACAATTTTCACTGACCACAAGAGTCTACAACACATATTCGACCACAAAGAGCTCAACATGAGACAAAGACGTTGGGTCGAATTGCTGAATGATTACGACTGTGAGATTAAGTACCATCCGGGCAAGGCTAATGTAGTAGCAGACGCCCTGAGTCGTAAGGAGAACATTAAGCCTCGCAGAGTTCGAGCCTTAGTGTTAACAATTCACTTGAATCTGATTACTCAAATTCGCAACGCACAACAATTAGCTTTCACCGCCGAGCGCATGAGAGACAAATCCCTTAGAGGAATGGAGAAATAGCTTGAAACAAAAGAAAATGGAGTTTTATACTTCATGAATAGGATTTGGGTACCGTGCGACGATGAACTCCGTAAGCTGATTTTGGACGAAGCTCACAAGTCCAACTACTCGATTCATCCTGGTGCAGATAAGATGTACCAAGATGTGAAAGGTTTCTATTGGTGGCCTAATATGAAGAGAGACATCGCTACTTATGTCAGCAAATGTCTAACTTGTTCAAAGGTCAAGGTTGAGTATCAAAAACCTTCAGGACTTTTGCAACAACCAGTGATGCCACAATGGAAATGGGAGCATATAACGATGGATTTCATCACAAAGCTACCAAAGACATCAACTGGGGTTGATTCAATATGGGTGATTGTCGATAGACTGACGAAATCAGCCCATTTCATTGCTTTCAAAAAGACTGACAAACTTGAGAAACTGGCAAAGATTTATATCAAAGAAGTCGTTTCTCGGCACGGTGTGCCACTATCGATTATATCTGATAGAGATAGCAGATTCACATCTCGTTTCTGGCAAACGCTACAACAGGCTTTAGATACTCGATTAGATATGAGTACGGCCTATCATCCGCAAACAGATGGCCAGAGTGAACGAACGATTCAAACGTTAGAAGATTTGTTGAGAGCATGTGTGATTGACTTTGAAGGAAATTGGGATACTCATCTCCCATTAGCTGAGTTCTCCTACAACAATAGTTATCACACCAGTATACAGATGGCACCGTTTGATGCATTGTATGGACGCAAGTGCCGATCCCCACTCTGTTGGGCAGAGTTGGATGACAGACAACTATCCGGACCCGAACTTGTCCAAGTAACTACAGACAAGATAACTCAAGTACTTAACCGATTGAAAGCGGCAAGAGATAGACAAAAGAGTTACGTCGATAACCGCCGTAAGCCTCTTGAGTTTCAAGTAGGAGACAAGGTTCTACTCAAAGTTTCGCCTTGGAAAGGGATAGCACGATTTGGCAAACAAGGAAAGCTGAACCCGCGATATATTGGACCTTTAGAGATCCTTACGAGGATTGGTCCTGTCGATTACAAACTCAAACTACCACAAGAGCTTAGTAGTATTCACGACACTTTCCACGTGTGTAACCTGAAGAAGTGTCTTTCCGACGAAACATTTATCATCCCTCCTGACGAAGTCTTCATAAAGTCAAAGTTTAACTTTGGGGAGGAACCTATCGAAGTATCTGGCTCGAAAATACAAAAGCTACAAAATAGTCGGATTAAACTAGGCAAAGTTCGTTGGAACTCGAAGTGCGTTCCCAAGTAAACTCAACACATGGGATTATCATTAGGTTAAACGTGAAGATGAGATAAGAAAGAAATACCCTCACCTATTTGAACAAACGATCAACACGAATAATACAAATTAAATCTCGGGACGAGATTTCGCTAACGGGGGGAGAATGTGACAATCCTCCAATTAGGGTATTTACTTAACCTAATTTCATGCATTACCTAGAGTAATTCCCTGATTAAGTGAATTCAAACTATTCTGTGTATAAGTTCTGTGTAACTTACTATGTGAATACGTGATGTATTTGTTTGTAGTTATATGTGTATATATATAATGACGTACGAAATAAACATATTGATCGCAACAAACTAAACGTAATAATGTTCGTGATACAAAATAATTAATAATTCGAAAATTATTAATTACAACTACTAGTAAATTTTATTATTGAGATAATATAATAAATTATACGTTTTATAATAAACGTATTAAATCGCGAATAATAAAGTTCCAAAATGAACTTCGAAAATACTTTTGAATAATTTTTAGTTTGAAATTTATTACATAAAAGTAATACAACGAAAAGAAAACTAAAGATTTAGACGATTTTTGTTACACGTAATACGAACAGAAACAATTTTAAAACGCGCCTAGAGGTTCTAAATAATAAAAGTATTATTTAGTAAGTTACTGTTTTAATGTATAGAACATTACCTCAGAATATGATTTCCAAATTTAATTGAAATCTGGCACGCGTTTTTGACTATACAGTACTTTTACTGTAAATAATTTTATCATACTTTTGACAAAGTATTTCGATCATATAATTATCAATTACTAACTCCGAGATTTAGAGAAACATAACGCGAAATTTTATTGTAACTAAAGTACCACAAATTATACCCGTACACGAAATTTACAGGCTAAAAACTACCAATATTGCACAAACTAAAATATCTGGGCGACAGATTGATTCACCCTCCATACTCTCGTTTGAAATCTTCACCTCCAATAATACATCCTACCTATAATTTTTGATCTTCACAATTTACACACACACAACACAAACACTGGGTTCTTTCTTGTTCTCTGTGATCTTCATACAACAACAGCAGAGGGAGTAGCAGAAGCAACACCATAACCACCTTATCATCTTCAACTTCAAACACCTCAAACACAAACAACAAAATGGGTTCTTGATTATCTTCATCATTTTCGTCATCATCAACATCAGAAATCATCATCATCTTCATCTTAACATCATTGTGAGGATCAATTTACTATTTTATTTCATTTATATAATTTTCTTAAATTATGAAAATTGTTGATGATTGGTTGTTAAAATTGTTAAAAACAAGTTATAATGAGTTTATATAGCATATAATGATGATTGAACATGTTAAAAACGAAGTTAAAATCAAAACCCGTATGTACTTGAAATAACAGAGAACGAACAGAACCTGAAAAACCATTGAATCCGGCGGATTCAAGTGAATCCGGCGGATTCCCAGCCGAAACACAGGTGGATCCGGCGGATTCACGGGAATCCGGCGGATTCCCCCTATTTGGACCCGATCCGGCGGATCAAACCCACGAACCGGCGGATCCTTAATAAACTAGGTGCATAACGATTAAACTAGGTGCATAACAATTAAACTAGGTGCATAACGATTAAATTGGGTGCATAACGATTAAACTAGGTGCATAACGATTAAATTGGGTGCATAATGATTAAATTGGTAAATATGTATATGCGACACGTGACTTGGTATTGAAATAGACACGACTACGAGACGTAATTATATCCGAGACAATTGTTAAAACAATACGGAAAATTGGTACGCGACAAACTTTGAGACAAATACGATTTATATATATAAACGAACGGACAATATATATATATATATATCTAATGAAACGTATAAATGGAACGATTTAATTATCTAGTACAAACTATATACGACAAACGAAAACGAGTTATATTTTATTTCAAACAAAGTATGTTTTGAAAACATAAACGATGACTAAGTTTTATTTGCGACAATTAACAAACGACATGTGTAAACAATATAACAAGTTATTTTGATAACTATTATAATTATGTTTTGAAAACATAATCAACAACAACGACAATTACATATGTATATACACGACAGTTACAACATATGCATTTATGGATATTAACAATGACGACAACTAATATATATATTAGAACATATATATTCAACTAATATGTATATAAATATACATACTTGAACTTAACGACTAATTGAAACGCAAACCTCACCAGCAACTGAAATATTATAAACTCTACAACTGAACAAATAATCCACATACTTATACAAGTATTTTATTTGCGTCTAGGTATTTGAGGACGCGTTTGGATTATTTGGCTAGATATTGTTTTCGCTGAAGACATGCAAAACTGTGAGTTCACAGCCCCTACTTTCTACTTGTTTTAAATGTTTTTAAAACCAGGGGTGGAAAACATAGAACTATGTGATATAACATGCTACTTGATTTATATAATTGCTCTGCATGTTATTATATACAACTGATTAACATGAATGCTTTCATGCCGTTGAACTGTTTATATGAATTATTTTCATATCGTTAAACTTGAACTATTTCTATGAAAAGATTTTCACAACTATTTTGGGAATTAAGACAAAACAAATCTTGGTACGAACCTAGGTTTACGTGAGGTAGTTGTAGTGCACATGAGTCCCAGTGCTTGCAACCTATAACCATTAGCTAGGTGACTCTAGCCACTAAGTATACAGATAGTACTATCGATTTGACAACCCTCCCAGGATATAACTCGTTGGTCATTCCAACCTCACGACGGCAGTCGCACGCGGAGTGTATACTTAACTTGTTACTGTGGCAAAAACATAAATTGGTCGTGGATTGGTTATAGTACTAGGTGTCGTACTTTAACTCTAAAGGTGTAGCTCACCTTAGAGGGATCGTAGTCTATATTTCCCACTAAACAACAAAACAACAACTTGATTTGGAAAGGGTATTTCCTGTACGTACTTGATTTGGAAGGGGTACTTCCTGTGATACAAACTATTTATATGGAAATGTTTAATTGATTTTTAAACTTGTATTTCCTACACACTATATGAATGGAAATGTTTACTTAATTGTTAAACTTGTATTTCCTGTGATAACTAAGAGGATAGGTGTTCCTACACAATTACTTTTAGGAAATGTTTACTTAAATGTTAAACTTGTATTTCCTTTGATAACTAAGAGGATAGGTGTTCCTACACGTTTGCCTTATTGTAGAAATGTTTTCCTTGAGTGGATAAACTAGTGTTTCTAAACGCGTAACTATTTTAGAAATGTTTTCCTTGATTGGATAAACTAGTATTTCTAACTCTTAACTATTATAGAAATGTTTTCCTTGAATGGATAAACTTGTGTTTCTTACAAAGCAATTAGGAAAATGTTTATCGTATCCGAATAGACCTGTTTTCCTACTTGATGATTAACTTGTATTAACAACGATTATTAAACTGCAAAATCTTAGTTTGGAAATGGTACTTTATGGAGATTACTTATTTGGAACTACACAACTGATAGGAAATGTTTGCTTTGATTAGTTAAACCCTTGTTTCCTGCAACTACTTAAGAGGAAATGTTTTGATTAAACTTGTGTTTCCTACACAACTATTTATTTGTAGTAAGAATGACATTCTTACTTTATATAGGAAATGTTTTCTTTAACTAGAATAACTTGTATTTCCTACTAAACTTATAAACTTTATGTTTCACTGTAAGCGAATGATTTATTCATAACTTGGTTTGACCACTAATAACTAAAACCTGTGAATTCACTCAACATTCAATGTTGACGTTTTACTATGTTTTTCAGGGAATTAGGACTCAGGTACTAATGTATGCATAAAGGACGTAAGTTACCCACGATGAATTAGGATGCCACTTTTGGGACAAATGTATTTTTTCAACACTTTACTTCTATGACTTGACAAGTCGTAGTTTTTGTAAATACTTTTATATTAATGGCATCTTAATTACTGTTCTGCAATGATCATAAGCTCTGATAAAAGGAATGCATACTGCTGACGTCAGCGCCCCCGCTGATTAATTAATACATATATGCTTCCGCTAATAAATGATAATGCTTCCGCTAAACTATCATTAAACACGATTACCGATTTTGGGGGTGTGACATAAGTGATCATATATTCCTTTGTTTCTGATATCGTATGAAACTAGGACATGGATTTAATCAATCTCCAGATTCATGATTATGTTTTCCGATTTCCGATCAATTTGACTATATGGGACTACTGAATTGTACATATCAATTTAGTCCTGGCTTGGCCAAGCACTTTATGAGTCAACATTTAATCATCAGAGGGCCCAGAGATATCGCTTTTCCATTTAGGCAAAAGGAACAAATAAATTTCGCATACATAGTACTAGTCAACTCATCATGTCATACCTAGCGTATCCTTTATAACTGGCATTTACGCACAGCGTTTGAATAAACTAAAGTATAACTGACTTGAAAACTAGAAACTCATGTATCTCCATTTTAAGAATATAAGATATTATCATCTCAGAGTTACTCGTGATTTCAATCCATGAAGTAACTTCCATGAGTGCGGGTTTCTCCTATACTTAAATCCCTATTAAGTACCCATGAGTGTTGCAGCAATCTCCATGCAATGTCTAATCTCCATAGACAATCTACTAACACTCCATGACAGTCTTAATTCACCACATACTTCCTATAGTGTGATCGACTGAGGAGGTTTGAGTGAATCTAATTACTCTGGAAGTGGTGTCTAAACATGCTAAACTGAAACACAATGATAAACGATAGTAAATGGTAGAACTCCTTCTAATAGATAATCTCCATCATTTATCACCAAGTCTATTCTAGTTCCCATCATTGTTTGTAATGTTTCAAAATCAAAAACTAAAACTTTATCTCGTAAACCTATGCTCCTAGCATGTTTACTGATCGTGTGTCCATCACAATTACGTGTCTCTTTTGTACCTTCCTTTGAACAAAATGGTATTTTCTTAAATGTGCCTTGGACTTTCCATCACCACATAACATTTCAATGGGATTCGTACTATTGGAGCACCTCCAAGATCACCATTTGAAATTCCTCTTTCAGATGACTTCCTTTGAAGTCTCGCAAGTTTCAATACACTCAGATTCTCATCTGTTATTGTATCTTGCTTTGAACTTTTCAAACTTATCGTTCCCCCTTTTAGTAAGAGTACCCAACCAGACTTTGAACGACTATCATCTATGTCTGTTCGTAAACTTACATCCATATAAACCGTTACTCTAAGTTTCTCTTCTCCACCATAATCTAAGAACCTGTCTTTAGTATTTCTCAAATACTTAAGAATATTCTCTACAGCTGTATTATGACCTTTACTAGGATTCTACTAATGTCAACTCACTATGCTCCAAGCAAATGAGACATCGAATCTTGTATACTTCATGGCATGTATGATCGATCCTATAGCCGAAGCCTATGGGACTCGACTCATTTAGTCCAATCTTATGCAGTCTTTGGACACTAATCTTTTAGTAATCTATATGCCATGATGTAAGGGTAGATTCCCTTTCTTAGAATTCTCCATTGTAAAACTTTTCAAAATTTCATTCTAAGTATAAATCCTGGTTAAGTCCTTTGAGACATTTTTAACATATCTCTGTAAATCTTTGTACCAAGAATATATTGTATCTTCCAAATCTTTTACAGCGAAATATTCTCCCAATCAACTCTTTACACCTTGTAATGTTGGGATTACATTTTCTATGAGTATTATATCTTTCACATGTAATACCAGGAAGACTACAATGCTCCCACTGACTTTGACACATCTGCTGGACTCATCTTTGCTTCTAGAAAATCTAAACTGTTTGACTTTCTCCTGGAAGTAGAGATTCCAGCTACAAGAAGCCTGTTTAGGTCCATAAATGGCCTTCTGAAGTTTACACACTATATTAGGATACTTTGCATTTTCAAAACCTTCCGGTTGTGCCTTGAACACATCCTTTGTCAATTTCCTGTTAAGGAAAGTGGTTTCGACATTCATCTGCAAAAATGTAATAACCATGAAATGCAGCTATTGCAAGCAATATCCTAATTGACTTTATTTCAGCTATTGGTGAGAAGGTTTCCTCATAATCAATCCTGAAGGTTTGAGTATAGCCCTTCGCTACCATCCTAGCTTTTATAAGTGTGTACTTTTCATCCATGTCTATCTTCCTCTTGAAGATACACCTACAACTCACCGTCTTGAGACAGAGTGTAGGGTCAACCAAATTCCATACTTGGTTGTCGACATAGACTGAATCTTACTTTTCACAGCTTCCTTCCACTTAGCAGCCTTAGGGCCTGCCATCGCTTCCTTTGTAGTTAGCAGACACATCTAATTCACTTAGTGTACTGTCACTAATCTTATTCTATTCTTCTTTATGGAAACCATAATAGAACCGAGGAGGTTTGCTAACTCTACAACTGCAAGCGGGAAAGGATATGTCATCAAGTTCAATGGGTGTTACCACCTTTTGTTGAGTGTCAGTGTTTACCATAGTTTCATCATCGGTCGATCCTTGAATCTTTTCAAAATCAATTGTACTCCCACTATCCTCTTTAGATATTATTTCTCTTTCAAGAAACACTCCCTTTTGAGCAACAAATATCTAAACGATTTCTGTGGATAACCGATGAAAAAATACTTTTCAGATCCAGCTTCTTGTCTGTGCTAAGTTTCTCATCTAATGATAACTTCACAACCTTAGATCTGGATGTGCCCAAGAGAAGAACCTTTTCTCTTCCACATCTCATAAGTCATTTTTGAAACTTTCTTGGTGTATTAGATTTAAGATATGTGCGACTGTTTATAATGCCTAACTCCATAAGCTTATTAGAAGTGTTACCTGACTCATCATTGATTGAACCTTATCTAACAGGATTCTTCTTCCTCCTCTTAGCTACTCCATTCAGCTATGGTGTTCTAGGAGGAGTCAACTGTGAAACTATTCCACAGTGTCTAAGATGATCAGGAAAACCGATACTAAGGTCTTCTCCTCCCCTATCGGATTGGAGTACCTTTATCTTTCTGCCCGTTTTGATCCTTTGCTCAGTAATTTTGGAGTTCCATTATTCAGGTCTCTCTCTCATTCAAAACCATTTGACATGAGGTTACAAACTGTTTGTAGACAGCTGACTGACCGAACAAAATTATGTTGACCAAAACTTAGTATCAAACAACATAATATTTCCAGTGAGCTTCAATCTCCTCTTGGGTTGAATCATTATCATTTGTGGGAATTTGCTCATCGAGAACATACTCCTTATTCTCGTCGAGAACATACTCCTTGTTCTCGTACCTACGGTTTCACAGCTCATCGAGAACATACTCCTTGTTCCTTAGAGTGAACATAGGGTTACATCACCCGTCCATACATTTTGAACCGGTAAGTCTTTCCCTCCCAAGAACTGAGAGTAGTGAGAAGTTTAGGTTATTTGCGGAATTGGGAACGAGAGGATTATTACCATTTTCAAAAGGTATTATTGAGATAAAAACTATTTTAGTTAGTCTGAATATTCCTTAATTAATTACCCAATTTCTAATAAAGGCTATGATCTATATTTTCAGTTTTATGAAAAGGGTCGCCGTAATCATATAACAAAATACTTTTGTCTATTTCATTTCTATGAAACTCCTAGATCTTTGAGATTCATGGATACCTATCAATGGCATGTTAATCTCGGTTATGCTCATCTACCATTCATGACTGGTATGCCGAGGATCATGAACTAGATGGTGAACCAACCATGCAAACCCCGCGTGGTGCCCAGCTCGAGAATCGCGAGTCTCACATCACCTCTCAATATGTCCTCACATTAATGTGCCGGTAAACCACACACGCTCCATTAACAGTCCATACGAGAAATGTGCGGTTTTCATGGGTTAGCATACTTTTCACATTTTCTATAGCTAAAACGGGATTTTGTTTTACTATTTTAAGCCTACTTTTAATCTTGACATCATCCTATCAAAAGTCCTCAGTAGCTCCATTGAACGCACAAAGAAGCGGAGAAGCAGGTCAGCGCGAAGCTTATTAAAAAGCTACTTCTTTAGGGAAGCAGAGCGACCCGCCTTATACCTCTCTTATAGTTTGTTCTCTATGGGTGAGCCGATTTATCAATTGACTGACGATGTATTTACACTTAAATGATACATATATATAAATCATATTATATATAAGGTCTCTCTTAAACATTTAAAGTTCAGGGTTCTATTTTAAAACACTTTAAGATTGAGCATATATTTTAAACCATTAAAATACTAAGGTCTGATTAGTAAATAAATTAACTATATACATATATAAATCTATTATACATATATATTTAATTTAGTTATTTGGACAAAATAAAAGACAGTTTTATTTTCAAATAATATAATTTATCTACATTTTGTATTGCTAACCTTATTAAGCCTACGCTCTGATACCACTGTTGGGTTTTCTATTCCCTAACTAGATTAACATATGCAGCGGAAAATAACAATTAATTTAGATCAACTAGGAAACTAAACCCTAAAGGACCGCTACTTAATAAAGCTATTAACAATAACAAAATAAATAGATAAATGAGAAAATACTAACCTTTGAGAAAACCAATTTCTCACGCGCAGACCACCTCGCAAAACCTTCACGCAGACTATGTGACACCCGTCAAATTAGGACTAGAATTTAGTGCCTAATCAAGTTTTAATACATGTAATTAGTTCTGTGTTAGGCTAATTAATGTATCAATTATTATATATATTGTTGAATATATATCTACAATTACGCGGTTGGTTTAAATCGTACGAGTTTCAAATCGAATGAATTTCGATACAATTAATACGGGCGTTGGTGTAAAATTTATTAAAGAAATACAAACATTATTCAATAACTCAATTTTATTAGGAATATTATTTATTGTAATATTTCGTGGTCAATTCGTATTGCACAAATAACATATATATAATTAAAATACAAACGCGCAAACAAATATAACGAATTTCATTTTAAATATCATAAATAGATAATTGGTAAAATTTTACAATAAAACATTTTGTAATAATTTATAATTTAAAATGTATCTTTAAATAAATAAAATAAATATTTAACGTTAAATGACGGAGAAAACGAACACCACGCAAAGTACGGGACGGAGACTGTGAGGTGAGGCTTTCACCAACACCCCACCTCTCCTTTCATTTTTCTTTCATTTCCATTTCAACCAAACACACACTATACCAAATACTCTCTCAACAAAAAATCATCAAATTTTCGGAATCATCAAATCCGACCACAAAATTTACATTTTCGGAACCACCATCGAGTGAGGAACAAGATTAACAAAAGCTCTACCATCATTTTCGGCCTCCATCTTCTTCGATTTGCATTTGTAAGAAATTTCTTAAAAACTTAGATTTGTTCATTTTGATGTAATATTTTGATGTTTTGATGTTTACACAACTTATATATGTCCATTACAACGAATAGAACACAGTTTTATAGCTTAAAAACGAGTTTAAATTGGGTTTTGGTCGGAAAAATCGCGAACAGCCGGACTTTCTGGGCTGGTGTTCATCCGTGCGACACAAGCCTTGTGTCGCAAATAGTGTCGCAAAACACAGAAAATCAAAAATTTTGAAAAGTCAAATTCACTGTAGTAATTCACTGTAGCAAAGTCAAATTTACTGTAGCAAAGTCAATATTTTAGAAGAATTATTACAAACAATCACCAACGGGCCGTACACGTTTTCAAAACATATTTCAAAATCAAACAAGTCGTAGTAACTTGTAACAATTCAATCAACCAAATCGTAGTAATTTGGACATATATATATAGTTGTATAACAACTACAAAGGTAGTCTTTCGAAATATCGGTACAATTAATAACAATTCAAGTGTCGTGGACACATTCAGGTTTCAAGCCTTTGGATACCAATTCACAGCTAACTACCTCAAGTTTATTAAATTAAACACTTCAAGACTCAGGTGAGTTTCATAGCCCCATTTTCACTGCTTTTCAACTAGGGGTGTGATAATACTGCTATGTTTTGTTTTACAAGTAGAACGCAAGTGCCAAACTTCAAACACTACATGAGTTTCAAGCTAATCAATTAAAGTCCTCCATAAGCATAGTCTCTAATATTTTAGCGTGAATGTTAGTATATGATATCATATGGGATTGACAATCCTCATCCGGGTTAGCACGCACTAACCGGTCAAACGGATGTATTAGCATTTGGGAAGACGAGTGTGGATTAGACACTCGTAGGAGGCATTTCAAGTTAGGTTTCCTTAAGTGGGCCTGACAAATCAAGTTAAGCTCAGACTATGTGCTCATGGACAGTATAACTTTTATTTTGCTTAATTGCATTTTAAATTCAATATAAATCTTGCGGTTCTTACAACTATACATTGACATACAAACCTGTGAGCTCACCAGCGTTTTTGCTGACCCATTTTAGTATTTATCACAGGTACCCAGCAGTAGGTTGGCTGCACAAGCAGGAACTATTAGCTCGAGTCAGCATTCATACAACTAGAGATTGGATTGCATTATTATATTTTGTAAAAGTAATTATGCTATGTAATCTCTCAATTTCAGGAATCGAGCTAATGTAACAATATTTTGATGTAAACATTTACTTTATCTATACAAGTTTAAAACGACGCATATAGTGGTCGTTCATTATATCTTATGTGCTTTGTATATTGATTAGTGACACCCAAATCGAGCTTCCGCAAATCAATCAAATTTGGGGGTGTCACTGGCTTGATCCGTTGGATTGAGCGTATGGAATCTGTTTTCAGTCTCTGCGACTGCACTGAGAACAACAAGGTCAAATTCGCTGCTTACACCTTTCAAGAAGGTGCACTCACGTGGTGGAAAACCCACGCAAACTCTGTAGGCCTTGAGGTTGCAAATCGACTTCCTTGGGCCGAACTGAAAAAGAAGCTGACAGAAAAGTACTGTCCTGAAGAAGAATTGCACAGGCTGGAGGAAGAATTCTGGCATCTGGAGGTGCAGGGAAATGATGTTGCCGAATATACCACCAAATTTCAGCAGTTTGCTTTATTATGCCCGAGTTTGGTCGAACCGGAAAGTAAGGGCATTAAGAGATACATTCGTGGACTCCCCGAGAACATCCAGGGAAACGTCGCCTCATCCAAACCAACCACCACTGAGAGTGCCATTCGATTGGCCCACGAACTCATGGCCCTAGTTGTCAGCCGTGAGACCTCCAACACCTCATCCTCCAACAACAACAAACACAAATCCACTGAACACCACCACCACTCAAACAAGAAAGACAAGGCCATCCAAGTCTACACCACCAACTCTGAATCCAACCGCAGCTACACCGGGGACAGGCCTTATTGTCCCAAGTGTAACTATCACCACTTTGGTCAGTGCAATACCCCTTGCAACAACTGCAGGAGGTACGGGCATTCGACTAAGGATTGCCGAGCCCCCAGATCCAACAACAACTCCTCGGACAAAAATGCCCGACAACCTAAGTCCTGCTATGAATGTGGAAATCCAGGACACTTTAGGGATACGTGCCCGAAATTGAAGAATAAGGGCAACAACAACAACAACAACAACAACAACAACAACAACAACAACAACAACAACAACAACAACAACAATGGCCGCAACAATAACAACGTCAAAAGTAGCGCCTTCGTGATCAACTCAGGGGACGCCCATCAGGACCCGAATGTGGTCACGGGTATGTTCCTCCTCAACAATTTAACTGCTTCTATTCTGTTTGATACTGGTGCCGATAGAAGTTTTATTTCCGATGAATTTTGCCCTCTACTTGACATTTCACCTGTTGCTTTAGACGTTAAGTACACCGTAGAGCTAGCAAATGGCAAATTGATAGAAACCAATAGTGTGATACCTAATTGCACTTTAAATCTAGCCGACGAAATCTTCTCCGTAGATCTTATGCCTGTTGAGATAGGAAGTTTCGATGTCATCGTAGGCATGGACTGGTTATCCAAACATCGCGCCGAAATCATCTGCTATGACAAAATTGTTCGTATACCTCTCACTGTCGGTAGAACCCTAGTCATACAGGGGGAGACCGGAGGGACGAGGCTTAACCTCATATCTTGTCTAAAAACCCGAAAATTTCTGAGAAAGGGTTATCCATCAATCCTCGCGCACATCATGGAGAAAAAGTCGGAGGAAAAGCGACTTGAGGATGTTCCAATTGTTTGAGACTTTCCAGAAGTCTTTCCTGAAGAACTACCTGGTCTACCACCACCAAGACAGGTTGAGTTCTCAATCGATCTTGTACCAGGTGCTGCGCCTGTGGCCCGAGCACCATACCGCTTAGCTCCATCCGAACTTCAGGAGTTATCCACCCAATTACAGGAACTCCTGGAACGAGGATTTAGCAGGCCGAGTTCTTCACCTTGGGGAGCTCCGGTCCTATTTGTCAAGAAGAAAGACGGTTCTTTTCGAATGTGTATCGACTACCGAGAGTTGAACAAGTTAATTGTCAAGAACCGGTATCCACTCCCTCGAATCGATGACCTGTTCGACCAACCTCAAGGTTCAATTGTCTACTCAAAAATCGATCTGCGATCAGGATATCATCAGTTACGAGTTCGCGACATCGATATTCCAAAAACTGCTTTCAGAACTCGTTATGGGCATTACGAATTTCAAGTGATGCCATTCGGCCTAACCAACGCACCGGCTGTATTCATGGATCTTATGAATCGGGTGTGTAAACCATACCTCGACAAGTTTGTCATTGTTTTTATCGATGACATACTCATTTACTCGCGCAACGAGCAAGAACATGCGCAACACCTCAAAACCATTCTTGAACTACTTAGACACGAGGAGCTTTATGCAAAATTCTCTAAGTGTGAGTTCTGGATAAAAACGGTTCAATTCCTTGGTCACGTGATCGACAGTCAGGGAATTCACGTTGATCCGTCAAAAATCGAGGCTATCAAAGACTGGCAATCGCCAACCACTCCGACCGAAGTACGGCAGTTTTTGGGACTGGCCAGGTACTATCGACGATTCATTGAAAATTTCTCCAAAATAGCCATACCACTCACGACTCTGACCCAGAAAGACAAAAAGTTTGACTGGACTGATAAACAAGAGTCGGCATTCCAACTCTTAAAGCAAAAGCTTTGCAGTGCTCCTATTCTATCATTACCCGAAGGCACCGATGACTTCGTGGTATACTGCGATGCTTCTCATCAAGGTCTCAGTTGTGTGCTTATGCAACGAGACAAAGTCATAGCTTATGCTTCCCGACAGCTCAAGATTCATGAAAAGAATTACACCACCCACGACCTCGAACTAGGAGCTGTCATTTTTGCTCTCAAAATTTGGAGACATTACCTCTATGGCACTAGATGCACAATCTTTACAGACCACAAAAGTCTCCAACACATATTCGATCAGAAGGATCTCAACATGAGGCAACGTCGATGGGTCGAGTTGCTTACCGATTACGACTGCGAACTCAAATATCATCCAGGCAAAGCAAATGTTGTTGCTGACGCCCTCAGTCGAAAAGAGCGAGTGAAACCACTTCGGGTCCGAGCCCTCAGTATGACCATTCACAACAATTTAAACATTCAAATTCTCACTGCTCAACTCGAAGCCTTGAAACACGAAAACGTCAAAGATGAAGCCTTGCGGGGCATGGATAAACAATTCGAAATCAGACCTAACGGGATTAGGTATTTCTCAAACCGAATCTGGTTGCCTAAATATGGGAACCTACGAGCCTTGGTGATGGATGAAGCTCACAAGTCTAAATATTCTATCCACCCGGGGTCCGATAAAATGTACCACGGTATCAAGGACTTCTACTGGTGGCCGAACATGAAATCTGAAATCGCCACCTATGTCAGCAAGTGCCTTACTTGCTCCAAAGTCAAAATCGAATATCAAAAACCTTCTGGTTTACTTCAACAACCCAGTCTTCCTGAATGGAAATGGGAACAAATTGCCATGGACTTCATAACCAAGCTACCCAAATCCCCGAACGGTTGCGATTCCATTTGGGTGATCGTGGATCGTCTCACAAAATCTGCTCACTTCCTGGCAATCAAGGAATCCGACAAAATGGAACGCCTCACCAGAATCTATCTGAAGGAAATCGTGACTAAACACGGTGTTCCAATTTCAATTATCTCCGATAGAGATAGTCGTTTCACTTCACAATTTTGGCAATCACTTCAAAGATCACTGGGTACTCGACTTGATATGAGTACCGCATACCATCCTCAAACCGACGGCCAAAGTGAACGAACAATTCAAACACTAGAAGACATGCTACGGGCCTGCGTAGTAGACTTCGGTGTAAACTGGGAAAAACACCTACCATTGTGCGAGTTCTCGTACAACAACAGTTATCATACCAGCATTAAAGCTGCACCATTCGAGGCACTGTACGGTCGTAAGTGCCGGTCACCTATCTGTTGGACCAAAGTTGGGGACAGCCAACTCACGGGTCCAGAAATCATTCACGAGACGACCGAGAGAATCGTAGAAATTCAAAACAAACTCAAAGCCGCGCGTGATCGTCAGAAAAGTTATGCTGATGTGAGACGCAAGCCACTCGAGTTCCAGGTTGGGGATCGAGTTCTACTCAAAGTATCGCCTTGGAAAGGCGTAATCCAATTTGGCAAACGAGGGAAGTTAAATCCCAGATACATTGGACCATTCGAGATCCTCGAAAAGATTGGTCCAGTGGCATATCGATTGCAGCTGCCATCCGAACTCAGCAGCGTGCATCCCACAATTCATGTTTCAAATCTGAAGAAGTGTCTGTCTGATGAGACACTTATCATTCCACTCGATGAAATTCGAGTTGACGAAAAACTTCACTTTGTTGAGGAACCCGCTGAAATCATGGACCGTGAGGTCAAACAACTTAAACAAAGTCGTATTCCTATCGTCAAAGTTAGGTGGAATTCGCGGCGCGGTCCGGAATTCACTTGGGAACGGGAAGACCAAATGCGACTCAAGTATCCTCAACTCTTCACTGATTCCACGTCAAACACAACATCAACATAAATTTCGGGACGAAATTCTTCTAACAGGGGGAGAATGTGACACCCGTCAAATTAGGACTAGAATTTAGTGCCTAATCAAGTTTTAATACATGTAATTAGTTCTGTGTTAGGCTAATTAATGTATCAATTATTATATATATTGTTGAATATATATCTACAATTACGCGGTTGGTTTAAATCGTACGAGTTTCAAATCGAATGAATTTCGATACAATTAATACGGGCGTTGGTGTAAAATTTATTAAAGAAATACAAACATTATTCAATAACTCAATTTTATTAGGAATATTATTTATTGTAATATTTCGTGGTCAATTCGTATTGCACAAATAACATATATATAATTAAAATACAAACGCGCAAACAAATATAACGAATTTCATTTTAAATATCATAAATAGATAATTGGTAAAATTTTACAATAAAACATTTTGTAATAATTTATAATTTAAAATGTATCTTTAAATAAATAAAATAAATATTTAACGTTAAATGACGGAGAAAACGAACACCACGCAAAGTACGGGACGGAGACTGTGAGGTGAGGCTTTCACCAACACCCCACCTCTCCTTTCATTTTTCTTTCATTTCCATTTCAACCAAACACACACTATACCAAATACTCTCTCAACAAAAAATCATCAAATTTTCGGAATCATCAAATCCGACCACAAAATTTACATTTTCGGAACCACCATCGAGTGAGGAACAAGATTAACAAAAGCTCTACCCTCATTTTCGGCCTCCATCTTCTTCGATTTGCATTTGTAAGAAATTTCTTAAAAACTTAGATTTGTTCATTTTGATGTAATATTTTGATGTTTTGATGTTTACACAACTTATATATGTCCATTACAACGAATAGAACACAGTTTTATAGCTTAAAAACGAGTTTAAATTGGGTTTTGGTCGGAAAAATCGCGAACAGCCGGACTTTCTGGGCTGGTGTTCATCCGTGCGACACAAGCCTTGTGTCGCAAATAGTGTCGCAAAACACAGAAAATCAAAAATTTTGAAAAGTCAAATTCACTGTAGTAATTCACTGTAGCAAAGTCAAATTTACTGTAGCAAAGTCAATATTTTAGAAGAATTATTACAAACAATCACCAACGGGCCGTACACGTTTTCAAAACATATTTCAAAATCAAACAAGTCGTAGTAACTTGTAACAATTCAATCAACCAAATCGTAGTAATTTGGACATATATATATAGTTGTATAACAACTACAAAGGTAGTCTTTCGAAATATCAGTACAATTAATAACAATTCAAGTGTCGTGGACACATTCAGGTTTCAAGCCTTTGGATACCAATTCACAGCTAACTACCTCAAGTTTATTAAATTAAACACTTCAAGACTCAGGTGAGTTTCATAGCCCCATTTTCACTGCTTTTCAACTAGGGGTGTGATAATACTGCTATGTTTTGTTTTACAAGTAGAACGCAAGTGCCAAACTTCAAACACTACATGAGTTTCAAGCTAATCAATTAAAGTCCTCCATAAGCATAGTCTCTAATATTTTAGCGTGAATGTTAGTATATGATATCATATGGGATTGACAATCCTCATCCGGGTTAGCACGCACTAACCGGTCAAACGGATGTATTAGCATTTGGGAAGACGAGTGTGGATTAGACACTCGTAGGAGGCATTTCAAGTTAGGTTTCCTTAAGTGGGCCTGACAAATCAAGTTAAGCTCAGACTATGTGCTCATGGACAGTATAACTTTTATTTTGCTTAATTGCATTTTAAATTCAATATAAATCTTGCGGTTCTTACAACTATACATTGGCATACAAACCTGTGAGCTCACCAGCGTTTTCGCTGACCCATTTTAGTATTTATCACAGGTACCCAGCAGTAGGTTGGCTGCACAAGCAGGAACTATTAGCTCGAGTCAGCATTCATACAACTAGAGATTGGATTGCATTATTATATTTTGTAAAAGTAATTATGCTATGTAATCTCTCAATTTCAGGAATCGAGCTAATGTAACAATATTTTGATGTAAACATTTACTTTATCTATACAAGTTTAAAACGACGCATATAGTGGTCGTTCATTATATCTTATGTGCTTTGTATATTGATTAGTGACACCCAAATCGAGCTTCCGCAAATCAATCAAATTTGGGGGTGTCACAGACTCCTTGCTCGACCTTCCAAGCTTTGGACGGCAAGTGCCCAAAGTAGAACACCTCTAATGTTTCACACCCGTGAACCAAGAGAAACTCAAAATCCTAGGGTCCCGACTCTACGTCGTGTAAACTCTCACAAGGATTCGGAATGAGAAAGAGAGAAAGAACCAAATTAAATTCGGATCTAGGATGATTGGAAACCATGGATTAGGCCTCTATTTATAAGGGAAAATGATGCCTTGGGGTTTATACTCTGGCCGATGTGGGATAACTCAATTCGGCCTCCAACCGCCGGTTGGACTTGAATCCTGTTCTAAGTCAAACACGCATCACCGCCTTACAAACCCTAATCCTCCAACCGCCGGTTGAACCTTCCAACTGCCGGTTGGAATCACTTTCCAGAATATTCCTTTTGTTTCATATTAATATTCAATTAATAAACAACTAAATATTCTTTATTGTTTCCATTAATTACTTTTAGTTTCTAATTAATTTATCAACATTGATAAATTAACAAACCAATTAATTAACTATAATATTAATTCCAATTAATATTATCTCTCTTATTGTTTCTCTTACTGTTCATCGAGGGCAACCCAAAAATGACTCTACCTTTAGAATAGTCTTACCAATTAGTTATGACCTTGGACACTATTTCCAACAAGGTGGGCAGGTACAAAAGCACCAGAAAATGTAAGAGGTGATGTAGACTTCAAAGCAGGACCTTCAGCTTTGGATGTGTCACTATGATCAACTTCAGAGTCTGACAAATTGACATGAGGTAAAGAACCACTATCTTTTAACCTCTTCTCTTTCTTGTTCCATCCACCTTTGGCGGCCTTCTTACCCTTCCTTTTTTCAACTACTTCCTCTACCTCGTATGACCCTGAAAACGAACCCGCTTGTTCTTGTGTAGGTTCATGAATGATCACCCTCTGATACTAGCCCTTGTTCGAGAAACAATTTGAGTGAAAGAATCACTTGGAGTAACTTGAGAACGGGTTGCCCTCGGGGTGGAAATACTATCATCTCCTCCCTTAGAACCATACTTGACACCTTTCTTGCTATCAAAGTTGAGCGAATCACGAATCATCATCTCTGCAAATTACACATACAACGAAATGAGATTATCACTCATATAACGCCAATAAACAAGAAAAAATGACAAAACCACTACTTACCCTCCCCAAATTTATAAATAACGGGAACGGAACCGTCATTTGGCCAGTTCTTACTTATACCCAGTAAAACTAAAACCTCCTCGGCAAAAGAATCAATGAACACATGACAATTTGCATCAAGAAAGGAATGTAGCTCTTCTTCCTGGGCAGTAAGCCGAGGGACATTGTTCAACAACACTTCATCATTTTTTTACATTAAAACTTCCCTAAACTCGATAGGAATCAACTTATTACTCAACCAAAAGAAATTTTCCTTCCAATCCTTCAAAGAATCCCTAATGCCCAAAAGTATTTTAGGAGCAGAAGCCCTCTTTTCTATGGTATAATAACCTTGATTCGGTGCACCTAAGCAAAAGAAATACCTAAATACACCTACGGTGGGGACTTTTTTATAAACCCGACAAGCAATCTCAAAACCTAAAATTTTAAGAGCACCCATTGGTGACATTTGGGAAATATGAAGTTGGTAATACTTCAAAACCGACAAATAGAACGAAGATAAAGGAAGACGAAGGTTAGAGACGGAGAATAGTTTTGTATACACACCAAATTTTCCGGCCGATGGTTTTGAAATAACCTCGTTGAATTTTGGAAGTGACGATTCACAGTCACCAGAAATGATTTTTACGAAGCACACTTGATATCGTGTGAATAGTGTTACCAGAAGACATAATGGCGAAGAAAGCACGAACAAAAAGTAAAAAGCGAAGGGCACTAACCTGTGAGGGTGTTGCACGATCACCGGAAAAATGATGAAGAGTTACGGTTTCTACGAGAGAGAAAAGGGGGGGGGATATTTTGGGAATTATGATTTTGAAATAGAAAGATAAAAACTGAGTAATAAGATGGAAACGATTGGTGGCCACGATCTCACCGATCGAGAGACACGTGTACGGATGAGGAAACCCCAGAAAAAGTAATGATGACAAATATTATTGGGAAGGTGAAAAACCGTCAAATCAACCTGACGGATGCGACTTTTCAGCGGGAAAGAGAAACAAGAGACTGGAAGTTTCTATCTCTTAAGTCTAGCGCAATCTAGTATACTACTACCTTCCACTAGACTAGGGGGATTTAATGGTGTAACCAATATTCCACCCACTTATTACTAACCTCCACCCGGAGGTTAGCGTCACTTATGGTTAAATTAATACATTTGCTTCCACCAGGAAAGAGGTCATCAATTGATCTTGTGGCGTATAACTGGCACCCGTAAGGTGTCAGTTACCTTCTAGGGAAGCGCCATCAAATTATTGTTATTCTTCCAACCTCCACCCGGAGATTTATTTGCTATTCTTTCCAATCTAACAGAATTTAGAGTGGGGGCCAATCTTGAATATCCATGAGATCATTTGGATGGCTCAGATTGGCCTAAAAGGAATAATTTGTTAGTGCTCTCTTTTGATTGGTTGATGAAAGTTTAGAGACCAAGGCATGCCAACTATAAAAAAAAGGGGCACACTCTTCACTTTTAGGTAGGTTCATCTTCTCCACAAAAACCCTAATTTCATACTCTCATTTTCTCCATTAAAACACATAAAACTTACTCTCACGTCTGAGGTGGTTTACAGGGGTCATCCCTGTGCTCCACTGTGACGTAGTGTTTCTATCTGTGTTGCAGGAACACTCTAACCGGAGATATTTAGCTGGAATACTGCGGTTGGACGTACAATCAAAGGACGTACAATTAATATGAATGTTGTTTGTTTATGTTTTCGTATTGAATAAATATTTTATGAAATAAAATGTGTGTAATAATTTCATAAATTAAAATAAATGGAGTTTGGGGAAGGTCGGTCGGTATGTGGCCGGTGGATGTGGCTGGAAAGATACCCTTTAGTGACCGCACTTAGACTATGCAATAACCATAAAAATCAACATCTATGCTTTTGTCATCATTTACCATCTTCTCTTTGTCCTTTCTCAGGGCCACTTTTGTCCCTCACTATAAATTAAAATTATAAATATTCAAATAATATTTCATACTTAATTAAAGACGGTGGTCCAGATTAGTGTCATGTAATTTTCGGTCTAAAGTTGAATACTTAGAAATTTTCAAAGCCAGTTATGTTCATGGTTTTTAATATTCGTTCTAGCGTATTTGAACATCGGGGTGAGCTGACGTGGTCAGTATGGTTCATTGGTACCATGTTGGTGTCGTAGCACCTGTATCGGTCCACTGAATGTAGTATTTTTTATTTATAAACGATGAATAAAAAGTAGATATAAAATAAAAATTCATTTGGTGGTTACGTTTGCATTAGTAAATGACATGTGATAGATTATTTGTTCAACTTATATGGGAAGATCACTTCTCACAAATCTCGAGTAACCGATAAAATATTATGTTAATTTATATTGAATGTTAGTGATATATGTTCGTAAATTTCTAATTTGATGACAATTTGAGAGTTTGATACCTTAGATAAGGTTAAAAAAAAATTCTTAAATAAGAAATTGAATGGGCCATGCCTTACATACCATTTATTTATTTTTAAATTAATTTTTCTGTATTTTTTCTGTACTTTTTAAATCATTCTTTCTTACATTATGTACTTTTCTGTACTCTTTTTGTACTTTTTCTTTTATTTAAATCAAAAAATGGTATGGTGAGAAATTTAAATGGTATGGAAAGCTTATGCCAATTGGAATATTTCTGTATATTTCCCTGTATTATAGTTATAAACAAATGATGATGTAAATCTATAAACAGTGCCGTCTTCAAAGGTGAGCGATGTGGTGGACCGCCAAGAGCCTCATAATGTATGTGTTTGTGTATATGTATGTGTTTTTGTGTGTGTATATATATATATAATTTGATTGTTAATTGCAAGAAGAAAAATATATTCCAGTTGTTTCAAAGTTGATTGAGCTACAATAAAAAGAATAAGAAAAAACATTTAATAGCTCGATAGGGTCTCGTTTTGACGTTTATTTATGTTTTTCGCAGGGCCTTTGAGTTTTCAGAGAAGGCCCTGTCTATTAACATTATTTTTGATCATAATCACTTTCTTTTTAACGTGCTAATGATAATAAGTTTATCATATGTTGTAATCAGCAAAAAGTTATATCACAAAAAAAAAAAAAAAAAAGATTTTCGAGACAATGTTTTTCATCTTTCGTGCATTGTATATTATAACGGAGAACCATATGTGTTATTAAAAATACATATGTATGGTTGTTAATGAGTCGAGCGGTTAATGAGCGACTTGAGTTTGAGTTGGTTTAGCTTGAATTCGGGTTTGATTACATTCGAGTTCGAGTCGAGTTCTAACGAAAGTTATTATTGCATGATTAGTTTCATGAGTCGAGATTTATAAATAAATATTGAAATTGGTTTGTTTTGGATGCTCTTTTAATTTAGAGTAGAACAAACTAATCGAGTTTAACAAGTCGAAAGAGTGTGATTTATTTAAAGGTTTTGTATCTAAAAACTTAAATTAAATGTAACAAATACAATTTTAACTAAAAACCTGATGTAAAATTGAGCTAATACGAGTTAAAATATGTTTATTTTGTCGAAATTCGTATAAGAGCGACTTGAACTTGAAAGTTAGTTTATTAAAATAGTATTTACATAACCAAACGAGTATCAAATTCAAACTCGAACAATAAAAAGTTATTCGAATTTGAGCTCAAACAAATACAATTCTTTGTATCAATTCGAGTTGAGTCAAATTCGAGTCGAGTAATTATCAAATGAGTTGAAATAATATTTCCTGACATTTGACTCGACTCAACTCAATAACATCTTTGCACCTATGTTACATGCTCCAAAGATTATATTTTAAGGAAATGTTACACATTCGGTTCTTTCAATCTTGAAAATGTACACATTCATTCTATTCTATTAAACTTATTAAGGATTAATGCATCTAAGTTAGGTTTGATTAATGACATCAGCTAACATTTTTTATGTAGTGAAATCATTAGATTCATGGATCATATAAAAATCAAAGGTAGGTTTAAGAAATGGAGAATAATAATATGTCCTTTGGAGTATAGCCAATAGCCATACACTTCTAATAAGTGGATAATATCATCAAGTTGATAACAGTCATATTAATTAATTAATGGATAGAATATAAAATTAGATGCCTAAATATACTACTAGTACTTAACGTATTAAAAAAAGGCTAATTACCTTAATATACAAAATATGTCTAGCATTTTACAAATTATCAACCAAAATTTTTTTTCTACAAAATATCACTTTATTTTTGCAAGGATGGAGAAAATCGCAATACGCAAGTTTCATTTCGCAAGATAGGTTTCGCAATACGCAATATAGGTTTTGCAAGGATGGAGAAACTCGCAATAAGGCTAATGAAATTCGCAATATTCATTTCGCAAGATAGGTTTCGCGATACGCAAGTTTCATTTCGCAATACGCAAGCTTCATTTCGCAATACGCAAATTTTATTTCGCAATACGCAAATTTCATTTTGCAATACAGCTTTTAGCGACGAAGGTTTCGTCTCTATGACCTTTAGCGACGACAAAAATCGTCGCTAAAAGATATTTTGCGAAATGAAACTTGCGTATTGCGAAATGAAACTTGCGTATTGCAAAACCAATATTGCGAAATGAATATTGCGAATTTCTAAAGCCTTATTGCGATTTTCTCCATCCTTGCGAAAATAAAGTGACATTTTGTGAAAAAAGAAAATTTGGTTGATAATATGTAAAATGCTAAACACATTTTGTATATTAAGGTAAGGGATCCTCTTTATATACTACATTTTTCCAATTAGTATATCACTAATCATTGATTGTGTACAGAATAGTACAGAAAAGTACAGAATGTTAAGAAAAAGTGATGGAAAAAGTACAGAAAAAGTACAGTAATGATTGTGTTTAAAATAAAAAATAAAAAGATGTGGTGTGTATATTAGATCCCGCGGAATCTCTTTATATACTACTAATTTTTAATAACCATACCACTAATCATCATCAAGTACAGAAAAAGTACAGGAAAGTACAGAATAATAAGAAAGAGTAATTGGAAAAAATACAGAAAAGGTATAGTAATAATTATGTTTTAAATAAAAAATAGAAGAAAATGGTATGGATACCTGATTAACAATGAGAGGTAGGTTGGAGACGGATCTCGCGAGACCAATTGAGGAGGAAGACAAAAATTCATCACATGCCTGTCTCAATGACGTGACAATTGTACTCGTACTATGTTTTCATCATAAAATATGATGTATCCTAATTTTGTTTTAGTAGCTAAAACAATATTTTATAAATAAAAATATCGAAACTCCAAATATGTAAATTTGCACTATTTTAGTGTTAATTTCTTTTCGATTACAATAAAAAAAGTTGCTCTAATATTTTGCATTAAGAGTTTATAAACTTCAAGTAATTGAGCACTAATTATGAATGTTTCGAAATTAAAAGACTGTAATAAATTTTAACGTAAATGTCATTGCTATATAGACAATATTAGTAGTATAATACATGTTTATTAACCAGAGAAATATTCAACAAAGAATGACGAAAAAAATGAAGAATGAAAGAACTAATAGGATTTCTCCATTTCAAAAATTTACTTCCACCTTTTTTTTAAATCTAAATATCTCACAAACTGTATGTCTATAAATTATTAAAATTAAATATTCGAAATCAACGTCTTTTTCTCTTTGATTATAGATCTTACAAGCTATACTTTCGACAAAGTTTTTTTTAAATTTTTATTGGGTTTTAAAATTTTGTAATGTGAAATCACATGTGATTTAACACTAAAAAATAATCACACACGCTTAGACCACTCCCAATGGTGACTAAAAGTCTAAAACTGATTGAAACTGACGGACCCCTGTCATCAGTGATCCGTCACTTTAATTTTTGGGTCCCGCATTTACCAATTTACCTTTAATATTATACACACAAAAGAAAAAAAAAAACAAATAAGCTAAACGTAAGTCGGATATCCGACGCGAAAGACCGACGAGGCGAACCGACGGAGCCGTGCCATCGGCGTCGGCTCCGTCACTTTAAACTGACGAGAACCGATATTCCCTGATGGGAGCCGTCTTATTGTAACACCCCAAAATTCAAAAGTGTTATTTTGGTAAAAGTGAAAATAATTGTTTTAAGTTATTATTATTTTAAGAGATATAAAATAATAATAATTATAGTCGGTTTGTTTAAATTCCAGGCAATGATAAGTACGGGGAATAATTTAACACATATATTTATCTATCTCTACACATATGTACGTATCATACACATCTTATAAACATTCCAGAAAGAGAGAGAGAGATCGCGAGAGAGAAGAAGAAAAACGCAGGGACTTTCATCATCATCAAATTAATCTTTGATTCAAGCTCATAAGTTCCAATTAATCATCTTCATCATCTCCTTCAATCCTTGTAAGTGATAGTTTCCATGAATTTAACCTAGAAAATGAGTTTTTATGGATTTTAGTTGATTAGTGAGTTTTAATCCGAAATTGAGATTAGTAATTGATGATCCCAGATTGAGATCTTAGTATGTATTACTTTGATTGATTATTAATAAGCTTGCGGAATAGTTTATTAATAACTTGAAGAACAAACTTGTATATAACAGAATATCTAACCAAAAGCTTCAATATTATTATCAATAATACGAACACACAATTGTGTTAGGGTTTACAACCTTGAAGCTAATAACTAGAATGAATCGTATCTTCTAGGGTTTTACAGGATCTCTATTTATAACATATAGAGTCCTTTACAGAATCAAACATATTAGGAATCCTCATCTACTCCTAACATAACTCTAACCAACTTTATCTAACCAACAGTGGTTATCTATATATCTAACAGGGGTAGTACTCGTATATTACTAACAGAGGTTGAGTACTTGATACAAAATACAAATTACACGTTCAACAGTGACACTGTTAGACTAAAACTTATTGACAGTGGCACTGTCAATACAAAAACTCTAACAGCGGTGAACTTCTTCTAACAGCGGCAATCATACTTGTATTCTGAGCAGATCTGACAGTGTCTCAGGTCTCAACAATCATACTTGTACCCTAAACTTGATCATTCTCAGCAATGAATCAAGTTTCTTCATCTTTCTTTTCATCTTTCTGAGTTTGATTCTGTTTTCTCCTTCTCTCCTCCTCTTTCAATCTTTCCAACTCCATTCTTTTATGGAACTGATTGAGCACCATATACAAAGCATTAAATGCTCCTTCTGACATCACTGTAGTTCTCAGTTGAAATGCAAGCACATTTCTTAGAGTCTGAGTTCCCAGAACATATCTTCTTTCATCAAGCATGTAGATTGACATTCCACTTCTGAATAGAATCATATGAACTCCAGCTCTAACAAAATGCCTCCATGTATTCACAGCATCAATACAATTTAAGAACAAATTGATGAATGGCTCAGGCTCAAACAGCATAGTCAGACATCTTCCCAATTCTCTTTCCATAATCACCAGTGAAGCTTGCCTATCTCCTTGACTGTTTAGCTCAAACAGATCTAGAATGTCTAATCTGTTCACATTCTTAAGCACATCAGCAACAGATGACAAACATTGCTCATTCCCATCTTCTCTAACAATCTTGATCTGTTCTTTATCACCATTAGCAACTTTTGATTTTATTCCTTTCCATTCAATTATCTTTGATAATCTATCATGATTGATGTGAATATTTTCTTTATAATCCTTCACTTCTTTGATATATTTCTTCAACTCTTCTGCATCTCTTTCTAAATCAGGAACTACACTATCAGAAGCAAGAACTCCATTCCACCTTATCTTTAAATTTTGATCAGAAAGCCTTTTGATTTCTCTTTCTTTGGCTTCTACTTCATCTTGTTCTTTCTTTTCAATTCTCTCTTACTCCTCTTTTCTCACCTGCTCAGCAATTCTCTTTCTATCCTCATCCAATTTTTTCTTAATGAATTTGTCTTTCTGAATTCTTTTCTCAAAATCTTCCTTTTCCTCATTCTGATATTTCTCATATGCTCTTTCCAGTTTCTGTACATCCCATCCTTCAAGCACACTTCTTGGTGCATATCTATCACCAAGAATTCTAAGCAAATCCTTCTTACTTTGAGCTGCAGTTGGTGGTTTGTTTCTTTTCTTCTCAATCTCAGCTTGTCTTTTCAATTTTTCCTTTTCTTCAACAGCTTGTTTGAGCTTTGCAAACCCTGGATCCAAACCATCATTACCAACCTTTTTCTTGATCATGTCATGGACCTTTTGAACAGACAACCCTTGACCTTTTGCAGCCATATCATTCAGCATCTGTGTAGCCTTTTGTGATAAGGTTACCATACTCAAGTCTTCTAGTATAACATCAACATCAGGTCCTTCCTTTATCTTAGACTCAACTGCCATTCTTAGCATTCTCTCATCATGCTCTTCTTGAGCTCTCCTTACCTCATTCAAATCAATTGGAGGCTCTACAACCTTCTTAATCTTTCTCTCTTCTTTCAATTTTCCCTTACCTTTGTTTTTTGAATCAATCTTTGGAAGATCAGACTTAGGTTTGGGTGTTTGTGTAGGCTCCCTCAGAGTAATAGGCACTTCTAGAGCCCTGACAGTGGTCATTGCTGTAGCAGTGGTGTAAACTGGAGTAACCGTAGGTGTACTAACAGTTGTGGGAATAGATGAAGTGTTAACAGAGGTTGATATAACAGTGGTTGATTTTGTGCTAACAGAGGTAGGATTTGTAGTAACAGGGGTTGTATTAACAGTGGTAGATACTTCAACAGGGGTAGATACCAAACTACTAGCAGAGGTAGAAACACTACTAGCAGTGGTCAAAAATTGAGTTTCAACAGGGGTTTGTACCTTAGCAGAGGTAGACTTTCTCTTTGGAATTGATTTCTTTCTATTATAAATCTTCACTCTTTCTTCCTCTTTAGCTTCAGGTTTTGCCTCTATAAACTCCCCCTCAACCTTTACATCACCACCTTCCATATCCTCTGTTTCAACAGTTTTATCATTATCACTCTTTTCTTCATACACTAACCTATCAATTAAACTTACTCTTTTGCTCATATCAAGATTTGCTCCCATAATATCCCAGATATACAGATTAGCCACAGCCTTAAAAGGTAATCCTTTGTTTAATGGAAAAACATTTAAAGCTGGACCACTTGGTGTATCATCATCTGCAACATTTTCACCAACATATACCACCATTCTCCTATCATTCTCAGCATCCACCATCTGTTCATCCATGTCTTCATTAATCACATAATCTGAGACATTCAATTCATCTTCAACACCTCTATCACTCATCTCATTAAACTCAGGTATATCCATAAAGCTAAAATCACCTGCACCTTCAGTATTACCATCATTGTTATCATCTTGACCATCTGAATCATCACCATTCTTCTTCTTATCTTCAGGCATATCATTCTGCTCATGATCATCATCTTTATTCTCCCCCTTGCCTGAAGATTCCCTAGCAGGCAACAAAACTTTATCAACTGCATCTTCAACAACTGCCAACCTATTTTGTAAATCAATAATTTCCTCCCTCTGCTTCTTTATCAACTCACCCTGAGCAGCCAACATAACCTGTTGCTCCCTTCTCAAAGCTCTTTCCCTCTCAAACTTAGTCCAAATCAGCTTGACATCATGTACCAGATCAGCAATAGTCAATTCCCCAGTTACATCACTAGCCTCATCAACATTGAAGTGTGACCTCCTAGATGAATCATCGACTATATCTGCCACTGCAGATGTCCCTTTGTTATTGGTACTGGGACCTACATTTGAATCATCACCCATAGATTCATCAAATATAGTTGCCTCTGGTTGGGTCTTATTGATGTTACCACTATCCTGCCCTGCCAGTGAGCTAGAAACAGTAGTGGCAGCCCTTCCAGAATGAACATTTTCATCAAGTATGTTCACCTGTTGTGGTGGATCATTTGACTGAGACTGTGGAGAAACAGGAATCTCCACAGCCTGTTTAGCCTTCTTGGATTTCTTGGCTTTTCTTTGGGTAGGCTGTTGGTTCCCTTGTTTTCTTTTGGTGCCACCTCCTGATGTGTGTTCAGAACCAACTTGTGTTGTTGGCCTGTCATCATTTGGTCCAGGTAGTGTTGGTAATACACCACCAGTGGCAGAAGGAGCAACTAACATTGTAGAAAATAATGCAGTTTCCTTCTTGGAAAAAGTATTTTGATACTGGTTCATGGCTCTAATAGTCCTCAAAGATAGAGTAGAACTAACTATTACACTATCCTCTGCTGGCAAATTTGACAATTGAGTATTCAATAAAAGCTGAACAAATCTAGGGTACATAATGAATGTATCACCCTTTACATTCCTAATCATATTATCTAAGATAAACCTAGACATATTAAATTTAATACCATGTGCCAAGCAGATAATAGGATATGCAATACTAGAACTAAATTCATTAAAACTAATTCTCTTTTGTGACAAACATACCAGAAAAGTATGAATGTAGAACTTCCACTTAGGACAGAACCATGATTTCAAGAAAGTATATTCTGATCTTGCTTTTCCAGAACCTTCATACCCCATATCATTTATACCTTTAAACAAATCAACTCTTGATAATTCCAGAATTCCTCTTTCATCATCAAACTGCAGAAGTTCTCTAAGAACAATCTCAGTCACCATTACCTTCTTACCCTTGACAGTGGAATGAATGTGAGTAATTCCATTAACATTCCCTTCCTTTGCGTTCTGCCAGAATTCTTGAATGTGTGATCGTATCAATCTTGGAGCGACAGTAAGGGCATAAGTAACTGGACAGTTACTCAAGAAATCGATAATAGGATGAAAATAATCATCTGCAAGTTCTTTGTTCAAGAAAGCCCTCATATTGTGTTCAGAATGAACACTTAGCGTAGAAGTACCAGAATCAGATGAAGATGACGATGCCATTGATGAAATTGATGAAAGAACGAAGAGCGGTTTACAATAAACAAATCCAAACGAAAGCGATTATTGAAGGGTTTTGAAAATTTTGAAAGCGTAATTGAAAAAGTGAAGTATTTTAGTACTTATATGATGACAGTGCCAAGCCCTAAAAATAGAACTAACAGTGGCACTGCTAGTTAAACCCAGCAGGGGCACAACTTACAAATAAGCCCAACAGGGGTACCTCACTTGGTCAATTATAGTCAACCCTGGTTAACCATCTAACAAAGCTAACAGCGGCTGATAGTCTAGCAGGGGCATCCGACCAAGGAAACTCCAGCTTAGAACTAACAGGGGCATAAACTTAGCTTTATTAGAAAAAGAACCGTATTTTTTTTTATTTTTTTTTTAACCAAAATAAGAAGCAACACAGAAAACATTAGACTCCAGCTCAAGTGATGTCTCTTGACAGTGGCTGAGTCCTGCAATATTAAACTAAGAAAAACAACCAGCAGGGGTTAATCTACACAAATATACAGCAGGGGTTTAAAATACATTGACAGTGGCATAAGTAAACTAACAGTGGCACCAACTGTTATCATGATGAAGCTAACAGTGGCAACACTTGACCCTGTCACACACAATATACTTCACCCCTGTTAGTATCAAATCCAGACCAAAACACTAAGTGAGATTGATCATACCAATATTAGTTATCAAAAATGTAAATCTTCCTACATCAAATGATTTTGTAAAAAGATCTGCAAGTTGATTATCAGTATGAATTTTAAAAATATGAATCAATCTTTTATCATAACAATCTCTTATAAAGTGATATCTGATCTCAATGTGTTTGGTTTTTGAATGCTTAACTGGATTTTGAATGATAATAATAGCAGAGGTATTATCAATATAAATAGGAGTGTTCATGAAAGTCAAACCATAATCCAACATTTGATTCTGAATCCAAAGAACCTGTGCACAGCAACCTGATGCTGCAACATATTCTGCTTCTGCTGTAGATGTGGAAACTGTGGTCTGCTTCTTGCATTGCCATGACACTAACCTATTTCCAAGAAATTGACATCCTCCACTTGTTGATTTTCGATCCATGTTCTCACCACCATAGTCACTATCTGTGAAAGCCTTAAGCTCAAAATCTGATCCTTTAGCATACCAAAGTCCCAAATCTGGTTGACCTTTCAAGTATCTAAAGATCCTTTTCACAGCATACATGTGTGACTGCTTTGGATTGGTTTGGTACCTAGCACAAAGACACACTGCAAACATAATATCAGGCCAAGATGAAGTTAAATACATCAAAGAACCAATCATTGACCTGTACAAGTGCACATCTACTTCCTCTCCCTCAGAGTCAGAATTAAGATGTTTGTGTGCCTCCATAGGAGTGCTAGCTATCTTTACATCTTTATAACCAAATTTATTCAAAATATCCTGCACATACTTCCCTTGGTTAATAAAGATTCCATCTGTCTTCTGTTTAACCTGCAATCCTAAAAAGAAAGTGAGTTCACCCATTGAACTCATCTTGAATTTCTTATGCATTAAGCCCTCAAACTCTTTGCACAATGAATCCCTAGTTGACCCAAAAATAATATCATCAATGTGACACCCGGTCAAAATAACCCAAAATTAGCACCGAATTTAAACTTTTAAAACACGTAATTACATACGTGTCAATACTCAAGTACACAAGTATTATATATATATGTATATATATAAACCGAAACGATTAATTAATAATCGCAAAGACACGAATTTAACAAAACGTAGAAACTCAAAATGAAAGCGAGCGAAAAACATTTTTAAACAAAGTATTATTATTGAGGATAATAATTACGTACTCCATTTTAAATTTAAATACATTTTGGATACTGAAAACTATCTGTACATTTTAAGTTAAACAAAGATATATTTTTATATCTCTTTAAAAAGTATTTTTATAAAATACTTTGATTTAAAACGTATACGATTCTATTTTTAGAAAATTATCATTTTAAAAGATTTTACTATTTTACGATCGGATACGCAAACACGGGTCGAAAAGTCCCCATCTACCTCAATAATTGAGGCCGGTTATAATAACCCGACCTCAATTATTTTCACACACACGAACACATATTTTGATCTCTCTCGGTCTCTTGCTCCCTCCCTCTCTCGGCTTTCATCTTCAACAACAACAACAATCATCAACATCATCATCACCACCTTCTTCTTCTTTTTGGATCATCACCATCACCATCGTGTTCATCTTCATCAACACCCACACGATTTCGTTTTCAAAAATTGTAAGGAATCGTTTCGTTTTTCCTTTTTATTTCGTGTTTAAACTACGTAATATAACATGTATTAGCTTTGTATTAAGTTGTTGTAAGCGGAATTTGGATTTAGAAATGGTTTTGTATGTTTTCTGTGCGTACAGAGTCGAACCAGTTACGTGAATCCGGCGGATTCATGATGAATCCGGCGGATTCCTACCCAGAAAACATGAACACGGCGGATTCAAGGGAATCCGGCGTATTCCCCAAACTTTGAGCCCAATCCGGCGGATTCGGGTGAATCCGGCGGATTCCCCTCGAAATCCATTGAATCCGGCGTATTGATTTAAATCCGGCGGATTCGACCCATTACCGTTTTACCCGGCGGGTACCTCGACTACCCGGCGGGTACCTAGCCCAGCCCAGTTTTCTGATTTCAATGTTAACTAAAACGAATACAAACATTTATATGGATACAATATACGTTTAAATAAACATTTTTACATGAAACAAACTTAATTATATTTTTGAAATATAATTGTAACCTGACGACTACGAGTCGTACCTTTTTACAAACTAAGTAATTAACTTTATACGTTTTCAAATAAGGATAAACGGCACGGTATACAAATGTACGAAAGGAGTTTATACAAAACAAACAATATTATATTTTCAAAATATAATCCCGAAGCACCACCAAAGGGCCGCGTATTTTATGAAACATCGAATGTAACACGTAACAAATACTTTAGAAGTAATCAACCACATGAACAACTAAACAAACGAACTACTACGCGTACACTTACAAACATACAATCTTGCGTGTTTAGGACGTTAGGAGATTACTGTTGGGATACGTACGCACAATAGGATTGCTCGCTCTACAGGTGAGTCTCACAGCCCCATTTTTACATGTTTTAAATATTGGGGTGAGATACAATGCTTACATGTTTTCGTGATCATATGTTATTTGATTAGCTAATATGATTATTAACTCAGGGAATTAAATGATTATTTAATTCAGTTAACTATATTAGTTACATTGTTTGGCTACCATTCTTTGGTCTTGATTAGCATTGTTAGATTTCACATTTGTCGCAAACCTGCGTTGGTTTGTTCCATGTGGCGAAATCTGCGTTGGTTTCATCACTGTTTAATTGCACATTGTTCGAAGACCTGCGTTGGTTTGTTCAATGTTACAAAACCTGCGTTGGTTTCATCATTGTCTAATTTCATATTGTTCAAAAACCTGCGTTGGTTTGTTCAATGTTCCGAAACCTGCGTTGGTTTCATCCTAGTTGATTTCGTTATTGTTTAGGGAACCTGCGTTGGTTCAAATCATTATTTAGTAACCGGAAATGGTTAAATCATTGTTTTGAAGCTTAATTGATAAATCACCATTTAGAAAACCTGCGTTGGTTTAAATCATTGTTTAGGAACCTGCGTTGGTTTAAAAATCATTGTTTGAGTAAATTGCTTAAATCACTATTCATTTATAACTGGTTATTATCGTCGGATAATCATATTGATCACATCAATGTTTTTGTTAAACCTGTGAGATTCACCAGCTTTATAGCTGACCTTTTAGTGTTGTATTCTCAGGTGCTCATCAACAGTAGGACTGGCCTACAGGATAAGCTAGCTATCACGAGTCGCATGCATCCATTTAGACATGAAGATTTTCTTGCATTATATTTTGTATAATGGTTATGTATTAAAATCTTCTGAAATTATTTTGCGAACTCACTACTATGTTTCAAACTTATGACTTAAACTTTGTACTACTTTTGAAAACTTATGTAATGTAATATATTTTCTACAACGTCTCATTTAGAGTCGTTTGCTTGTACTTTGGTGTTTTGATATTTGATTAGTCACGCCCAAAAACAATCGCTTCCGCAAAGCATGAAATTGGGGGTGTGACAGATTGGTATCAGAGCCTAAGGTTATAGCGAACTAGGTTGCATGTAGTGGGCCTAGACTATGACCGTTAGGCAGTATTCCTCATTAGATATAACTGGTTCAGGGATTTCATCATACAAGTTTAATTTAACATAGCCTGATCAACTATGTACAATTAAATAAAGATGATGTAAGATCTGAAAGGGGTTATGTTGAACAGGAATGCATTAGTTGACTCTGATCACGAGAGAACCGGGACTCATAATTGTTTTATGCTAGTCACGACTAGGTGGACGATATGTATATATGGTTTATACAATTAGGCTATTATATAGTATGGATAATAATACGCCTCAGATACTTGTTAACATAATCAATGATAAGATACATTTTAGAATTTGCCTATGGTAAGTTGATCTAGTCAGGAAATACAGTATCGGGATGTGCCCTACCTGAGAGGGTTATCTCTTCGAAATAGGCTTACCCTAGGTAGAGATTAAAACTTCAATATCTTATTTGACATCAACTGGTCATCAGAGGACCATCCTTCGCTCACCCATCAGTTTTAACATTCGAATCCAGTATTTCTTTAAGTACAAATCTTTTCCTACCACCTATCATATTCCGCTTAACTGCTGATACATGTACGGATGTAATATCCCTTTCACTTTTGTAAACCCTAATCCTCGTAATCATTTGAACTCGCATGTTAAATGATTGTAATCTTCTTTATTCTACACTATTGATTGTCATTTGTGTTGTGGTATATTATTGTTATATATACAACTACGATGATCATATTCTTATACGAAACTCTGACATGTCCCTTATCTTCATTGAAGGAACATGCCTCCACGTCGCCAATTCACTCAAGCTCAGGTCGATCGACTGGTTGCTGACGCAGTAAGTGCTGAGCGACAACGATCCAGCGGCGCTGAAACACCACCAAATGCCCCTGTAGTGAAACCCTGCACCTACAAAGACTTCCTCAACTGCAATCCTTTGACCTTCAAAGGCACAGAAGGTGCCATTGGGTTGTTGCGATGGATGGAGAAGACAGAAGCAGTCTTTCGCATCTGCAGTTGCCCTGAGAACTGTAAGGTCAAGTTCTCCACCTACACTTTCATGGATGATGCTCTGACATGGTGGAACACTTATGCTGACTCCATAGGCCAAGACATTGCTCTGGAAACTCCCTGGGATGATCTGAAGAGAATGCTCAAGGATGAGTATTGTCCTAGGGATGAAATTCAACAGCTTGAGGCAGAATTCTGGAATCTCTCCACTCAAGGGAACGACATTGCCAGCTACACTTCTCGATTTAATCAGTTGGCCCACCTGTGTCCATCTATGGTGGATACGGAATCCAAGCGAATTGAGCGCTATGTCTGGGGACTTCCTCCACAAATTCAAGGGATGGTTACTTCATCCAACTCTCCTACATTTCATGGTACTGTGCGCATGGCACATAAGCTGATGACACAGATCGTTCGCCAAGGAACGTCTGTTGTCAAGAGTACTGTAAACCACCCTAGTGATAACAAGAGAAAACTTGAGGGAAATCCTGATAATCAAAGCTCGGCTACCAAAAAGCCTGCAACCATCAAGGCCAACACCTCTGGGTCTGAAAACAAGAAAGAGTACGCTGGAACCAAGCCCTTCTGCTCAAAGTGCAAACGCCATCATGATGGGCCTTGTGGCGACCACTGTGAGAAGTGCAAGCGTTTTGGGCATCTTGCTAAAGATTGCCGTGTGAAAGCCTGTTTTGAATGTGGAACTGTAGGTCACTACAGAAATGACTGTCCGAATCTAAAGGACAAGAACATCGGCCCTGCTCGAGGAAGAGCCTACGTACTCAGAACTAGGGATGACGACCAGAACCCTAGACTCATTGACTTGCTCAACACTGGTATGGTCACTCATACATGACCTAATTGCTTTACACTGTTTACATGGATAGATATTACTTGTTGCTTGATATCTTTTATGTTTTTCCTAGATCCTAACTGTACGATAGGGTTAGGGCAAGGTGACAATTTAGGTTCTATAGTTTCTTTATGAGACGAGGTTTAGCTTGCATAAGTGTTGGGATAACAAATCCTACATTGTTTTATACCGGAAAACACACCGGTTAATATTTTTATGAAAACAATGGGTCACATCCCATATAAAGCTAATGTAGGCTGAATCATTTCGTTTCTATAGGAGACTGATAGAGTCTAAGGTGGGCTACTAGTGCAAAAAGTAGTTGTACTCAAGCAATTGGCTAAACGACAAACTTTGTCCTACCGACCAAACCATCAAGGATTTACTGAATTACTTTAAGCTACTAGTACACATTGTAGCTACTCCCTAGTGATCGACTGGACTGATCATGTAGGCACAATAGTTAAAACATCTTGAAACCTCATTTCGAACTCCTTAGTTGCCGGAAGGGCACTAGTTCAACAAGGGGAGATAGACAACTCTAGATAGGTGTTGTCAGACTTACGTAGATAACACGCAATCTACAACTTAAATACAACGATAAATACTACGAACAAATTTCGGGACGAAATTCTCCTAACAAGGGGAGAATGTGACACCCGGTCAAAATAACCCAAAATTAGCACCGAATTTAAACTTTTAAAACACGTAATTACATACGTGTCAATACTCAAGTACACAAGTATTATATATATATGTATATATATAAACCGAAACGATTAATTAATAATCGCAAAGACACGAATTTAACAAAACGTAGAAACTCAAAATGAAAGCGAGCGAAAAACATTTTTAAACAAAGTATTATTATTGAGGATAATAATTACGTACTCCATTTTAAATTTAAATACATTTTGGATACTGAAAACTATCTGTACATTTTAAGTTAAACAAAGATATATTTTTATATCTCTTTAAAAAGTATTTTTATAAAATACTTTGATTTAAAACGTATACGATTCTATTTTTAGAAAATTATCATTTTAAAAGATTTTACTATTTTACGATCGGATACGCAAACACGGGTCGAAAAGTCCCCATCTACCTCAATAATTGAGGCCGGTTATAATAACCCGACCTCAATTATTTTCACACACACGAACACATATTTTGATCTCTCTCGGTCTCTTGCTCCCTCCCTCTCTCGGCTTTCATCTTCAACAACAACAACAATCATCAACATCATCATCACCACCTTCTTCTTCTTTTTGGATCATCACCATCACCATCGTGTTCATCTTCATCAACACCCACACGATTTCGTTTTCAAAAATTGTAAGGAATCGTTTCGTTTTTCCTTTTTATTTCGTGTTTAAACTACGTAATATAACATGTATTAGCTTTGTATTAAGTTGTTGTAAGCGGAATTTGGATTTAGAAATGGTTTTGTATGTTTTCTGTGCGTACAGAGTCGAACCAGTTACGTGAATCCGGCGGATTCATGATGAATCCGGCGGATTCCTACCCAGAAAACATGAACACGGCGGATTCAAGGGAATCCGGCGTATTCCCCAAACTTTGAGCCCAATCCGGCGGATTCGGGTGAATCCGGCGGATTCCCCTCGAAATCCATTGAATCCGGCGTATTGATTTAAATCCGGCGGATTCGACCCATTACCGTTTTACCCGACGGGTACCTCGACTACCCGGCGGGTACCTAGCCCAGCCCAGTTTTCTGATTTCAATGTTAACTAAAACGAATACAAACATTTATATGGATACAATATACGTTTAAATAAACATTTTTACATGAAACAAACTTAATTATATTTTTGAAATATAATTGTAACCTGACGACTACGAGTCGTACCTTTTTACAAACTAAGTAATTAACTTTATACGTTTTCAAATAAGGATAAACGACACGGTATACAAATGTACGAAAGGAGTTTATACAAAACAAACAATATTATATTTTCAAAATATAATCCCGAAGCACCACCAAAGGGCCGCGTATTTTATGAAACATCGAATGTAACACGTAACAAATACTTTAGAAGTAATCAACCACATGAACAACTAAACAAACGAACTACTACGCGTACACTTACAAACATACAATCTTGCGTGTTTAGGACGTTAGGAGATTACTGTTGGGATACGTACGCACAATAGGATTGCTCGCTCTACAGGTGAGTCTCACAGCCCCATTTTTACATGTTTTAAATATTGGGGTGAGATACAATGCTTACATGTTTTCGTGATCATATGTTATTTGATTAGCTAATATGATTATTAACTCAGGGAATTAAATGATTATTTAATTCAGTTAACTATATTAGTTACATTGTTTGGCTACCATTCTTTGGTCTTGATTAGCATTGTTAGATTTCACATTTGTCGCAAACCTGCGTTGGTTTGTTCCATGTGGCGAAATCTGCGTTGGTTTTATCACTGTTTAATTGCACATTGTTCGAAGACCTGCGTTGGTTTGTTCAATGTTACAAAACCTGCGTTGGTTTCATCATTGTCTAATTTCATATTGTTCAAAAACCTGCGTTGGTTTGTTCAATGTTCCGAAACCTGCGTTGGTTTCATCCTAGTTGATTTCGTTATTGTTTAGGGAACCTGCGTTGGTTCAAATCATTATTTAGTAACCGGAAATGGTTAAATCATTGTTTTGAAGCTTAATTGATAAATCACCATTTAGAAAACCTGCGTTGGTTTAAATCATTGTTTAGGAACCTGCGTTGGTTTAAAAATCATTGTTTGAGTAAATTGCTTAAATCACTATTCATTTATAACTGGTTATTATCGTCGGATAATCATATTGATCACATCAATGTTTTTGTTAAACCTGTGAGATTCACCAGCTTTATAGCTGACCTTTTAGTGTTGTATTCTCAGGTGCTCATCAACAGTAGGACTGGCCTACAGGATAAGCTAGCTATCACGAGTCGCATGCATCCATTTAGACATGAAGATTTTCTTGCATTATATTTTGTATAATGGTTATGTATTAAAATCTTCTGAAATTATTTTGCGAACTCACTACTATGTTTCAAACTTATGACTTAAACTTTGTACTACTTTTGAAAACTTATGTAATGTAATATATTTTCTACAACGTCTCATTTAGAGTCGTTTGCTTGTACTTTGGTGTTTTGATATTTGATTAGTCACGCCCAAAAACAATCGCTTCCGCAAAGCATGAAATTGGGGGTGTGACAATCAACATAAACCTGTACCAACAATATATCTCTATGAACCCTCTTGGTAAACAAAGTCTTGTCAATAGTACCTCTCTTGAATCCATTCTTGAGAAGATACTCAGATAGAGTATCATACCAAGCTCTTGGTGCTTGATGTAATCCATACAAAGCTTTCTTCAATCTACACACTCTATCTGGATATGTTGGATCTTCAAATCCTGGTGGTTGGCACACATACACCTCATCATCAATTAGACCATGAAGAAAAGCACCCTTCACATCCATTTGATAAACTTTGAAATCCTGATAAGATGCATAAGCTAAAAATAACCTAATAGCTTCTATTCTAGCAACAGGAGCAAAGACATCATCATAATCAATTCCTTCTTCCTGTGTGTACCCCTGTGCTACCAACCTTGCTTTATTCTTTATCACTATTCCTCTTTCATCTCTCTTGTTCTTGAAAATCCACCTTGTGCCTATAGCTTTCTTTCCTTTTGGTAGATCAACCAAATCCCATACATCTTGCAGTTTGAACTGCAACAATTCCTCTTGCATTGACTCTATCCAACTTGGATCTTTGAGAGCTTCCACTGCCTTCTTTGGTTCCATCTGGGAAAGAAAACAAACATATAGTGAAGTATGTAAGTCTTCTTCTCTTACCTTGGTTTGATGTCTAGTCTGAATAGAAGAGCTAATATCACCAATGACCAAATCCAAGGAGTGATCTTTGTGAACCAGATACTTAGATGTGGATGTATCAAGTAATTCTCTTTCCAAATTAGGACCCAAAAGATTATCCATTTCTGATTCTGAAAAAGAATCTCTTTCTTCTCTTTCTTTTGAAGGCTTTGGAGTTGCTTCAGAATCTGACAAAGAAGTCCTTTCCAAGACTTGAAATGGAGAACTTTGTTCAAAATACTTTGGAGATTCATGCTCTCCTTCTGAATCATGCTCTGAATCTGTATGAGAACCATTTGAAGTAAATGGTTGATGATCTGTTGGAGTTGAACCATCTTCATCCTTGTTTGAACCATTTTTGCCAGTTGACCCACTTGTATCATCTGAAGGTCCATCTTCCTCTTGTTGCTCTGATTGAAATGCTTCTGGAGGATCTGGAGACCAAATAGGAAACAATACATACTTCAAGTCATCCTTTTTAGTCTGACTTGAGCCTGAAAGCCCATCTTCACCTGCATCATTACCTGCATCTGTACCTGCACTAGTAGACAAATCTGGATATCTAAAAGCATGGGTTAGTGCATCAATATCAAACAATACTTCTGGACCTTTTCCTTCTACATTTGATGTATTTTCATTAAAGGTCACATCCATGGTCTCATCTATGATCCTAGTTCTTTTATTAAATACTCTATAAGCCTTGCTTTGAATAGAGTATCCAACAAATACAGCCTCATCTACCTTACTCTGAAACTTACCAAGATGATCCCTGGTATTTAAGACATTACAAGGACATCCAAATGGTTTTAAAAAGCTAACCAAAGGTTTTCTCTTAAAGAATAACTCATAGGGTGTCTTGTTATGAGGTTTAATGATCAAAATCCTATTCAAAACATAACAAGCAGTGCTGACTGCCTCTGCCCAAAAGGACATTGGAAGTTTAGCATCTGCTAGCATGCTTCTAGCAGCCTCAATTAGTGTCCTATTCCTCCTTTCAGCTACTCCATTTTGTTGTGGAGTCCTAGGTGCACTAAACTGTCTTTTTATACCTTTCTCCTCACAGAACTTATTCATCTCATGATTCTTAAATTTTGTCCCATTATCACACCTGATGATCTTAACCTTTTGATTAGTTGAATTCTCAATCCTAGTTATGAATGATCTAAGTATTTCACCTGTCTCATCCTTGGTCCTAAGAAAGAATACCCAACTCATTCTAGAATAATCATCAGTTATCACCAAACAGTAAGATTTCTTCCCTTGACTAGCTACATTGGTAGGGCCAAACAAGTCCATATGTAACAGGTGTAAGGGAGTGGTATTGGAATTCACAAGCTTGGTCTTATAAGAGGTCTTGTGTTGCTTGCCTTTGAGACAAGCTACACAGTGGTCACTACATTCAAATAACTTTTCAGGTAAGCCTCTCACTAGCTTATTCCTAACAAGTTTATTCATGGTCTTGTAATTCAAGTGACACATCCTCCTATGCCATAGTTCAGATTCAGAAACAGTAGCTTTAGAAATAAGACAGTTAACATTTTGAGATTCCATCTTGTTTAGATTACTACAGTATACATTATCCTTTCTTGGAACTCTCATTAAAATTTTATCTTCAGGTATTTTGAGTTTTTCAGAAAGTATAAGGCATTATGTGTCAGTGAAATAAACAAGATTTTGCTTATCTGTGATTTGACTCACACTAAGCAAATTATATCTCAATTGCTCAACTTAATACACATCATTAAAAGTAAGCTTACTGCTTTTTACCTTACCTTTTCCAGTGATCTTTCATCCTTTACGATTGCTGCCAAATGCTACATCTCCTCCATTAAATGCTTTGAAGTCCTGCAGCTTTTCCCTATCTCCAGTCATGTGCCTTGAGCAGCCAGAATCAATGTGCCATAAGCTCTTTGGCTTGCCCTGCACATATAAAAAGAGAACATATTAGTTTCTCTTGGGAACCCAAACCAATTTGGCTTTGGGTTTCCCATGAGCATTTTTGATATCAACCCTCTTAAAGGTGATTGATCTCAATGCTCCATTGATTTTGGATACATTTGATGTAGATGCATTCTTATGTTTCCAAAAACAATCTGTTTTAGACCTGATAGGGGTTAATGGTCTAACAGTGGTCACCTTCAAATTCGTATTTATTACCCTAGCAGTGGTAGCTTTACTTGGTATAAACATTCTTTTGAAATGTTTAACACCAGCAGAGGTACCATGCATGACAGTGGTCAAACCCTCCCCTGTTCTTGTCTTGCCTCTGTTAGCCTTTGACAGTGGCACTGCTGCAGCATTAACAGGGGCTGCAGCCTTGCCTCTGTTTGGCTTAATTTTCAACATTTGTCCTTTACCACTGTTCCTATTATTTTTAGGATTGTAGTAACAGTCCTGTTGAAGATGATTATACCTACCACAAATAAAACATGATTTTCTTTTCACACATTCAAACCCATTACCCAGCCTTTGTGAAACCAATTGGTTCCAATTTCTCTGATTACCCTTGGGAATGGATTTATTTACATTATTTGCAGTATTTAAATCAGACCTGTTTGATTTACATGCACATTTATCACACTCAGATTTATCTTTTGACATATCTTTTAATTCAGGATTGACTCTTTTGTGCACATAACCTAGACCAGATCTAGATTTATTGGATTTTCTAACTTGATCTATCTGAGCCTTTGCTTTCTCAACAAACAACTTTTTACCCTCTTCTAGTTTAGTACTATTTAGTTCAGAAACTAGACCAGTAATAGGCTTAACACAATCATCCACAGAAATACCACTAGATGAGCTATCACTATCACTCTCATCTTCCTCAGTCCAATCAGATACATCCACTTTATCAAAATTTACATTATTGGCACAATTAGCTACTGGATCTACCTTTTTAACCTCCTCAGACACACCTACCTTAAGTTTTTCTAAGTCAAACTCAAGTTTAGATGGGAAGTAAGTATGATTATAAGGTGGGGGTACAGCATTAAGGTTGTAACCTAATCCAATTTTTAATTTATCATGAATTTGAGACTTGATTAAGTTTTGAACACCTTTTGAAGCATTTTCCAATTCATCAACTTTCAACCTTATTGAGTCTTTATCAGAAATTGCCTCAGCCAACTTTGCACTTAGCATATCAACTTTTGTTTGTAAAGCTTTCTTTTCCCAATTCAGATATTTAATATCTAAGTGAAATTGTGATTCATTTTTTTCAAAAGCTTTTATCTGTCTTTCTAAGTTTTCAATAGCTAAAGTTGCATGTTGACTCTTTTCCACACTAGCTTTCAATTCATTACACACAACCATATTATGATCCCTATAAAATTTAACCATTTTCTTACATGTAGGAGAACATAATTTAGATTGTACCTCATATGGAATGTCTGAAGGCTCTGGTTCTTCTGTGACAGCCATTAAAGCTTGATTCTTGACTACAAGCTCTTCCTGGTCACTCCAGTCAAATCCTCCCATTCCATCTTGTGCAACCAATGAATCTGAAGTGGTGTTCTGAACAGGTACCAATCTTCTTTGTGGACCAGAACTATTTCTTACAATACCATTAGAAGTATTCTGAGATCCTCCAGCCTGTGTGCTCTTGCATTCTCTAGCAAAGTGTCCCATCTTTTGACAGTTGAAACACTCCACCTTGCTCTTGTCAAAACCAGCTACACCATCTCTCTTGTAAGTAAAGTTTCTGTTCCCTGACCTCTGCATAAACCTTTTTGCCCTTATAGTAATCATAGCCATCTGCCATCTCAAATCCATCTCTTCAAGATCCTCTTCATTTACCTGTTCCAAATCCTCTGTTGTTAAGGATGAATTCACATGACTTGCAAAGAAAGCTTCCAAGACATTATCATTAGCACCAGATGTGCTACATCTACCAGATTCACCAACAGACACAAAAGCAGCATTGTTAGAGCTACCATTGGACTGTTTTAGAGCCAACACCTCAGGCTCAAAGTTTCTCAGATCATTGTATAGATCTTCAATCTCCTTTTCTTCAAGATCTGCACTTTGTCTAAGTCCCACAGTGTACATATTCCAATCTGTGCCTAATTATCTTAGAAACTTCCTATTCAAATCATCCTTATCAATCTTGACATTGTGATTTTCAAGATCACCCACAAGTTTTTGAAATCTATCAAAAGTCTGAGTCAAAGTTTCAGACTTTACACCTGCAAAGTTTTCAAATTGTTGTTTGAGAAGAGATCTCTTATTCTTCTTGGTGTTGTCATTACCACCAAATCTCTTAACAATTGCTTCCATGAGAACCTGAGCATCTTCACAGTTTTCAAATTTCCTTTGATACTCATTAGGAATAGACAAAAGTAGAGTACTTAATGCCTTCCACTCTGTTGCTCTTTCTTTCCTCTCTGCATCAGTCTTTGGTGGTGGTCTTTCCTCCTTTTTACCATCTGCATCCTTAGTATAGTTTGGTCCATTAGTAACCACCTCCCACATCATATAATCCGTAAGCAACATGTATTGCCTAATCCTAGTCTGCCATAGCTCAAACTCATCAGGTTTGAGCATGGGAATCTTTGTAGCTTGTATACCTTCCATTGTTTCAGTAGACATCTTGTTATTTGTTGAAAAAGCTGCGAAATTCAATTACCTTCTTCAAGATCAAAGTAATATCAAGCTATGATACCACTTGATGATCCCAGATTGAGATCTTAGTATGTATTACTTTGATTGATTATTAATAAGCTTGCGGAATAGTTTATTAATAACTTGAAGAACAAACTTGTATATAACAGAATATCTAACCAAAAGCTTCAATATTATTATCAATAATACGAACACACAATTGTGTTAGGGTTTACAACCTTGAAGCTAATAACTAGAATGAATCGTATCTTATAGGGTTTTACAGGATCTCTATTTATAACATATAGAGTCCTTTACAGAATCAAACATATTAGAAATCCTCATCTACTCCTAACATAACTCTAACCAACTTTATCTAACCAACAGTGGTTATCTATATATCTAACAGGGGTAGTACTCGTATATTACTAACAGAGGTTGAGTACTTGATACAAAATACAAATTACACGTTCAACAGTGGCACTGTTAGACTAAAACTTATTGACAGTGGCACTGTCAATACAAAAACTCTAACAGCGGTGAACTTCTTCTAACAGCGGCAATCATACTTGTATTCTGAGCAGATCTGACAGTGTCTCAGGTCTCAACAGTAATTGTTTAGTTTGATGTTGATTAGTGTTATTAAGATCATTAGTAACCATAGTACATGGTGAAAGTGATAAAATCATGATTAGTGTTCTTCAGTGAATTAATGGATTTTGCTAAATTCTTGTGAATTCAAGTAATAAGCTTAAAAGTGTAATTAGAAGTGTTAATAGAGTATGATTATGATGTGAAGCAAGTATTTAAAGTGGTAGGTTGATTATGAAATGTTGAGTTAAAGATTGATTATGAACATGAAAGATGAAATTGATTAGCTTAATGAAAAATGACCATGGTTTCATGAGTTAGTGATTATTAGTTGAAAGAATTGTTATAGTATGATAGTGATGATGAAAGAATGAAAGAATGAGTAGTCAATTAAAAGTTTAGTTTAGTTAACCCAAATGAGTGATAGGTTAATGATTTGATTAGTTAATTATGATGATTTAGTAGTTGCTAAATATGTTGTTATATTTATGTGTTTCATGATAGGTGCTCAAGGAAATGGTTTCATAATCAAGTGATAAAGTGTATAACTGCCCAAAAAGCAAAGGTGAGTGACATATGAATTAAATGGGTAATGATTGTGTGTTCCGGATTGCATATCTGCAAGAGGGTCACATAATCAATGAAAGTGATTAGTTATACTTTATTTTAATGATTGTTGTTAATCATTGTTGTTAGTAGTTGATTAGCTTGATTAGTAAATTGTTAATTAGTGGGGTAAGATGTGAACAGTGTGTAGTAAAGATTAGTTGTAATTAGATTAGTTAACCTATGGTAGTTATGATTGTGATTAAAATAGTTAATGTATATTAGCTATGATTATGAATAGATTGATTAGTAAATTGCTACTTGATTGTAATAATTGCAAGATGTGATGATTAGTTGAAAGAAGTTGAAAGTAGTTGTTCAGTGATAACAGATGATTAGATTTGCTAACTTATGTTAGCCGTACAGTGATTAGATTAGCTAACTTGTGTTAGCTAGTATGATTAGAGTAGCTAATGTAATTAACTACAATTGTAATTATCTGATCAGATGTTGCAGCACATGTGCCCAGCAGAAAGATGAAAGCAGATTCGATCAGAGAAAGATTTGGTTTCATGATTACTCAGTAGTATTCGTTTATGCAAATATGTATTATTGATATTTGCCATATGTTGATTAGTTTTGTGAATTAGTCATTCAATTACTTATGTACTCATTAAGCTTTATGCTTACTCTGTTCAGTGTTTTATATTGTAGGTGTAACATCCTCTTTTGGGCCTAGGTTCCAAACAACAGACTTAGAAGGGGAATAAAAAAAAATTATAACATGTATACTGGGTTTGGTTGTTAGGCTGACCTAACTTATTTCATTTCTCTCAAACCTTTTTCACTCTCAAGAACACACACACTAACACAAATTTGTGACCATAAACAAGAATTAAAAAAAGAAGGAAGCTGCAATCTGGTGATTTATATCTGAATTCTTCATCATCTTCACCATCTTCATTATCTTGTTCATCTTATTTCTCCATTTTTTATTGTAAGTTGCTAGCTTTGATTTCTTTGAGCTAACTTGATAGAATTAGGTCATAATTGATACTTGAATGATTGAATTGTTACTGAAGTTGTTTGAATCATCATCATTTCCTTGCTCTTCTTTGATCTTAAGTGTTTGAATTATCAATGCATAAATGGGTTTTGATTGAATCATGTGGGTTAAGATTAGGTGAAAGGAATTGAGCTTGCATGTTGTTGAAAATGTTACATTAGGTTTATTTGAGGTTATTGATATAATTAAATAGCTTAGAAAACTGAGTGTGATATGTTTGATGATGTTTTGTTAGTGAAATTGGGTTTTGAGTTCGTGCATAAAGTGTTGCAGGTCTGTTGTGTTGCTAGAAAACGCACGAACGCGATCCCAGTCTATATTTCGGATCGCGTTCCATAGTTATAAAGTGTCACGGGTCAAATTTGTTTTTGGGAACGCGATCCTAGCCCTGTTCCCGGATCGCGTTTCATAGTTAAAATTGGTTACAGAATGATTTTGGTCGTTGTAACGCGATCCAGCTTCCTTGTGCCCGGATCGCGTTAGTCTATGTATTTTGAGTCTATTTGATTTTGTTCTTTGGAACGCGATCCAGCCTCCTAGCCCGGATCGCGTTTGCAAGTGAAAAATGGTAACAAAATGTTTTTGAACTGTTGAACGCGATCCCACCACCTCAAGCCCGGATCGCGTTTGCATGTTTTAATTTGACAATTTTGATAACTTGTGACTTGTATACTTGTGATAATTAAATAGTATTGAATGTATATTTTGTGCACTTATTAGACATATATACTTGAGTAGAATACTACGAATCCAAATATGATAATCTAACTCGGGTTTTGGTTGTGTTTTCAGATAAAGCGAAGACTCAGTAACATAAGACCACTAAGTGGAGACTGTGATCGTAAGGGTGAGTGGATCATTGACTCTCAGTCTAAGTCAGTTGTAACAATCTGGTTACAACAGGTAAACTTGGTTTTACTGTTTATAATGTTAAAATTTACATATTGCCATGAGAATTGTGGATTATGTGAATTGTTCAGAGGTCAACATGGATTGGGTTTGGGTACTATTACTTGAACAACACAAGTGCCTTACACATGTGTTGTTTATTGAAATTGTGTTGTAAGTAGCAATAGTACCAAGCTATCAGTTAGATCACTGAATTGGCCTTCAGTGGTTGTAAGTGTTACTTGGGGGCCACCGCGGCAGTAGGGTTCCTCAAGAACCACCGATCCTCTTTAAAGTTAGTTGTTTATGATGCTTAGCTATAAACAATTGTTAATCTAAGTTAGGTTGATGGTTATGATCTATTCACTTAGCTTTGTGCTAATCCCCCTCATTACTCCTTGCAGGTTAATCTTTTGAATGTGGGTAGTAAGAAGTTTGGGTTATGATGGGATGTTTGATGGCTCGCTCAGAATTGAAAATCATGTTAATGGTTGAACATTATGTTTTGGATCTATATAACACTTAAACTCAATGTTTGTAATTATTATGGTAACTAAACGTTGAAGATCTTGTATAAGTGGATTGCAGCTTTTTGGTTATATTATATGCAATCTATGATGTGATTATTAAATATGCGTTTCCGGTTTTTTTTTTTTTTTTAATTGTCTCGAAATTAGAGGGTGTTATAGTAGTTGCTTGGTTCGGTTGAACCAAATGGATAGCAGGATTAGATGTTGGTTACAAGAAGATAGCGTGGATAAGGAGCTTGCTTTATGGTTAGATAAGTTTCTTATTCTTTTAAATTATCGTTATGATTAGTCATTGTGTAAATCGCCCAAATGAGTTTTATGACACGAATTAGTTAAAGTGTAAAGTGGTTAAAGATTTATGATGTATGCCTTTGACTTAGTAAAGTCAAAGTGGAAAAGAAAGTAAATGATTAGTAGTAAAGTATGTGTTATAAAAGGGAAAGAAATGGAATAGGGTAAAGTGTTGAAAGTAAGTTTTGGTTGACTTTAATGTTGACCTATAGTTAATTATGTTGAAATGGTCAAGAGTGAGTGAAAGATGTAAGTGAAAGGGGTCAAAGTGTTTTTGAAATGGGAAACGGGTCAAAAGTGTCCAAATGGGCATTAATTGGGTCAAAACGTCAAAACAAGCCATGTTATAGGTATGACACTTGTTGCTCTTGGCTTAAGTGTCAAATGTATGGTAGAAAGTGTTGGTAAAGTATGAAGGTCAGAAACCAAGCGGTTTATGTTTCGACATGTTAAGGGAAAGAGCCGAAAATGGTCATAAATTGAATTACAGCCCAGATTTTGTAAAAACGCGTATTTTGAAAAAGTGTAAAAAGAGGAAGTTTCATTTTGGCATAATGGAAGTGCCTGCAAAACTTGGTAGTCTAATTCTTAACGAGTTAAAAGTTATGCGTGTCCAAAGTTCATGGTTTGGTATTAGTTTGTGTAGATCAGCAGAATTGCAAGAACTACCCGGCGGGTAAGGTTAGTACCCGACGGGTACTATGTTGGGTATTTGAACAGAAGTTGGGCTAAAACCGAGTACCCGGGGCGTAAGGGTGTTACCCGGCGGGTACCCTGCCTACCCAGCGGGTACCTGGCCAATTTCAGTGTTTTTAGTTTTGATCGCAAATTCTGAAAATGCATAAGTGTTTAAAAGTACTTTAGAGACCTCTTTTATTTCATAACTATTGAGTATGTGATGTTGAGTCCGGTGTTGACTACAAGTATGTTTTAAAGGTTGTAAAGTTATGTATAGTCAGTGGGACATTTATAAAAGAGTTTTGAGTATAAAAAAAAAAACGTTCAGATTTTCAGGGTGTTTCACTTATATCTCCAATTAAACTTTATATTCAAATCATTGATGATTTTAAAAGATTTAAACATGAAAAACTAAGTTGTAATCACATGCGATTGAACACAAAAGTATCAATCACGTATGATTAAAGAGTAATCAAATACAGATTTTCAAATCATTTACTATAATTATACAATTAAGTAAAAATCACGTTGAAATCATACATGAATTATCATATATCGGTAAATTGCTCATCAAATATCAATTTTTATATGAAAAATATATGTGATTATATAACAAATCACATGTGATTAAATGTACAATTGGCAATAACATATGATTTTTAATGAAAACAAATCCAATTTTTATAATTATATCTATAATTATTAATGTACAAGAATATTAAGTTGTAATCACGTGTTAATTAACATATACAATGAATAAATAATCGTTAACAAATTTTAATTTTTTATTATAAATCATATGTGATTATGTTGTAAAACCCGGCAAAGATGAAAGAAAAAAATTCGTCGAAAATATAGCTTGCGATATCTCTAATCGAAACGAAAAAACGCTGATTCCGGATATTTAATTTTTATAATTTATGGACATACGGTTTGTAAGATATTTAATTTAAGGGGTAAAAGTGAAAGTGAGTTTTGTAAAGAAATGAAGCAATCATATTGGTTCTCTCATTCCCTACTTTTTTATCATTATTATTTGAACCCACCTCTTATTAACAATACATGCATATACGTTGTTGTTTGTGTTTGTAAGAAGGATAGATGGTAGGCATCTCCCCTGACAAGGACGGAAACAACTCTTTGAGCTTACCTGTTAGGCTATTACCTCACATCCGGTTAAGGCTACCCACTTCGGTGGCTACCAAGCAATCGTGCTATAAGACAGTTTACTATTGTATGTGACATACTTTCATTTGTTTTATTGTATGTATTGAACTTGTAAATATCGTCTATTGTATGTAAACTTTCCTTTTTGGGTATGGCCAAAAAATGAAACTTTTCTATTTTGTCCTTACCCAAAAAGGAAAATTTACATACAATAGTCGATATTTACAAGTTCAATACATACAATAGTTTTTTTCAAAGTTCGACTCATACAACAGTAAAATGTGTAAAGTTTAATACATAACAAAATAATAAACCCTAAATTCATATAGTTCCTGTCAAAATTTAATTAAATGCCATCAACTTGGTTCAGATTTATCGTTGGCTATTGCGATTTAGAATCATCAAGAAATTATATATACGAGCATATTTGGTTTAAAAGGAATCAAACCGAAACTCATCGAATTCCTTTACTCAAAAGAATCGTAAGACGTACTTGAAATTCAACTCATTTATTTCAGATAAAATATTTCGTGAATCAAACACACTCTTGTCTTTGTTTTGCCTTTTTATAAAAAAAATGAAGTAAGGTACATGGTAATAGTGTTAATAAAGTCAACAGTTTCTTTTGATAATTTTGATGAAATTAATAACACGCAGTATTTATGTTTCCGACCATAGCTATTTTTACATGAAAACGAATATTATCCGAATAAACAACTAAATTACTTAATATATGTATATTTTATGAATTGTGTTATCATAAAATAAAGAGAAAACTCCATAAACCATACATGTGATTTACACACATTTTCACAGATCATACCCGAACTTTTTTTTCATGTTTTCGATACAATAAGTTTCAAGTTTGCTCGTAAATGGTACCTCCATCCAACTCCGTCTATTTTTGTCGTTAAGTTTTACCACGTGATTTGCACGGACGTATCATTTACGAGCAATTTTGAAACTTTTGGGTATCATTTACGAGCAATTTTGAAACTTATTGTATTGAAAATAGACGGAATTGGTAAAACTTAACGACAAAAATAGACGGATTTAGACGGAGGTACTATTTACGAGCAAATTTGAAACTTATTGTATCGAAAACATGAAGAAAAAAAGTTCGGGTATGATCTGTGAAAATGTGTGTAAACCACATGAATGGTTTATGGAAATTTCTCTAAAATAAATATCAAAATGAGAAGTTAGGTAGTTTATTTATTTATCTCAAAATAAATAGAGAAAATTGCCCATTTCGTCCCTGTGTTTGTCCAAAAAATCACAAATCGTCCTTTATTTCAATAAATATCACCAGTCATCCTTATATTATACCACATCGCTCACAAATCGTCCTTGGGTCCAACGACGTTAGTTTTCCACGTTAAATCAGGTCACGTGGCTGGCACACGGAGGGTATTTTTGTCATTTCGCTTGTTTCCCACCTGCCCACTGCAATTACTCCCCTTTTATCCCTTTTCATTAAATACCCCTCATCTACACACCAATTTATACACACACCATTTTAATCATTCTTTACACACATTTCGTCAAATCCTTTAAATCCAAGAATCATGGTGCAAACTATATGTGATTGTGGTAGAACCGGTGTAGTGACAACCTCGTGGACATCGAAAAACCCAGGCCGTCGCTTTTACTGCTGTACATGAAGGGTTAGTATTTCTAAACCTAAATTATGAATTTTTTTATAACTTACTGTTATTAATTTTTGTTGGGTATACAGAGGGGTGACTGCGGCATCATAGATTGGTATGATCCACCTATGTGCATGCGGGCCAAAGAAGTTATTCCAGGGTTGTTGAGGTCAATGAACGAACTTGAAGATGCTAAGAATGCCAAGATTCGACAAAATAGCAATTTGAAGATGTATCTTGTTTTGAGTTGGATTGTGTTCGGTGTGTATGTAATTTATTTTAAAAAATAGAACTTTATAGATATGGTGTCTTTTGGATGTAATGTTATGCACTTGTAGCTAGTTGATGTAATGTATTTCTATCTTTATAATGAAGTTGAAGTATGACTTTATGAAGTCAATTTGAAAAGTGTTGTTACTACATAAGTTGAATTTAATTGCGAAAAACTGGATACAGAAATTGACATTACAAAGGAAATGCATATAATGAGCACAAATTGCATAAACTGATACATTAGTACAGATCACAATTTGCATAAACTGAACCATTAGTACAAAGTCATCCAAACATAGTGGTACATACCAACTAATAGTAATACCATCAGTTTACAATCCATAATGCATTACATGCAAAAGACATTACCTACAAGTGTCCATAAACATACCGCATTACATGCAAAAGACATTACCTACAAGTGTCCATAAACATACCACTAGCAATCATAAACCATTACAATCAAAACACTTCCTACATGCATACTTCAATTAAAAAGGATTGCTTGACAACCTAGATGACCTCCTTGGTTGACTTCCAGGTTGACCATCTTGACTTCCTGATGGTTGTGAAGGTTGACTTCTAGTTTGACCTGCAGGTTGACTTCCAGTTTGACTTGCAGCTTGAGTTCCAGATGCAAGATTTCCACCATTTTTTTTCCCACAACCTCTAGCATTGTGACCCACCTGTTTACGCTTACTGCAAGACTTTGAAGTTCCAGACCTAGAAAGCTTACCATCTTTAACAAGTGAGGATGCAGGTTGAGTTTCTAATTCCACTTGAGACTTCCTTCTTTTTTTAGTAGGCCTGCCTGGTTGTTTGTGATACAGAGGAGGCAGTAGTGTAGCTGGGTGTGGACTTTTTCTCCACTGGCTTCTTCCACTGATTGGATTTATCTTATGTGAGTAAGCTTCTAACCAAGTGCACAACCTATATGCTGGATCAACATAGTCTTCAGGATATCCAACTTGCATCCCATTCAAACTCATATTCCAAATTGCAGCAACAGCATGTGGGCATGGAAATCCAGTCAGTTCCCACTTTCTGCAAGTACATGATTTATCGTTCATGTCCACCACATACTGATCTCCATACTGTCTAGCACACTGATACTTGTTTCCTCCATTCCAAGTTACACCATACTTGCCTGCAGCCTTTTTAATTCTTTCAAAAATGGTGGTTGCAGATGGAGTTAATGGACCCTGACTCTTTTCAGCTACTTTCTGAACTATAACAATCCTTTTCATTAAATATTCCATTATATACTTAAGACAAGTGACAATAGGTTGGTCCCTTGCATCAACCAGTTGTCTATTAAAGCTTTCACAAAGGTTATTCAACAAGATATCACACCTTGCCCTACCTATACCAACAATATCAACAACATATCACAATTTGGCCTACCTATATACACTTTAAATAAAATTCAACAACATTTCACACTTTGACATACCAGTAAAGTGAGATCTAGTCCAGTATTGGGGTGGAATTTCCTTCAACCATTCATAGCTACCACTGTCCAGTTGTCGCATCTCCTCCATTGCATTTTCAAAGTCAACCACTGTTGCAGCACTTGCACACTTCCAGAAACATTGCTTGGTGTTTGCTGCTTTGTAGATGGACCTCATGTTTTCATATATATGCCTAGCACAGAACCTGTGCTCAGCAGAAGGGAACAACCTTGCAATTGTTTGTAACAGACCCTACATAGATGACAAGATTAGTACATTAAAATGTATTAGTGTAATTGAGTAATTTGAGTTCAATTAAAAGTAATAATGTACCTTTGCCTATCAGAAATAAATGTGAAGTTTGAGTTTGGTTCCAAATCCAAATCATCTCCTAAACACTCCAAAAACCAGCTCCAAGATTGTGCATTTTCTGTTTCCACTACTGCATATGCCAATGGATATATTCCATTGTTGGCATCAACACTCACAGCTGTCAAGATGTGCCCAGGTTGTGGTTTCTTCATGTGTGCCCCATCCAAACCCAAAATTTCTCTCATCCCTGCCTTAAACCCTGCCTTCAGTGCACCCAAACATACGTAGATCCTTTTGAAAATTCTTGTGTTAGCTCTTGGATCTGTACCTGGCTCAACATCCACCTTAACTGTTGTGTTTGGGTTGGTGGTTCTCAACTCCAGAATGTAGTCCCTCAACCTTCCATACTGTTGAATGGAATCTCCCTTCATAATACCTAATGCTTTCTTCTTTGCCCTGTATGCAGTTTGTCTTTTTAACCCAAGCGCATAATCCAATTCTAATTTGTCTTTAAGAGCTTTCGAAGGAATTCCTGGATTTGAGGTTATGGTTTCTCCAATATGTTTAGAAATAAAGGTAGATGAGAACCATTTAAGCTCTCTTTGTTGGAGGCAGGTGTGGATGTCAATAAATGTCTTCACCTCCCAACTCTGGTTTGGACATCTGGCTATGTATAACACCCATGGACATGTGACTATAATTGGTTCATTTTGCTTTTTAGGTGTAATTACCTCACTGCCCTCACCTTCATTCTGCACACATTTTTTTTCCCCTTTCCCTTCTTGGGAACATTTTTTGTTGTTTTGTCACTTTGCTCCCTCACTTCCTTTTGAAGATTCCTTTCCTGTTGGGGTCCACCATTTTGTTGACCATAACAAGGTGTACCACCTCTACACTTTACCCTTATTCTCTCTTTGTCGTTTTTATCAAAAAATAAGTACCTCCTTGTTTCCACAGCATGCATTTTCACTAGTTCTTTGATTTGTGGGGGACCATCCAATAGTTGACCAACATACCAATGAACTTTTGCTACTTCTTCATCCACATTTGATGGTTTTGAACACTTTCTTAACTCTCTCAATTTCCTTTTCCTTATCCGCCCCAATTCATCATCATCTGACCCTGAACCACTCTCAAAGTCACTAAAGTTAAGACCACCAATCTCTGGATTAATATCTGTATCAACTCCATCTGAGTTCACACTTTGCCTACCAATTGATTCAACCCCATGATCTACATGCCTGTGGAATTCTCTCATATCAACTTCCACATCAACAACCTTATTATACTCATCTTCTTCAAAGTCACTGTCATCCTCATCACTATTTTCAGCCCCACTGTCACTTGTGCTTTCAACAAGTGGTTCCTCATGCATATCTACAACTGGTTCTTCAATTGGTTCTTCATGCCTATCAACAAATGGTTCTTCACTTGCTTCAACATGCCTTCCATTTACTGGTTCTTCATTGGGTAGTCTAGTGTTCTCACCAAAAGCATTTGAGCCTAATATATCATCAAGGCCATCAAAAGGATTAAATGATGAATCACTACACACATTTGGCAAAATATCTCCTGGACCTTCACTAACAGATTTCTCCATTCCTGGTTTGTACACTTCTTCACCATCAAAGTTCTTATTACCACTACACTCCCCATCTTGGTCATTTCCATGCCATTCTAATTCCAATCTCTTAGCCTTAGTTTTCTTTGGTCTAGGCCTATCAATGGGTCTGTGCTCATTGGGATCTTCATCTAATAACTCAATAACAACCTTGCTTTTTTGTGGGGATCTCCAATAAGTTTTCACAGTTGTGATACCATGCTCAATATACACATCAATAATCCTATGTCTCAATGCATATGGTATCATATTCATCACATCCTGATCATTACCTAGTGCATTTAACCCATAATCTAAATCAACATCAGGTTGTCTATAATGGTAGTAGGCAATACATTTATCATCGTAACCCAAAACCTCAACCATACTATCTATCTATAGAACAGAAAATTCATCACCATCTACCTGATCGAAGTAGGCTACAGTGCCACCAACATATTTCCTACCTAGATACTTACTAAAACAACCACCGTGATGCATCTTTATAGTAAAATAGGAGGGATTTCGCTCTGTCCAAAAAAGAAATAGCAAAAATATAATTACACATCACACACTACAACATTACATGCAAAATGTAATTTAAAATCGCTCATACATTTCAATTATCAGTGGTTTTAATCTGTTGTTTGTAAGTTAGGGTTTCAGTTCGTGTTAAAGGATTAAAGTAATGTGTTTGAGGTAAATGAGGGATGAAATTGGATAAAAGGGATGAAGGACAAAGGGGCAGGTGGGAAACAAGCGAAATGACAAAAATACCCTCCGTGTGCCAGCCACGTGACCTGATTTAACGTGGAAAACTAACGTCGTTGGACCCAAGGACGATTTGTGAGCGATGTGGTATAATATAAGGATGACTGGTGATATTTATTGAAATAAGGGACGATTTGTGATTTTTTGGACAAACACAGGGACGAAATGGGCAATTTTCTCAAATAAATATCAAAAAAGTGGACGTTAATTCATGCGACGTTCTAGTTTATCTTAATGGTTTTTCGTTACATGACATCCTACGTTCCTACTTAACTGTATATGGTAAATATGTAACACCCGCCAAATTAGGACTAGTAATTAGTGCCTAATCATATGTTAATACATGTAATTAGTTCCTGGTTAGGCTAATTAATGTATCGAATTATATATATTGTTGAATATATACGAAAATGCGATTTGATGAAATCGTACGCAATTTAAATCGAATGTATTTCAATTCAATTTAATACGGACGTTGGTGATCAACTTTATTAAATAACGCTTTTATGTCAAAAAATATTATTTTGATAATATTTCGTATTCATTCGTATCGTACAAACCAAACTTACACGATTTAAAACATTAAACCGCGCAAACTAAATAAACAAACTTATATTTTATAACTACAATATAAATTAAATTGTAAAATATTTAAATAAAACATCGCGTAATAAATTGTATTTTGAACTTATAATTAAAATGTAAATTATTATTTAACGTTAAATGACGGAGCAAACGAACACCACACGGGACGCGGGGCGAAAAACTAGAAAAGTGGGGATAACCCCCACCTCCCATTTTCTTTCTTCATTTTATCTTCTTTCTTCACTCTCTCTCTCTTTACTTTTCTCTCTAAACAAACAAACCACCAATCCACCTAAATCGCAAAATACTATGACCAAACGCAACCGGATCATAAATATTTTTAGAGATTCACGACCACCTCGCGATGATCTACAACGCTACCTTTCCGGATTTTCATTTCGGTAAATTGTAAGTTTCCGACAAAATCCCGAAATCACTCGATTCTTAGTATTTTTCACTTGTGGTTGTTTATATAACATATATATGTCCATTACTAAGTATATAACACGATTTCATAGCTTAAAAACGAGTTTAAAACGGATTTTTGGTCGGAATTAACGTTGACAGCCGGATTTCTGGGCTGGTGTTCATCCATGCGACACAAGCCTTGTGTCGCATGTTGTGTCGTATTTTACCCTTAGTGTCGCACGTTATGTCGTATTTCCCATGTTATGTCGCATAAAATCCCTTGTGTCGTACCTTATGTCGTACCAAAGATTTAGTGTCGCAAATCTTGCGACACAACCACTATGTCGCATACCCCATACGACACAATCACTATGTCGCTGTTGAATCAGCATTTCGCATCCATGCAACACAACTCTTGTGTCGTATGGACATTGTGTCGCACTCCTATGCGACACAACCTTTGTGTCGCATAATCCATTTAGTGTCGCATGATTGTGTCGCATAAAACAGCAGGTTTTCAAATCTCAATTTCACTAAGTGTTGGAACTATATAACCTCAAACCCTTATACGATACGACTTATAAAACACTTCGGGACACACTTTTAAGTGCAAAACACCAATTACAAAATAATAATACTTAAAGTTTATTATTCCAAACCCATCACCAACGGGCCGTACACATTTTCAAACGCTTAACGAATCAACCAAATCGAAGTAATTTGGACATATATAGTTGTGTAACAACTACAAGGGTGATCTTTTGAGATACCCAATCATGATTATAACCATCGCGTGTCGTGGACACCCTCAGGTTACAAGTCGTTGGACTTCATTATTCGCTAATCAACTTACGTTTGTTTAAACGCTCTCAGACTCAGGTGAGTCTCATAGCCCCTCTTTTACTATTTTACTCAGGGGTGTGATATACTGCTCAACTTTTAACATGTGAACGCAAGTACCAACTTTTCATATACTACATGAGTTTTTCGAAACTAATCATTTTAAAGTCCTCCGTCAGCATAGTTGTTAATACGTTGTAGCGTAAATATTAGTATATGGTACCATATAGGATTGACCCACCTCGTCCGGGTTAGCAAGCACTAACCGGGTAAACGGACGTACTAATATTTGGGAAGACGAATGTTGATTAGGCATTCGTGGAGGCACCTCGCCCGGAATTCTCTATAGGGGACCCGGCCCTCGAGTTAAGCTCAACTATGTGCTCATGGCTGTATACACGATGATTATCATTTAATTGCTGGATGCAATTCATTATTTAATTGCTGGATGCAATTCATTATTTAATTGCTGGATGCAATTCATTATTTAAATCTTGCGGTTCATACGATATTACTTGATTTCAAACCTGTGAGCTCACCAGCCTTATAGCTGACCTTTTAGCATATATCGCAGGTACCCAGCAGTAGGATGTTTCTGCTTCAGGATTTAGCTCGAGTCAGCATACAGACGATTGAGATTTTCTTGCATTAGTATATTTTGTATAAGTACTTATGTACTGAAATCTCATTATATTTAACTCGAGCTATGTAAAGCTTTAAATGTTGTAAACATTTCAATTATCAATATATTTTGTTAAAACGACGCATATAGAGTCGTTTGCTATTTATCTTTGTGCTTTGTTATTGATTAGTAACACCCAAATCAAGCTTCCGCAAATCATTAAATTTGGGGGTGTTACAGATTGGTATCAGAGCCTCAGGTTATAGTGAACTAGATTGCATTTAGTGGACCTAGACTATGACCATTAGGCGGTATTCCTTATTAGGTATAACTGGTTCAGTGATTACATCATACGAGTTTAATTTAACATAGCCTGATCAACTATGTACAATTAAGCAAGGATGATGTAAGATCTGAAAGTAGTTATGGCTGAACAGGGTACAATAGAAGACTCTGACCTCGAGAGAACCGAGACTTAAACATGTTTATGCTAGACACTCAATAGGCTATATTATATAAGAGCTATATGAATATAGGCCTCAATCTTACTAACGCTTTGTCTCAGAAATGGCAAACATTCCATCAAATTCATCTCGTTCTCAATCCGGGTCGCAGAACCAAAGGGTAGCAAGGAGGAACAACAGGTTGCCTCGAGCTGGCCCGTATCCCACTCACATCGCCTTACCGGCTTTAACTGCTAGGGTAAATCAACACGAGCAGCGACTTCGCACCATGGATGTCGTGTTGCAGGAAACAAATGAAAACTGGCGACTTACGTCTCTTGAACGCATAGAACAGGTCTCCGACGACCTTGAAACCACAAACAACAACATGGATGTCCTTTGCAACCAAATTATAGAAATAAGGGTGGAAAATGCCCTTCTACAACAAAGGATGGAAGAATGTGAGCAACGCTCACATGAAGCAGAAGAGTATGCGCGCGGAATAACACAACGACTTGCGCTAGCAGAAGACAACGCCCGACAAGCTAGCAGGCTTGCAAACACTGTGGACCGTCTTGTCACGATGATGGAACAAATTAATCTACGTCAAGACTAGTGTAGTCTTTGTCTTGTAATCTATCCTGTAATCTAGTAACTATCTACGCGCTACTCTATAATTCAGTCGGATGTAACAATTCCCGACATCTTTTGTAATACATCTGTAGGATGTAACCTTTGAACTCGTATTAGCTATCAAATATTTCTTGTTGTTCAACTCATATTAATTGCCATAATTCTTTTTCATATTGATGTTATGTATTACCACCTTTATACATGTACATCTGAAATAAATACAATTTTCTTACAAAATCTCATGTATCTTCATTTCTTTTATTGAAGAATCATGCCGCCAAAGACACGACCTTACACAGATGCTCAGATCACGTCACTCATAACCCAGGCTGTTACTGAAGCCTTGGCTCGGAATACCCCACCCAACTCCACAAGAAACAGCGATACCGCTGGAACCTCTGCCGTCAAACCTTGTTCTTACAAGGACTTCCAAAGCTGCAAACCCTCGAGCTTCAAGGGTTCTGAAGGAGCCATCGGACTGATCAGATGGTTCGAGAAAATGGAAACTGTTTTCCGTGTTAGTAAATGCGCGGAGAACGACAAAGTAAACTTCGCCACCTGCTCTCTTGAAGATGATGCCCACTCTTGGTGGAATTCATATACCCAATCAGTGGGTGCTGACATTGCCTACCAACTCACTTGGGAGGAATTGAAGGCAAAACTCACTGCCAAATACTGCTCTATCGCCAAACTCCAAAAGCTAGATGAGGAGTTCTGGAACTTAAAGGTTCAGGGTGGTGATATCGATGGTTATACCACCAGGTTTCAACAACTAGCTGCCCTCCGCCCAGCTATGGTTAGCACTGAACCTGATAAAATCAGGAAGTACACCCTTGGTCTCCCTGATCCTGTTCGGGGACATGTCATCTCTTCAAAACCAACCACCATTGACGGTGCGATCCTATTGGCCCAAGACCTAATGTCCATGAGCCAAGATTCTGAACCACCCACTTCATCCTCCCATAACAACAAACGCAAGTGGTCTGACTACCACAACAACCCCTCCAACCAACAAAACAAGAAACACGACACCATCAAAGCTTACAACACCACCACTGACATCATCCGGGGCTACACTGGGAGCAAACCTTATTGTTCCAAGTGCAGTCGCCACCATGAAGGTTCCTGTGGTCCCTTTTGCAACAACTGCAAGAGGTACGGCCACCTCACAAAAGATTGCCGCTCTCCTACCAACAACACCAGACCACCCAAAGTCTGTTTTGAGTGTGGGAAACCAGGGCACTTCAGGGACTCGTGCCCAAAACTGAAGAACAACAACAACAACCGCAACAACAGCAACAACAACAACACTCGCAGCAGAGCTTTTGTCATCAAATCTGGGGACGCCCGCCAAGACCCGAATGTGGTCTCGGGTATGTTCCTCCTCAACAACTTAACTGCTTCCGTTCTATTTGATACTGGTGCTGATAGAAGCTTTATCTCCGATGATTTTTGCCCATTACTTGACATCACTCCTGTTGCCTTAGATGTTAAGTACACTGTAGAGCTAGCAAATGGAAAACTTGTAGAAACCACCAGTGTGATACCTAATTGCACTTTAAACCTAGCTGACGAAACCTTTTCGATCGACCTTATACCCATTGAAATCGGAAGTTTCGACGTCATTATCGGAATGGACTGGTTGTCCAAGCATCGAGCTGAAATCGTTTGTCATGATAAAATCGTCCGTATCCCACTCGCCGTTGGTGGAACCTTGATCATACAGGGGGAGACCGGTGGGACGGGACTCAATATAATCTCCTGCTTAAAAACCCGAAAATTTCTGAGAAAGGGTTACCCCGCAATACTTGCACACATCACAGAGAAGAAGTCGGAGGAGAAGCGACTTGAGGATGCGCCAATTGTTAGAGACTTTCCCGAAGTCTTTCCGGAAGAATTACCTGGTCTACCTCCGCTTAGACAGGTTGAGTTCTCGATTGATCTCGTGCCGGGTGCCGCACCGGTGGCCCGCGCACCATACCGTTTAGCCCCATCTGAACTTCAGGAGTTGTCCTCTCAGTTACAGGAACTTCTGGATCGAGGATTCATTAGACCGAGTTCTTCACCTTGGGGAGCTCCGGTCTTATTTGTCAAAAAGAAGGACGGTTCATTCCGAATGTGCATCGACTACCGAGAATTGAACAAATTGACCGTCAAAAACCGATACCCACTTCCTCGCATTGATGATCTATTCGACCAACTTCAGGGTTCAAGTTTTTACTCAAAAATCGATCTGCGATCAGGTTATCATCAATTAGCGATATTCCAAAAACTGCTTTCAGAACTCGTTACGGGCACTACGAATTCCAAGTGATGCCCTTTGGTCTAACCAACGCACCGGCTGTATTCATGGACCTCATGAACCGGGTGTGCAAACCTTACCTCGACAAGTTTGTCATTGTCTTTATCGATGACATACTCATTTACTCGCGCAACGAGCAAGAACATGCGCAACACCTCAAAACCATCCTTGAACTACTTAGACACGAGGAGCTTTACGCTAAATTCTCTAAGTGTGAGTTCTGGATCCAAACTGTTCAATTTCTTGGTCACGTGATCGACAGTCAGGGAATTCACGTTGACCCATCAAAGATCGAGGCTATCAAAGACTGGCAAGCACCCACCTCTGCAACTGAAGTACGACAATTCTTGGGTCTTGCTGGGTATTATCGACGATTTATCGAAAATTTCTCTAAAATAGCTCAACCACTTACGGTACTGACTCAGAAGGACAAAAGGTTCGATTGGACCGAAAAACAAGAGTCAGCGTTCCAACTTTTGAAACAAAAGCTTTGCAGTGCTCCAATTCTATCCTTACCCGGAGGCACCGATGACTTCGTGGTATACTGCGATGCTTCTCACCAAGGTCTTGGTTGCGTGCTTATGCAACGAGACAAGGTCATTGCTTATGCCTCACGACAGCTGAAAATTCATGAAAAGAACTACACCACTCACGATCTCGAACTTGGAGCTGTCGTTTTTGCTCTCAAAATCTGGAGACATTATCTCTACGGCACTAAGTGCACCATCTTTACCGATCATAAAAGTCTCCAACATATCTTCGATCAGAAGGATCTCAATATGAGGCAACGTCGATGGGTCGAGTTGCTTACCGATTACGATTGCGAGATCAAGTATCATCCAGGGAAGGCTAATGTTGTAGCCGATGCCCTCAGTCGAAAGGAACGACCAAAACCACTTCGAGTCCGAGCCCTCAGTATGACCATTCACAACGATCTTACCATTCAAATTCATACCGCTCAGATCGAAGCCCTGAAATCTGAAAACATCAAAAATGAAGCCTTGCGGGGCATCGACAAACAATTCGAAATCAGACCTAACGGAATTAGGTATTTCTCAAATCGAATCTGGTTGTCTAGTTTAGGAAACCTAAGAGACTTGGTGATGGACGAGGCTCACAAGTCTAAATATTCTATTCATCCGGGATCCGATAAGATGTACCATGGCATCAAGGAATTTTATTGGTGGCCAAACATGAAAGCCGAAATCGCCACTTATGTCAGCAAGTGTCTTACTTGCTCGAAAGTCAAAACCGAACATCAGAAACCACCTGGTTTACTCCAACAACCTGAAATCCCTGAATGGAAATGGGAACAAATTGCCATGGATTTCATAACCAAACTACCCAAGTCGGCGAGCGGTTGCGATACCATTTGGGTGATCGTCGATCGTCTCACCAAATCTGCTCATTTCCTGGCAATCAAAGAAAACGATAAAATGGAACGCCTTACACAAATCTACATCAAGGAAATCATTTCACATCATGGTGTTCCAGTCTCAATCATCTCTGACAGAGATGCCCGTTTCACTTCTCACTTTTGGCAATCACTTCAGAAAGCTATGGGTACCCGTCTCAATATGAGTACCGCGTACCATCCTCAAACCGATGGCCAAAGTGAACGAACCATTCAAACACTGGAAGACATGCTACGAGCCTGCGTAGTTGATTTCGGTACAAACTGGGAAAAACATCTACCGTTGTGCGAATTTTCGTACAATAACAGTTATCATGCCAGCATTAAGGCTGCACCTTTTGAGACACTGTACGGTCGTAAGTGCCGATCACCGATCTGTTGGACTGAGGTGGGAGATAGTCAACTCACTGGTCCTGAACTCATACACGCCACCACTGAGAAAATTGTGGAAATCCAAAACAGACTCAAAACCGCACGTGATCGTCAGAAAAGTTATGCTGACGTGAGACGCAAACCACTCGAGTTCCAAGTTGGGGATCGAGTTCTCTTAAAAGTATCGCCTTGGAAAGGCGTCATCCGTTTTGGCAAACGCGGGAAGTTGAATCCCAGATACATAGGGCCTTTTGAAATCCTCGAACGGATTGGCCCCGTAGCTTATCGATTGCAGCTGCCATCCGAACTCAGCAGCGTGCACCCTACTTTTCATATTTCAAATTTGAAGAAGTGTCTGTCTGATGAGACACTTATTATTCCATTAGATGAAATTCGTGTTGACGATAAACTTCATTTCGTTGAGGAACCCGCTGAAATTATGGACCGTGAGGTCAAACAACTGAAACAAAGTCGTATTCCCATCGTCAAGGTCAGATGGAATTCGCGGCGTGGTCCGGAATTCACCTGGGAACGGGAAGACCAAATGCGACTCAAATATCCTCAACTATTCACTGATTCCACATCAAACACGACTTCGAGCTAAATTTCGGGACGAAATTCTTCTAACAGGGGGAGAATGTAACACCCGCCAAATTAGGACTAGTAATTAGTGCCTAATCATATGTTAATACATGTAATTAGTTCCTGGTTAGGCTAATTAATGTATCGAATTATATATATTGTTGAATATATACGAAAATGCGATTTGATGAAATCGTACGCAATTTAAATCGAATGTATTTCGATTCAATTTAATACGGACGTTGGTGATCAACTTTATTAAATAACGCTTTTATGTCAAAAAATATTATTTTGATAATATTTCGTATTCATTCGTATCGTACAAACCAAACTTACACGATTTAAAACATTAAACCGCGCAAACTAAATAAACAAACTTATATTTTATAACTACAATATAAATTAAATTGTAAAATATTTAAATAAAACATCGCGTAATAAATTGTATTTTGAACTTATAATTAAAATGTAAATTATTATTTAACGTTAAATGACGGAGCAAACGAACACCACACGGGACGCGGGGCGAAAAACTGGAAAAGTGGGGATAACCCCCACCTCCCATTTTCTTTCTTCATTTTATCTTCTTTCTTCACTCTCTCTCTCTTTACTTTTCTCTCTAAACAAACAAACCACCAATCCACCTAAATCGCAAAATACTACGACCAAACGCAACCGGATCATAAATATTTTTAGAGATTCACGACCACCTCGCGACGATCTACAACGCTACCTTTCCGGATTTTCATTTCGGTAAATTGTAAGTTTCCGACAAAATCCCGAAATCACTCGATTCTTAGTATTTTTCACTTGTGGTTGTTTATATAACATATATATGTCCATTACTAAGTATATAACACGATTTCATAGCTTAAAAACGAGTTTAAAACGGATTTTTGGTCGGAATTAACGTTGACAGCCGGATTTCTGGGCTGGTGTTCATCCATGCGACACAAGCCTTGTGTCGCATGTTGTGTCGTATTTTACCCTTAGTGTCGCACGTTATGTCGTATTTCCCATGTTATGTCGCATAAAATCCCTTGTGTCGTACCTTATGTCGTACCAAAGATTTAGTGTCGCAAATCTTGCGACACAACCACTATGTCGCATACCCCATACGACACAATCACTATGTCGCTGTTGAATCAGCATTTCGCATCCATGCGACACAACTCTTGTGTCGTATGGACATTGTGTCGCACTCCTATGCGACACAACCTTTGTGTCGCATAATCCATTTAGTGTCGCATGATTGTGTCGCATAAAACAGCAGGTTTTCAAATCTCAATTTCACTAAGTGTTGGAACTATATAACCTCAAACCCTTATACGATACGACTTATAAAACACTTCGGGACACACTTTTAAGTGCAAAACGCCAATTACAAAATAATAATACTTAAAGTTTATTATTCCAAACCCATCACCAACGGGCCGTACACATTTTCAAACGCTTAACGAATCAACCAAATCGAAGTAATTTGGACATATATAGTTGTGTAACAACTACAAGGGTGATCTTTTGAGATACCCAATCATGATTATAACCATCGCGTGTCGTGGACACCCTCAGGTTACAAGTCGTTGGACTTCATTATTCGCTAATCAACTTACGTTTGTTTAAACGCTCTCAGACTCAGGTGAGTCTCATAGCCCCTCTTTTACTGTTTTACTCAGGGGTGTGATATACTGCTCAACTTTTAACATGTGAACGCAAGTACCAACTTTTCATATACTACATGAGTTTTTTGAAACTAATCATTTTAAAGTCCTCCGTCAGCATAGTTGTTAATACGTTGTAGCGTGAATATTAGTATATGGTACCATATAGGATTGACCCACCTCGTCCGGGTTAGCAAGCACTAACCGGGTAAACGGACGTACTAATATTTGGGAAGACGAATGTTGATTAGGCATTCGTGGAGGCACCTCGCCCGGAATTCTCTATAGGGGACCCGGCCCTCGAGTTAAGCTCAACTATGTGCTCATGGCTGTATACACGATGATTATCATTTAATTGCTGGATGCAATTCATTATTTAATTGCTGGATGCAATTCATTATTTAATTGCTGGATGCAATTCATTATTTAAATCTTGCGGTTCATACGATATTACTTGATTTCAAACCTGTGAGCTCACCAGCCTTATAGCTGACCTTTTAGCATATATCGCAGGTACCCAGCAGTAGGATGTTTCTGCTTCAGGATTTAGCTCGAGTCAGCATACAGACGATTGAGATTTTCTTGCATTAGTATATTTTGTATAAGTACTTATGTACTGAAATCTCATTATATTTAACTCGAGCTATGTAAAGCTTTAAATGTTGTAAACATTTCAATTATCAATATATTTTGTTAAAACGACGCATATAGAGTCGTTTGCTATTTATCTTTGTGCTTTGTTATTGATTAGTAACACTCAAATCAAGCTTCCGCAAATCATTAAATTTGGGGGTGTTACAAAATAGATCTCTTATCATCATGACCGAAAGTTGCAGTCAGAATATTGTATTTCACGTATCGTATTTTTATGAATTACATCGGAAACAACAACTAACAACAACTAATTGTTAGCAAAAACAAACACAAAACATTCAATATAATTGAAGTTACACCCACAAATAATAAACGGATAAAAAACCCAAGCAAACAAGATAAACATACAAATAATACGACACACAGGTGTCCAGTCTTGTTCAGTTTATCTTCACATCCCAATACTATTTGGGGGGAGGTGTGTTGATCGATATGCATCGTTACTTGTTTATAATTTAGTTTTGACCCGTCCGATATATATATATATATATATATATATATATATATGGTAGTGATCAAGAGGGAAGTGTCTTTTTAGGGGGAAGGGGGGAAGCGTTAGTACGCATCAGGAAGCATATTACAATTATCAATCAAAACGTCAACAAAAAATTATTTTTATCGGTAAATAGTAATCAAAATCGATGCTATAAAGAATATTTTAACGAATGAATTTCATTTATAAGTCATAACATTAATTGATGAATATTTATTTAATTAATTGTTAAGATGCAGTGTGATGCATATTAACTAAGATGCATCGCGATGCATCATAAAACTTCACATTATTTGAAAAATATTTTTATTGTTAAGATGCATCACAATGCAGATTAACTAATATGCACCGCGATGCATCTTAACGGATTTGGATCAAATATTCATAAATCGATACTATAACTTGAAGAAAAAATTTATCAAGGAAGCTTAACATTTATAATATCGATTCTGATTAACATTTACTAAATTTCAGTTTGCTTTTTTCGATATTAGTATAGGTGAAGGTAATATGCTTTCTGATGCGTACTAACGCTTCCCCCTTCCCTCAAAAAATGGACTTCCCTCTGAATCATGCCACTATATATATATATATATATATATATATATATATATAACACGGGTCAAAACAAAATTATATACTCAAATATTACACTTATTTAAAAGACATATTACCACTAGAGTAATAACTAATTTGACAAAAATAAACCTACTAAACAAAAAACTCTAAGTTTTATCATTACAGATGCTCTTAAAACCCTCCTTAGCGAGTTTTCATGAACCAAAACCATCATTTACACAACAACTCGTTGCTTATATGTTAAAGTTCATTTTTATTCCAATATACGTAATTACGGAACAATCATTTATCAAATCATCCCCATTTGGGCATTTTTGTTTTTACCTATATATAATTCGCGAGTTTCGGTAGCTCGTTTATGAGAGTGTCGAGTGAGATTGACTAAACCTGTTTCGTGGTTGGTGCATTTTATATGTGTGTTTACGTACGAACTATATATGGCTTCAAATGGTCCATGCTTATTGAATAATGGTCCGTAAAAGCAAAAGATGCAAATATGTTACGAAACAATATCATTAGTTTACGCATTGTCACATTTTTACGTAAAAAAATGTAAGCAAAACAAGGTGCCCTAACTTTGGGGCAACTGTTGTTTCAATGTATAAATGTGACAACACTTGAAAAATGGACTCTTTTTGTATACAGAACTTGTCCTTCACCTTTGTAGTTAAACACTCGAAAGCCAAAAAAAATGTAGTAGTAATTTTGGTACCCGATACAGGAATCGTAATCGTAACTTTATTATTATTTTATCATCATTATTATTACGTACTTTCAATACCTTTACATTAATCTTCTTTAAAAAATATAGTAAAGTCTCAATAACCATTATTTTAATAGATAAAAAGACATAAAATTTAATAATAATATGAAAAACTGTCGATGAGTTTTTGAATTTTTCAATCAGAGAAGAGGAATAAAGCACCTGAGAGACTTTTTCAATCAGAGAAGAGGAATAAAGCACCTGAGAACGTTGAGTTAACTTATCTTTTAGAGCACACGGAGTGGTGACGGCCTAAACACAGTGTTCTGAGTGAGAATTTTGTGGTGAGGATTTTGTGGAGTGGTAACAGTGTTCTGGAGTTATTTTTTTTTAACAAAAAACGATATGTTAAGACTCAAAAACAAAAAAAAAATCAAAAAAAATATTAAAAAATGGAAGAAACCGTCACCCACAGCATCCGGAAGAGGACATTAAGTGAAAAACGCCGACCAGAACGCCATGCCGGAGTGGCAGAACGCCGTCTCACGGCGTTCTCGTCCAAAAACGCTGATGCCACGTCACCCACTCCGTGTGCTCTTAGACCGTCCCAATAGGAAGATTTGTAAAAAAAAAAAAAAATCTTATCTTAAATTATATATAGGAAACGCATGTCATCAAAATTCTTATTACCCAATTAAATTATTTAATTTTATCCAATTAGCTAAAATTTAGGATAAGATGATGTCATAAATAATTAATTAAAAAAATAATTTCATAAATATATTGAATCGATTTAAGTTTACAGTTAAAATAGAATTGTGCTGATGTAAGGATATATTATGATTACTAGACTTTAAACCCGTGTATATACACGGGCCGCTGGTTTTTAGTATGAAATTTCGTATTTGGTATCTTGTTTCTAATAGTAAAATGTGTAAGTTACAATGTATATTGAACATTTCGTTGGATTCATGATAATAGCACTTGACGTAAATGGATTTATATAACTATATAAGTAGAGACTTTAAACCTGTAACACCTGCCTAATTAGAATAATTAATCATGCCTGATTACTTGTAACTAGTTGTAATTAGTATGTAATGGGACTAATTACAGACTCTATATGTATATATAAGGTGATTTATATATGTATATGTGTACTTATGCGATTTGGATAAATCGTACAAATTAACCGGACGGAGCCCGATTCATTATACTTGGACGTTGGTGAAACATTTTAATTTAAGCATGAAACATTATTTAAAAACACTATGGTATTCGAAATAGTATTTTAATGATACTCTCAAATTGTCCTGTTTCGTACAACTAAAACTACGCAATTAAAAACAAAATACATAAATTTATTTAAAGATTTGACAAAATAATTCAATTAAATTATATAACAAATATTCGTATTTTTAAATGAATAATCAACGCGAAAAATAAATAGTTAACGCTTAAACAACGGAGAAAACGAACACCGCACGGGACACGGACAGAGACTGAAAAATGGGAGGCTTCCCACCTCCTTTCTCATTTTCTCATTTTCTCATTTCTTTCTCTTTCTTCCTCTCTTCTTTCTCTCTAAACACAAACCACCACCATCTCACAAATTCATAAAATAACACCACTAAACTACATCGGATCATACATCTCATTTGGAAGAAAAGACTCACCGCATCACGATCTACCTTCCTACCTTTTCGGATTTCTCATCCGACACTTTGTAAGTTTCCGACAAAACCCGAAACTCTCCGTTTTTACTCGTTTTTACTTGTTTGTTGTTTATATATGCTTAAATTTTCAAAAAATGGGTTGGGTAAAAGATTTGGACCCAACGAAAGCTTTTCGACCGATTTCTCGGCCACCACTTTCCGATCAGACCGCAACGTCGCAGAGACGCTGGGCTATCTGCGACGTAGACCATTACGTCGCAATACCCCTCACAACGTCGCATATAGCGACGTCATCCCTAACGTCGCCTTAATTGGCCGACGTCGCACATAGCGACATCGACCCTTATGTCGCAAGAACCACAACGTCGCATATAGCGACGCCACACTAAACTGCAAATGTCGCACATAGCGACGCCACGATCAACGTCGTAGTTACGACCTGCGATGTCGCACCCAACGTTGCATAAAATAGAACTCTGAAAACTTAGATTTTTACTAAGTATCGGAACCAAGATTTTACCACCTAATTTTACTCCAAATTCAAATTTCGGATACTTTTTCACTAAAGGAAAGTAGTAGGAATAAAAATTTTCCAAGCTGACTTGGCAGCTCGACCCCAACCAGGGGCTCTGCCCCTTGGACCCCGCCAGGGGCTGCCGCCCCTTGGACCCCGCTACCAGGGGCGCTGCCCCCGGACCCCCGTCACTTAGAGTTTGTAAATACATTTCACACCAAGTGTCGAACTTAAACAACTTCACAACCTTATTACGATACGACATTATAAACAAATTGAGACATATTTTTCAAGAGTAACACTTTGGAATCACTAATACAAACCGTCACCAACGGGCCAACCATGTTTTTCTAAGAACAAACGATAACGAACCAACATTGGACATAACGAGTTGTGTAGACAACTAGCATAGATGGTCTTGCGGGACATCTACTTACTTAACTTTATATGTTTAGGCATTTAAAGGTTACGGGTTCGGAGAACCTACACACTACCCACTGTTTGCTACTGCTTACTACTCGACTCAGGTGAGTCTTACAGCCCCACTTTTACTGTTTTACATAGGGGGTGAGATACATTGCTTACTTTTCTTGAACACAAGTACGAACTATACATTTTACTATACGGGATTGCATGAGTTACTTACTTTTACCTGAAGTCTCTCCATCATATATCGTTAGTTATGGACTTAAGCGCGAACACTAGTTAATGGATCCATTAGGGAAATGACCCTCCCCGCCCGAGGTAGTAGCGCTACCACGAACCGTACTGTATAAACGAGCGACTATTATTCGTTACTTATGCTTGCTCAGTTACGAGCATGTCACGGGAGCAAATTATTACTTACGGGTTAAGCTTCGATTATGAGCCTCATGGCACTGGTATAACTTACTTACTTTACGTTTGCTGGATTTGCAAATACTTGATTTACGCCTTCGGGCACTACTGATGAAATCTTGTGTTCAAAAACTGATATTACTTACGAACTTGTGAGATTCACCAACATTCCTGTTGACCTTTTAGCATGTATTCTCAGGTACCCAGACGGAGTTGGATTACTCCAGGACATAGCTAGAGTCGCATGATTTCAACTAAATTGCATTACCGGAGATTCTCAGCATTATCTTTTGTACATTTTGATTATGTAATAGAATCTCCCGCTACACGCGTGGACTCTAGGGAACTACATTTTGTGTACGAAAACATTGAGTTTTCAAACATTTACTTCATATGAAATCGTTTTACAACGTCAAATTTAGAGGTCGTTTGCTGTATATCTTGTACTTTGTATATTGATTAGTAACACCCAAGTATGCTTCCGTAAATCATTAATTTGGGGGTGTTACAAAACCCGTGTATACATACGGAATAATAATAATAATAATAATAATAATAATAATAATAATAATAATAATAATAATAATAATAATAATAATAATAATAATAATAATAATAATTTCATTCGGTTAATTCGGTTTAAACCGAATCTAATAGATAAAACCGACCGGTTTTCGGTTTTGAAAAATTGAAATCGAACCTAACCGAACCAAACCGAATTACTATTCGGTTTATTCGATTTTTACTATTCGGTTTATGCTTTCATGTATAAATAATAAAACATTAAAACAAAATCAAAAAAGTCGAATATTAAACAAAACTAATTGCCACATTTCGTAAGTTCTTGACAAAAGTTCAATAATTTGTAAGTCAAAACTATAATATAGTTGAGACTTTTGTGATAAGTGATGAATAAAGTTAATAATTGTATCATGATACATAATAGTAGGCGATTAACTCAATTAATTTGTACATATGTTGAAAATATGTAACACCCCAGTTTTCAAGGTATTACTTTAGTAAATAAAAATAAGTTTTTATAGCTCAGCTTTACAGTATTATTTTAGTGTACAATAATATATACATCTTTTTAATTTTAGATCTCTAAATAATGAGATATAATAGAAAACGCAAACTAGTTGTTCAGTTCCAGACTGTGTAGTATAGTAAATAAATAAAAGATATAAGTACAGATACGTGTTTTGTTCCTGTGATCTCAAAACATTCCAGAATTTATCAAAGAGACAGAGTAAAATCGCAGGTAACAAAGGAGAGAATGAATCAACCTTCAAACTCCAAATTAAACTTCAATTCAAGCTTTAGAACTTAGAATCATCATCTTCTCCATCTTCTTCAACCTTTGTAAGTGATTTAAATTCTCTTAGAACCCTAGAACTTGGGTTTTATGGGGTTTTAGTAAATTGGTATGACTTAATCCGGAATTAGGGTTTGTAATTGATTAGATAGTGTTAGTATAACATATAAACAATGATGAGAATCCTAATTTCATATTACAAGTGATAGGTTATGATTATGGTTTATGAAATTTCTCATGAATCATATGTTTTAGCTTATAGCATGATTTTGATATGTTAGTAGACTCAAGTAGTGATTAGAAAGTAGTTAAATTCATGATAAAGCTATGATTTTGATCATGATAAGTAAATTAGTTAGTTAGTTAAAGTGAAATTAGTAAATCTCAAGTGGGGGAGAAGAGAATTAGATGATTATAGTTAAAGTTGTGATTAGTTATTGATTTTGTGTTATGCATATTGTATTAGGTGCTCAAGAAGAATTATTATTGTTTGATCATCTTATTACAAGTTGTGCTACAAATCAATGTGAGTTTATGAATTGATTAGATCATGATCATGTAACTTGTTGTGATTAGCTTATGATTATATCATGATTATGATGAAAGCTTGTGATTAGAATGGTTAATGGTTATTAGCCATATTTTGATTAGAATATCTAACCAAGGTTAGCTTTGTTCGATTAGTGGTTAACTTATGTTAGCCAAACATTGATTAGCTATGTGCACATATGACTAGAATTGTGAAAGTGAAGTTGCAAGAAAAGGGAAGTAGTTCTTTACCTTGTTCATTATTTGCTTTATGTTAATAATGCATTGTATTGAGTAGTTTTCATATTCTCACTAAGCAAATTGCTTAATTAGTTTAGTTATGTTGTAGGTACAAGTGAAAGCGGAAGGGGTAAAGAAATTGCGAAATGGTAGAAGTGGAGTGCTAGCTTGTTGTAAGTTACACAAGCTTTCTCTTTAAATTATCGTTTTGAAACCTTGAAAGATCGCCCAAACAATGTTTTGACATGTTTTGGTTATAAAAGTAACGACTAGCTCGACTATGTGTAATAGTATAAAGTTGTGAAAGACTAGTAGATAATGTTTGAAAAGTGTTAAGTCGTAAGTTGTAATAGATGTGACATTTTGTTTATGTACATATTGAAAGTTTTAAAGAAAGTTAAATGTGGTATTAATCAGTTGTGAAGGGCATTTAGCCATTGAATGGGTCAAAATAACCCTTTTGGATCAGCGTGTTATAACGGGTCAAAACGGGTCCTAGTGACACTTATGAACAATTTGTGTTAGATAAAGATTGGAAGTATAGTGATTAGTCTCGCAAGTTTGTTTTGATAGTAGAAATGTGTGTTTCGAATCTTAGCTCTTAAGTCTTAATGGTTTGAGACTTGGTATGTTAGAAAAAGATTGAAAATTTAGCCGAAAATGATCCATAAGCCCAAATCCTGATAAAATGAGAAATTTGAGAAAGTGCGAAAATAGAAAGTTTTATTTTGACCATAGTAACGTGCCTGCAAAGTTTCATGTTTTAACTCTTTGTCGTTTGAAAGATATGCGCGTTCAAAATTAGGAAAATGGTATATAGTATGAAAGCTTACTGCAGGTGCTGTAGACGCCTAAGTACCCGGCGGGTAGCCGGTGTACCCGGCGGGTAAACCTAGACCAAGAACAAGCCGGCGGCTTCTCAAGCCCAGCCGGCGGCTTCTCAAGCCTTTAAACGGGTGTTAAGTTCTGTTACCCCAAAAGTTAATTTACCCGGCGGCTAAAGGGAGGAACCCGGCGGCTAGACATGGGTACCCGACGGGTAACCATTCTACCCGGCGGGTAAGTGAGGTTTCCAGCAGATTTTTATTTTTAAGTTTAAATGTAATACAGATCATAAGAATAGTATACAAAAACGATAATACAGATAGTGAGACCAATAGAAATATGTTTCAATGTAAACAAAAAAAAAATGTTCAGATTTTCAGGGCGTTTCAAGTTGGTATCAGAGCGATGGTTTAAGAGATTTAAGCAATCCACAGTAGGATTGCCTAAACTTAAACCACTTATAAATGTGTAGTAGTTAATTACAGTTATGTTTTCGCAATGTTTTGTATATGATTAGTAGATTATGATTAGAGTAAGAATGATTGCTTGGAATTGGAATATATTTAAGAATTTTGAATAGAAACATGTATTTAGTTTAATATAACTACGTCTGGCCAACGAGGTTATATTTTGCTAAAGCATGTGGGAGATTCAAAGTTGTTAAATATGTGAAGATAAAGGCAACCATTATTTAATAGTTGAAGTAGAGATTTCTTATGTTTTAATTGTGTTTTTATATTGTTTAGTAAATGGAATCCACACCAAATAAAGAAGCTGAGGGTTCAAATGTACGTTCTCCCACTCAAGAGGAGAATGTTTCAGAAAGAAGTTTAGATCCTGAGGATCGGATGCTATTAAAAGACGTGATTGGGCAAGCCCTACAAGAATTTGCTCCTAAGTTATATACCCGAATGGAGCAAATTATTAATACACGATTAGTAGAATTTGAACAGAAGCATCCTGTCTTAGTTAACCCTCAGATGAATAGTGAAATGTTAAGTGCTCAGCAACAAATGAATAAAGAAAAAGAACGTTTTGAATATAAAAACTTTGCCAATTGTAGTCCCTCAGAATTTCACGGTGAAAGAGACCCGATTAGTAGTCATAGGTGGATTAATAAGATAGAAGAGACTTTTCTACTATGTGACTGTCCAGAAAGGCTGCGTGTGCTGTTTGCTGCCCATCAGTTAAAAGATAGTGCTCAGGATTGGTGGGGTACTCAAGTTAAAACACATGGTGCTGCAGAAGCTGCAAAGTTTTCTTGGAGCATGTTTAAAGAGAAGTTTATAGCAGAATTCGCTCCAATGGCGAAAGTAGAAAGATTGAAAGGAGAGTTCTTAGCCATCAATCAAGGGAAAATGTCGGTAACTGAGTACACTAACGTGTTTTATGATAAATCTCAGTTTTGTCCCGAATATACCTCAAATCCAGGGTTAATGAAGGACCATTATTACCGACATTTGAACATTGATATCAAAGAAGCAGTTGACCCGACTATTTATGATTCTATTCCTAAGATGATGAATAAAGGGTTGACTAGGGAGAAGGAGTTGCAAGCGAAAGCTGAGGATAGAGCCAATAAGAGAAAAGCAGAACAATCCTCTTCTCAATCACAGCAATCTAAGAAATTTAAAAATTTTGGAAAGCAGCAGTCATCACAACCACAACAACAGAAGTCACAGACTCAGCAATCAAACCGTCAAACTCAAGCTCCAGCTCGGGAATTTCCCAAGTGTAATAATTGTGGTAGAAAGCATCCAGGAGAGTGTCAGTTAGGGAGTACAGCTTGTTACAAGTGTCGTCAACAAGGGCATATTGCTGCTAATTGCCCTAATCCATATAGAATGTGCTTTTATTGTTATAAGGATGACCACTTACAAGCTAACTGTCCTGCTAAACTAGAAGATACGAAAAGAAATGAACAGAAGAAAGAAGCAGAAAAGAAAAGAGAAGCTGGTGGATAGAAAGCTAAAGGTCGTTCTTTTCAGATTACAGCAGATGAGGCAAAGGAGTCACATGACGTGGTGACAGGTACCTTCATAATTAACACTATACATGCCCATGTTTTATTTGACTCTGGAGCCACCAAGTCTTTTGTATCATTATCATTTTGAGAAAAGTTAAATACTCCTATTGTTAAATTAGAACGCCCTTTGGAAGTTGAAATTGCCGATAGCAAATTAGTTATTGTTAGTGATGTTTATAGAGGGTGTACTATTGAAATAGGAGGTGAAGTGTTCAAAATAGACTTGATTCCCATGCAAATGGGGGAATTTCATGTAGTTATAGGAATGGATTGGATGGGAAAGAATAAGGGTATGATAAATTGTCATGAAAAGATAGTTCTCCTGAAAGCACCTAGCGGAAGGGAGATTGTTGTTTATGTTGAGCGTTCTAGTAGATCCATTCCTGTTTGTACTTTTGCTCGAGCTAAAAGATTTTTGTCACACGGGTGTCAAGCCTTTTTGGCGCACGTGGTTAATAATTCTAAAGCTGTATCAGAACTTTCCAGTATTCCAGTTGTGAAAGAATTTCCCGAGGTATTCCCTGACGAACTTCCAGGTATTCCACCTGATAGACAAGTGGAATTCCGAATTGATCTTATTCCTGGAGCTATTCCAATTGCTAAAACTCCTTATCGGTTAGCTCCAACTGAAATGCAAGAAATGATGAAACAGTTGCAAGAACTTTTAGATAAAGGTTTCATCCGTCCTAGTAGTTCGCCTTGGGGAGCTCCAGTCTTATTTGTAAAGAAGAAAGATGGTTCCCTAAGAATGTGTATAGATTACCGGGAACTAAATAAAGTGACCATTAAGAATAGATATCCCTTACCTCGAATAGATGACTTATTTGATCAGTTACAGGGTGCCAGTTTCTTTTCAAAGATTGATCTTCGTTCTGGCTACCATCAGTTAAAAGTAAGGGAAGAAGATATTTCAAAGACTGCTTTTCGTACTCGTTATGGTCACTTCGAGTTTACAGTTATGCAATTCGGCTTAACTAATGCTCCAGCTGCATTCATGGACTTGATGAACAGAGTTTGTCGGCCCATGCTTGATATCTTTGTTATAGTTTTCATTGATGATATTCTTATCTATTCTAAAAGTGAAACTGAGCATGCAGCACATCTCAGGCAAGTTCTTGAAACACTTCGTTGTGAAAAGTTATTTGCCAAACTTTCTAAATGTGAATTCTGGTTACGAGAAGTCCAATTTCTTGGACACGTGATCAATATTCACGGTATTCAAGTTGATCCTTCCAAGATAGCAGCAGTAATGAAGTGGGACCCTCCTACGAGTCCTACTGAAGTCAGAAGTTTTCTTGGCCTAGCTGGCTATTATCGTCGTTTTATCTAAGATTTTTCAAGGATTGCTACTCCTTTGACTCAGTTGACTAGAAAGAGCGTTCAGTGGAAGTGGGAAGATAAGCAAGCTAAAGCATTTCAGATGTTGAAGGAAAAGCTTAGTCAAGCCCCTATTCTTGTCTTACCCGAGGGCAACGAGGATATGGTGGTGTATTGTGATGCTTCAAAACTCGGATTAGGCTGTGTTCTTATGCAGCGTGGGAAAGTTATTGCTTATGCTTCACGCCAGTTAAAGTCACATGAGCAGAACTATCCCACTCATGATCTTGAACTAGCAGCAGTGGTCTTCGCTCTTAAAATTTGGCGCCATTACCTCTATGGTGTTAAATTCATTATCTATACAGACCACAAAAGTCTCAAATATTTCTTTGATCAGCGTGATTTGAACAATCGTCAGAGAAGATGGCTAGATTTAGTCAAAGATTATGACTGCGACATACTTTATCATCCTGGTAAAGCTAATGTTGTAGCTGATGCTCTTAGCCGAAAAGTTAGTCATTCTGTTCTTTCAGTGAAATCTCTTCAAATGACTGTGCTTCCTCAGTTATTTGATTCTATTAAAGCTGCCCAGATTGAAGTTTTAGCCTCAAATGACCCGAATAACCAACGTTTAACGGGTCAACTTTCTGAATTAGTAGATGATTCTAGAGGTTTAAAGACTCGTTATGGTAGAATCTGGATACCAAGAACGAGTGAAGTAAAGAAAGTGTTACTAGATGAGGCGCACAAATCCAAGTATTCAATTCATCCTGGTGCTACCAAGATGTATCGTGACCTGAAACGTGACTATTGGTGGCCAGGTATGAAGCGTGATATAGTTAAACATGTTCAGAATTGTCTCACTTGTCTGCAAGTTAAAACAGAGCACCAGCAACCATACGGTAAACTTCAGCCTTTAGATATACCGATATGGAAATGGGAACACATCACCATGGATTTTGTTACCAAGCTGCCAAAGACTCCTAGGCAACATGACACTATTTGGGTGATTGTGGACCGATTGACGAAAAGTTCTATCTTTCTTCCTATTCAAGAAGCTTCTTCTTCAGAAAAGTTAGCCGATCTTTATGTTAAAGAAGTTGTTGCTAGGCATGGAGTTCCACTTTCTATCGTTTCAGATCGAGATACTCGTTTTACTTTTCGATTCTGGAATAAATTTCAAGAAGATTTAGGGACTCGATTGCATATTAGTACAGCTTTTCATCCTCAGACTGATGGCCAGAGTGAACGTACCATTCAGACTCTTGAGGATATGCTTAGAGCCTGCGCCATTGACTTTAATGGTAGTTGGGATACTCATCTTCCATTAGTTGAGTTTTCCTATAATAACAGTTATCATTCTTCGATTAAAATGCCACCTTATGAAATGTTATATGGTAGAAAATGTCGAACTCCAATTTGTTGGGGTGAGATTGGTCAGAGAGAGCTTGGGAGTACAGATATAGTACAGTTAACTACTGAAAAGATTGATCAGATTAGAGAAAGATTAAAGATGGCACAAGATCGACAAAAGTCATATGCAGACAAGCGGAGAAGGCCTATTGAATTTCAAGTAGGCGATAAGGTGATGCTTAAAGTTTCACCTTGGAAAGGGATTATACGTTTTAGAAAGCGAGGAAAGTTGAGTCCAAGGTATGTTGGACCTTTTGAAATTATTGATAGAGTTGGGAAGGTTGCATATCGATTGCAATTACCGGAAGAACTTGGTAGTATACATGATACATTTCATGTGTCTCAGCTCAGAAAGTGTTTAGTTGATGAGGCTTCTTATGTACCACTGACAGAAATAGAAATAAGTGATAAGTTGAGTTATATAGAAGAGTCAGTTAAAATTCTTGGTCAGAAAGTAAAGCAGCTCAGAAATAAATTAGTTTCGATAGTTAAAGTTCAGTGGCGACATAGGAAGGGTTCAGAATTTACTTGGGAACCGGAGGAGTGGATGATGATATACTATCCTGCAGTGCACCAAGAATGGTTCGTGAGGACACGAACAGAATAAGTGGGGGAGAGTTGTAACACCCCAGTTTTCAAGGTATTACTTTAGTAAATAAAAATAAGTTTTTATAGCTCAGCTTTACAGTATTATTTTAGTGTACAATAATATATACATCTTTTTAATTTTAGATCTCTAAATAATGAGATATAATAGAAAACGCAAACTAGTTGTTCAGTTCCAGACTGTGTAGTATAGTAAATAAATAAAAGATATAAGTACAGATACGTGTTTTGTTCCTGTGATCTCAAAACATTCCAGAATTTATCAAAGAGAGAGAGTAAAATCGCAGGTAACAAAGGAGAGAATGAATCAACCTTCAAACTCCAAATTAAACTTCAATTCAAGCTTTAGAACTTAGAATCATCATCTTCTCCATCTTCTTCAAACTTTGTTAGTGATTTAAATTCTCTTAGAACCCTAAAACTTGGGTTTTATGGGGTTTTAGTAAATTGGTATGACTTAATCCGGAATTAGGGTTTGTAATTGATTAGTTAGTGTTAGTATAACATATAAACAATGATGAGAATCCTAATTTCATATTACAAGTGATAGGTTATGATTATGGTTTATGAAATTTCTCATGAATCATATGTTTTAGCTTATAGCATGATTTTGATATGTTAGTAGACTCAAGTAGTGATTAGAAAGTAGTTAAATTCATGATAAAGATATGATTTTGATCATGATAAGTAAATTAGTTATTTAGTTAAAGTGAAATTAGTAAATCTCAAGTGGGGGAGAAGAGAATTAGATGATTATAGTTAAAGTTGTGATTAGTTATTGATTTTGTGTTATGCATATTGTATTAGGTGCTCAAGAAGAATTATTATTGTTTGATCATCTTATTACAAGTTGTGCTACAAATCAAGGTGAGTTTATGAATTGATTAGATCATGATCATGTAACTTGTTGTGATTAGCTTATGATTATATCATGATTATGATGAAAGCTTGTGATTAGAATGGTTAATGGTTATTAGCCATATTTTGATTAGAATAGCTAACCAATGTTAGCTTTGTTCGATTAGTGGTTAACTTATGTTAGCCAAACATTGATTAGCTACGTGCACATATGACTAGAATTGTGAAAGTGAAGTTGCAAGAAAAGGGAAGTAGTTCTTTACCTTGTTCATTATTTGCTTTATGTTAATAATGCATTGTATTGAGTAGTTTTCATATTCTCACTAAGCAAATTGCTTAATTAGTTTAGTTATGTTGTAGGTACAAGTGAAAGCGGAAGGGGTAAAGAAATTGCGAAAGGGTAGAAGTGGAGTGCTAGCTTGTTGTAAGTTACACAAGCTTTCTCTTTAAATTATCGTTTTGAAACCTTGAAAGATCGCCCAAACAATGTTTTGACATGTTTTGGTTATAAAAGTAACGACTAGCTCGACTATGTGTAATAGTATAAAGTTGTGAAAGACTAGTAGATAATGTTTGAAAAGTGTTAAGTCGTAAGTTGTAATAGATGTGACATTTTGTTTATGTACATATTGAAAGTTTTAAAGAAAGTTAAATGTGGTATTAATCAGTTGTGAAGGGCATTTAGCCATTGAATGGGTCAAAATAACCCTTTTGGATCAGCGTGTTATAACGGGTCAAAACGGGTCCTAATGACACTTATGAACAATTTGTGTTAGATAAAGATTGGAAGTATATTGATTAGTCTCGTAAGTTTGTTTTGATAGTAGAAATGTGTGTTTCGAATCTTAGCTCCTAAGTCTCAATGGTTTGAGACTTGGTATGTTAGAAAAAGATTGAAAATTTAGCCGAAAATGATCCATAAGCCCAAATCCCGATAAAATGAGAAATTTGAGAAAGTGCGAAAATAGAAAGTTTTATTTTGACCATAGTAACGTGCCTGCAAAGTTTCATGTTTTAACTCTTTGTCGTTTGAAAGATATGCGCGTTCAAAATTAGGAAAATGGTATATAGTATGAAAGCTTACTGCAGGTGCTGTAGACGCCTGAGTACCCGGCGGGTAGCCGGTGTACCCGACGGGTAAACCTAGACCAAGAACAAGCCGGCGGCTTCTCAAGCCCAGCCGGCGGCTTCTCAAGCCTTTAAACGGGTGTTAAGTTCTGTTACCCCAAAAGTTAATTTACCCGGCGGCTAAAGGGAGGAACCCGGCGGCTAGACATGGGTACCCGGCGGGTAACCATTCTACCCGGCGGGTAAGTGAGGTTTCCAGCAGATTTTTATTTTTAAGTTTAAATGTAATACAGATCATAAGAATAGTATACAAAAACGATAATACAGATAGTGGGACCAATAGAAATATGTTTCAATGTAAAAAAAAAAAAAAAATGTTCAGATTTTCAGGGCGTTTCAAAATATTACCAAAGTATTTTACAATTGGGTTAATTTGGACTATTCGGTTTTTACAATGGTAACCAATACCAATCTAAAAACCAAAATAAATATTCGGTTTTGAACTGAACCGATCTAAAAAACCTAATTATCCGAACCAAATAGTCCAAAACAAATTGTCCAATTGAACAATTCGGTTTGTCCAAATAGTGAACACCCCTAAAACAATACTTCTTATTTTTCTCATAAGTAAATAATGATTACATAATTTAATTACTTAAAATGTAATATATTAATATGTTACTACATGAAACACGATTAACTTCATCACCATTTATTTATATTCACATACACATACATGAAACTAACCTTCCCTGAAATTTTGTTCTAAAAGATAACATAATTTATAACAAAAACTAAAAATAATGCTAATAATAATCTCATCAATCAATTCAATACTATAAAGATTAGTTGATACTCTTTTTAGTAAGTACACACTCTTTAATAACTACAAATATTTGCGTACTCCTTTGAACATCGTCATCCCCAAAATTATCTCATTCATTAAAGTATTACTACTTCCGTCCCAAAATAATTGTCCATTTTTTATTTTTTAAAGTATTTCTTGCTCAATTTTGACCTTAAGTATATCTTTTTGTGTTATATTATACTTTATGCAAAATATATGAATGGATTGAGTTTTAAATTTATTTTCATTAATATAATTTTCATCAAGTATTATATAACACAAACAAAAAAAACCTTCAAAAAGTTAAAACTAGACAATTATTTTGGGACGGAGGGAGTAGTATTTTTATATTAAAAAGATGATTACTAAAATCTTCTAATGAATAAACCTTACCGTTACAACAACTAATTCATTAGCTATAATATTTCCTTACCATATATAAAATCTTATTCCTAACTAATCACTTTCTCTCTAAAATAACCAACATATATATATGTTTTATACCTAAAATAATTTAATCTGCAACTTCATTGTATATCTTTTTCTACTTATACAAAATAAAATAATTATTCATATACATTATTTGCGTGATTATAAGAATCAAATAAATATCGGAAGGGCTGTGTGTATACACGAGTTTGAGGGCCAGTGATCTTAAAAAACTTAAATTTCAAGTAGTTAAAATTATATATATGCCCTTTTTTCAGTTTTCCGTTCTCCTTAATTTATACATGTTTCATCTCCACAAACTCATAAATCGGATTAACATGGAAAATCAAAATCTTTGGTTATTTGAGATCAACTTCAAAGTCGAATTCTTAATAAGAATTTTTTTACATTCAAGGTTTTCAAATGAATAACATCTTATCTTAATAAATAAATTATATATAGGAAACACCTTTATGATGTCATCATTCTAATTAAGTTTCAATTTGTCAATTAATCTTTTAATTTTAGTAAATTTTAAAATAAGATCCGTAACTTATTAAAAAGAAAATTTTCTAATCAACTACCCATTTATTCATTAATTAAAACATTATTCAAATCGATCTGTAATGTTTTTGTAATTAATTCACTGAGTAAGAATAAAATTACTTGAAAATGTTAATATAGACTTAAAATAATTTATTTTTTTCACTAACTTGATTTTAAAAACTTTTAATTTTTTAATCTATACTTGTATAAATCCATTTACATAAAGTAATATTATCATAAATTCAACTAAATATTTGATATACATATTAACTTACACACTTTATTATTAGAAACAAGATATTAAACACGAAATTTCATATTAAAAATAAACGACCCGTGTATATTGTAACACCCGGTCAAAAAGTCAAAATCCTCATCCTATTTTAAACTTTTTATAATCGTATTATTATATACAATTATAACTCAGCGAGCGAAAACTTTACATTTTATATAATGAATAGTGATTATGTAATAATCACAAATAAAACCATTTGAAGTCACATTAGATTTTAAATTGAGTAAAACTATTTGTAATTTAATTAATTACTAATCGAAAGAACGGAAATATAAATCTAAAAATATTAAATTTATATATATTATTCGGGTACAAAATACGGGTATTTTACACTGCAAAATAGGAACGAAGTGGGGGAAAACTCCTTCCCACCCCTTTGGATCAGCCACCCAACCCCCCAAACCCCTCCCATTTCATTTCATTTCTTTCTATCTCATTTTCTTTTCACACACAAACACTCTCCACCCAATTACCACAAATTTTCGGAACGACAAATCGACACACGAAATTTACATTTTCGGAATCACCAACAAGAGAGGAGCAACATTAACAAAGGCCACACCTTCGTTTTCTTCCTCGTTTGGCCTCGATTCGCAATTGTAAGAAATTTCTAAATCTTTAGATCTAATCATTTTGGTGTAATGTTTGGGTGTAATAATGCTTACACAACTTAGTTATAACCTAAACAACAAAGAAAACATGATTTTACAGCTTGAAAATACGTTAGATTTGCGATTTTGATCGGAAAAACGCGACAGCCGCGAGTTTCTGGGCTGGTGTTCATCCATGCGACACAACGCTTGTGTCGCATGTTGTGTCGCATAATTCCATTTGTGTCGTATCTTATGTCGCATAAACTACCCATGCGACACAACGCTTGTGTCGTACTCTATGTCGCACCTTGTGTCGTATTTCCATACGACACAACCCTTATGTCGCTATTGATTTAGCATCGCAAGCTTTTGCGACACAACCACTGTGTCGCAGAGCTCTTGTGTCGCACTCCATGCGACACAACCCTTGTGTCGCATGACACGTTTTTGTGTCGCATGTTATGTCGCAGAAAACAGAAAGTTTAAAAAACTCACATTTCCACTAAGTGTCGAGACCCTAAATTTTATCACTTGATTTCACCCAATTTCAAGTCCAGATGCGTTTTTCCTTAAAGCAATATAGTAGAAATAAAAATTTTCCAAGCTGACCTGGCAGCTCGACCCCAGCCAGGGGCTCTGCCCCTTGGACCCCGCCAGGGGCTGCCGCCCCTTGGACCCCGCTAACCAGGGGCGCTGCCCCCGGACCCCCGTACACCATTCCCAGACTTCAACAACAAATGCATACATGAACAACTCGCTTAGACAAACTGATTTGTCTCATACTTATATAACCTCACGTGTTTAGGACACTAGAAGGTTACCATTCGGACGTCGCGCGTATCATCGTATCGCTAACAACTCACAGGTGAGTTTCATAGCCCCACTCTTTCAACTGTTTTACTGTTTTCGGGGTGAAACACATGCTCAATAACTACTTTTGAATTATATTAATAATCTTTTATGATTCACAATTATCTTTATTACTGTATGTAATACGAAATGTGTAATACTTAGGAATTACACCCTTAACATTTTTTTGAACAATGTCAGTACTCAACCTAGATAGGTTGAAATCGCACCCTGTTAGATTATTGGAAAACGAATATCAACACATAACTGATGTAGTTATCACAATCTTTTTGCTATATTGTCACGGGACAATATCATTGAATACGTTAGAACTAGTTAGTTCTACTTACACTAGACAACATCTATACTATTATTAGTTTTAGTTATTCTTTAAGAACTAAAACTGTCGATACTCTTCGTTATCACTAGAACGGGAACTGGACTTAAGTGAACATCTCCCCTGAGTCTCCGATATATTTATACTTGCTAGTCTTTAGGCTAGGAGTATGCAACATTATCACACGCTAGTACAGATTCCTCATATCACTACAACACAACTGGTGACGACTCTGGCTCAGGATGTAATCCAACCAGGGATGGTCCCCCGGCTCAGGATGTAATCCAACCGTGTGGGGGTGTCACCTGATGAATATCTACATATAATCATACGATATACTCAGTCGGGCAGTCGTGGTACTGCTGACTTAAACCTTATTTGCAAAAACAACGACAGAATGGCACTCTCACATTTTCACTCATGACTAGCTATCATGACGATGCCACGGTAAAGTGGGCACAAAACGATGCCACGGTAAAGTGGGCACAAGTACGATATTGCGGTAAAGCGATACAATCGATGTGGCACGGGCTTATGCGCCGTGATCCGCACTTACATACAATCAATGGATCAGCGAGTTATACTCGGGGTTCACAAGAAGAACGGGTCGGTGGAGTTTCCACGCGGGGCCGTTAGCTCGATACAACACGTCCGGGTTAGCGTATGCTAACTGGGTAAACGGACATTCAAAACAATCTTAAATCATAGATCTGCGGGTCTACAATCAGATGGTTGCTGTATGCACCATATTTCACATAATCAATATAGTTCTGCGGAACTACAATTAAACATTATCATATGACGCGGTCATACTATTACTCAATGGTTATAGGCATGTATTGCCTCATATTTATAGACACAACTACTACCTGTTAGGTATTAAGGCATGGATTGCCATACATATATATGTACTTAGGTACATGACTCAGACACTTAGGTATGAGATACCTCGATTAGACGTGTACACATTTGGTGTTACAAAACTTCAATATAATACATATCAAAATCGCAGATTTTGGAAACAACTTTATAAAACATACATGGTTTTGTTACGTAATGATTTCAACTAACAATCCTATGAACTCACCAGCTTTATAGCTGACCTGTTTTAGCATGTGTTCTCAGGTGCCCAGCAGGATTAGGATTACTTCAAGATTATGCTAGCTCGAGTCGCATGATTTCAAACGTTTGGGACAACTCTGCATTTACTTTTGTATTATCAAATTATGTATTTGGAATTCACTGTCAAACTCATAACGTTGTAAACGTTCTATTTTGGGAAATGTATAATTATTTTCAAACGTCTCATTTAGAGTCGTTCATTATGTATCTTATGCTGTGATATTTGATTTAGTAACACCCGACCCGACAGCTTCCGCAAACCGAAATTTGAGGGTGTTACATATATACACGGGTTTAAAGTCTAGTAAATAAATATAATACTCCGTTACTAAAAAAAAATCCTTAAGCAAGGTCATTGTACATTCAGACAAGAGAAATATGATTTGTACTTTTGTAGGGGTGAACAAAAGAAGGTTAATCTAAAATGGGGCTCTAGACTAAAAAACACTTATTAACAAAATAAGACCCTATAATAGAAAGATAATTTGTACTTTTGTAGTTTACCAAATGTAGTATAAAAATTAACTCAAATTTTTTATTGCTTTCAAACATCTTAAATACAATATGTCCATTATTCTCTTTTCTTATTTATTACTGTAGTAGTTAATAATCAAATTGTTTATCAAATTATATACGTAGATACAAATACACACATTCTTAAGGCCTCTAGAAATCGGATGCTCGGGACGATCGTTCACCACACCAACCTCAAGGAGGGCCATGATTATTTTGGTTACAAAAATTTTACTAACTTTGAACCGCTAAAAAACAATATCGTAATGACAAATAAATATGTAAACTTTCTTGTATATTTCCTTTTTGTTATTACAACATTGCCCAATCACCTTTTTCTATTTCCATTTCTCTTCCATACAATTCGAAAACCTTGTACATAATAAAATAGTTTTAGTTCTCTTCTTTTAACTTCTATAATCATAATCATTTTCTCTTGTGTTATGTTTTTTTCCTATCGAAGCCCAGATGATTGCATCAATCGTGGTATCTTAATTAACAATCAAACTCATCAACAGTACAAACACCATTAATTACAACTATTTTATGTACTATAGAGTATAGACATCATTAAAAATTATCCTTACAAGTGTTATAATCATTTTCTATATTTTTCAGACAGAAGAATGTTGTATGTGCTTAAAATTGTATGACTAAATGTGTCTAAGTTATTTTTTTCTTCTTTTTTTGTTAAATATAATATATTGATTTCTGACTAAAAGAAAGAAAGAATAAGTAGAATATATTCATGTTGTATCCGATATACAAAGTAAATAAATCTCTAAACATATTTCTTCCCTTCCATAATAAACCACGTACTTAACTAAATGGCTCAGTGGTAGGTTAAGCTATTGGCTTCCTAGAGGTCAGGGCTTCAATCATGCCCTGAGTAAACATTTAGCATACATGGGGCTCTGGAGGAACTTGCGGATAAAGGTTTATTCCAACTCCAGATGCCCTCACTGTGCCAGGGGAGTTGCCCGAAGTCATCCTTGTGGGGTGGACAATGACCGGTGCCAAAGGCTTTTGTGAAAAAATTAATTATGGGTAAATTGGTAAAGTTAGTACTCCATGTATTACGCCGTACTTTTGTAAGTGCACAATTAGCGCGTGACAAACCAAAATAGAAATGTATAACTCGGGAAGGAATAAGTATATCTTAGACACACTTTCCTAGAAGTTTGTCAGTCTGCGATGTAAAAGGAAATGTTATAGTTCTATTTAACACATGAAAGTGGACTTTGGGAAATGTTATAGTTCTATTTAACACATGAAAGTGGACTTTGATGTAAGGTTTGAAAGTCAAACTATTAGGTGAAGAAATCAATGCTGCTCGTGTTGACTAATTTTCTCGAAATTATTGTTATCTTCTTGTGTCGTCTAGTAGGGTATACTCAAAGGTGTCTAGTAAGTTGAGAAACTCAACTTCAAACATCTTTTTTTGTAACGTTAAATAAAATTGATGAAAAACCATATTATAAAAACTCATATCTCAATACGATTCGTTCCCTTTTCGGGTTATATTTAATATAACCCAAAGTAGAATACATCTATAACTTGGAACATTATACAGAGAAAGAAAACGAGGCAGATCGATAGTAGCATGTATTGTGTACGGATGCATTTTGAACTGTTAGTAATCAATAAATCGTATTCGTATGGCCGGGATCATGGACCACGCGATGGACAAATCAATTGTACGCGAAATACGTGTTTCAACACACATCATTTACTCAAACAAAAGATAGTAATATAATGACATTTATATATTCTATTTGAAAATAGAATAGTCTTTTCGGATGATATGACTTCTAGGAAATTTGCACTTACATTCAAACTTGTATTAATGATGATACATGTATCGGTTTATTGTTTCGTTATGTATTATACTTTACACTTTTTATTATTGTATGAGTCGAACTTTGAAAACTTCTATTGTATGTATAGAACTTGTAAATATCGTCTATTATATATACACATTCCTTTTTTGGCATAGACAAAAACGGAAATTTCCAATTTTAGTCTTACCCAAAAAGGAAAGTATACATACAATAGACGATATTTAAAGTTCAATACATACAATAAAAGTTTTCAAAGTTCGACTCATACAATAGTAAAAAGTGTAAAGTTTAATACATAACAAAACAATTAACCCTAGATGTATCAAGCAAATTACTCTCTACAACATAAGAGGAAAGATTAAATACCAACAAATAAGAATCCAACATATAATGGTATCCTATTGAGAATAGCATATGTCATTATCAAGGTGCAAGGACCGTTGGAAATTTACTAATCTACAATATTATTAGTGCCTACCCAGACTATTTTTGTCATTAAGGTGTCAATTACTGTCTAAATAAGTCAAATATCTCACACTCAACTCACCATCTAGGGCATTACTAGGATTATGAGATGACAAATCACATGGGCCAAATGGACAATTAAGTCGGAAAAAAAAACAAAAAAGATACAATATAATCGTGATTGACTTTGCAAGGTTTGGTTAAGGATATGTCATATGGTGAATCACATTAATAAGATGAAGGAAATCATATGAAAGACAAACGGAAAGCATACGTCCAAATCGCATTTAATTTTATGTAATTGTTATTCGTATTTTTTTATTTTTTTTTTCGTATTTAGTACAAGCATATCACCACGTAATTTTGGTGTAAGAATCAATTATTATTATTAATATTATTATTTTTTGTATTTTATCACTTTCCAGTTATAACCATCACACAATGACGTAATGATTGGCGTCTGCGTATATATGAGTAAAAATACTTGTCTTTTACAGGTAATTTGTACAGTGAAAAACTTTTCCGTTTATCACTTACCAATAATATTACGATTAGGAATCCTAGAAATGTATTTGGTAAGTTTGAGGTTGTTGGTTTTGGGTTGGCTCTCTTTTCTAGTTTTGCACTGATTGCTTGCAAGCGATTTGAATTCTAAAGTTTTACATTATTAGGGATGAGCTCTGGTTTTATTTTAATGATAAAAATAATAATAAAAAGATGACCCTACAAAGAGATGATTACGGCAAAAAGAGTAAAAACGGAAGAAAAAGAAAAGCAAACGTAAAAGTTCATGGTAGATGAAGGGTCATCTTCAGATCTTTTAGTACGTCATATTTGCCATGAGTTCATACTTGATTAACGTTATACACGTGTCATCAACACCTTTGTAAACATGTGCTTGTATAAATCTTAGAGGATATGTGACATAATAGATATGGAGAAAAGCACAACACTGGTTAGTAGTTGGCATAATAAACTCGACTAGTTTTTAACGGATCCAACGGGTTGAACAGGAAAATTTTATCTAAAAGAGAGCGCCTCGTCGCCTCACTTGAGGCGTGAAACTTGAAAGTACCCCAAAGTCTATATCAATTCATACAACTCTCAACATCATATTTTCACAGAATTAGATTATTTTTGTTATAGTATTGTTACAAGGATCATAATAAGCTACACATCATTAAAATTCAAGAATTTGGTAAACCCACATTAGCTTTTTGAACCGTATCCAACTTGATCATTTTATTCAGATATTTGGATTAGGTTTGTTATAAATATATTTACAAATAATCCTGAACAGAACTACAGAAAAAAATATTTTAGGAGAATTCTAGAATTTGGTCAACCAGACCCAAACCTTTACTAAATCAGTTACCCAGTCAACCAAACCTGCTCAGCTTGTCACCTTCGGTTATAACATCGACGGACATTACAAGTTCAAATTCACAACGAAAGTTGTTAACAGAACAAACCATTTTTTTTTAATTTTTTTTTTGCATTCTATTACTCCCAGCTATATCCATCCATACAAAAAAATATATATACATTGCTTTTCAGGATTTAATTATAGACATCTCAAAAAGAGAATGTTGATCTTTCAACCACCAAGGAAAGATACATTGAGACGTTCACATAAGTTAGCCAAGTGCCAACACATTGTTTCAAGTTTCATTAGAGAGTGACAAGATGAACTTCCTACTAAACTTGTAAATACCAAAACTCAAGATCTATTTCGTAGTTGCCTTATAACTTGAGCGAAAGATACTTCTACATACAGAGGAACTTAGGAAAGCATATATAAGAAACAGATAACTGTCAACAAAATAAAAAGAAGGTTTTGCCTTCTCTATAACAATTATCAGCAGGCCAGCTGATCAAGATCGTATTAAATATCAACAGAAAACAAACCAAGAGCTAATAAATCATGAATACATGAAACCAAGTAACCATGAATCGCATCTAGACAAGAGGAGGATATTGCTTTGCTTGCTGGCGAACTCTTTTCTTGTACTCCACAGTATCCTGCACATATTATAATTGCACAAATCAGATCAGAAATGACGACAGAAGTTCCAGTGATAGAACTGAAACATTCATTACCTGAATAAACAGATGATATCCCTCAGTTTGAGCAGGATCAGCAGGGTTAGGGGAGTCCAGTAGATCCTGGATGCCCACTAGAATTTGCTTGACCGTGATTGCTGGTCTCCAACCCTATTGCGGATTAACAGATTTGCATTAAAAAGCTATAGAAAAAACAGAACGGTCTAACAATTCTTTAAATTAATTAATAAACATCTAAAGCTCATACACTGTCTTCATTGAGGATTGACAGACAAACAGTTCCAGATGGGTAAACATTGGGATGGAAGAACCCTTGGGGGAACTTGCACTTTGGTGGCTTACTTGGATAATCTTCGGTGAAATTAAGAGTAAGAGGGTAATAACCGCCTTCCCAATCAGTCTGCAACGGCCACATATAAAGATGATCACAAAATTGAACCAAAATAAATTCACCAGAAAAGAAGTTGACACTAGAGTTTCATTTTAAGAGTTTGAAATATTCTTCAGAGACATTACAAAAAATTTGAGGTAAGGAAGGATGAGCCGAAAGAAATATAATCCTAACCCTATGCTCAAGCTACTATCATCTTACGAATCAAATCCATAATAGCATCAACAGCTAATTTTAAATGTAATTTTCTTCTACAAAGTTTTGTCCTCTATTTTATATAGTCCATATTTTGAGATAATGATGATATGTTTCATAAGTGCAATACAAGAAAGGTCTACCAAATGAAGTAATAAGAAATATGACAATCAGCATAAGACCTTGTCAGTATTTCATCTTTACAAACTAATACTGATACATGTTGGTTAATGAATATTGAACATAAGACCATAATCGCCGAGATATATATATATATAGCTCACCTACACAATATTCCTAATAAATACAGAAAGCAAACCGATAGAAACCAATCAAGAACCTACAGATATGGTTTAACAGTTGCACCACTCCCACGACAAGAAAAAAGGAACACAGATGCGTCACACACAAATTAAAAAATATCAGATAACTATAAAGTACTTTGTAGTCAAGTCATAAACTGACCAAGGAATCAAAGAAACCAACACAGCATAATAACATTTCAATAATGCAACAATCCAGTCACCTCATATGTTTCACTAATACTTTTACACGATTACAAACAGTGTTCCATCTAAAGACTCCGTCTAATAGCTATCAACCCATTATGGCCCCCTGACCACTTCCCTTAGTTGACAATTGCTAATTCACCGTCTGGAAGTTGAGCATCCTTTACTACTTTTATTATCAGCTATTGATTACTGGATTAAGCATTTTTAATAGTTAAGCAAACATAAACCTATATTCATGATTACAAACACTGATTCAAACTGATTCCTCTTAAGCAGTTAAACATCTGCTTAGCTTTCACATAGGTAAACAAGCCTAAATTAGATCACTTGACATCCTAAAATACAACTTAGACAGATAAATAAAAAATAAAACCTCTTATACTAAATACATAAAACACATTTTCATAAATACAGCCCGAAACCATAAATTACTGTATAACCAGCCTCAATTATACTACCTAAATCATCTATCACATACCAACAATATCTTAATTGAGAGATTAAGGATGATTTGAACACTTACCCCAACTTTACCGGGGATAGTACACTGCCAAACCATCAAATTAACTGTACCATCAGGAAGCGATTCTGGTTTTGCCACGAAACCCTAATTAACATAACCAAATCACATCAATTAATCAATAACACGAAAATTATATAAACTGCTATCCGTCAGTTGTTGATAATAAAATTAAATTAGGGTTACGAATAAGACGAACATGAGGATGATTCTTTCGCCATGCTTTTCGTTCCTCTGTGAGACGACCGCGAGCTATACCACCAGACATGATTTACACTTTAGATCGGTTTCCGTCTGTGAATAATGATTTGCAGCGTTGTGAAGAAGACGGAAGTTTAACTTAACGATTTTTGGGGTTAGTCGTTTGATCAAGTATTTATGTGATGGACATTTGAAAGAGTTAGCTAGTCTATTTAGGAATTACAACAAGGGCCCCTAATTTTCATTTACTAGACAAAATGGTAACTATGTTATGTTATTCAACTTGACTTATCATTTATTGGTTAAATTTAACGGTTTCCAATCGGATTTAGAGGTGTATTTAGCAACAAATGAATTGGAGTTAGAGCATGTGGCTAAAAATTGTGGACAGGGATTCGAGTAGCTTGAGATTTGTCACACCTCAAAAATCGGTAATTGTGTTTATTTAATGTTTAGCGGAAGCAAGTTAAGATTTAGCGGAAGCATCTTGTTTAAACAGTTTAACAACGGGGTGATGACGTATCAATTGTGCATTCATTGTATCAGAGCATATGATCATACAGAACATAATATATTAAGGATGCCAGTTTAAACAGTTGTTACAAAGGTAGTACGACTATGTAAGTCATACAGTAGTAATAGAGTTTAAAACATTTAAGTTTTACAATACTTATGTTAAGATAAGATTTCATGAGTATAACTGCAATGTCTGCAGTAATACAGAGGAAATCCTCAAAAGTTGTCCCAAAATATATGGCATCCTAAGTAGTCCAGGGTTGTCCATCCTGAATGCATGCGATCCTTACTTACATGGCTAATTTCCTGTAAAACATAGAAAGAAAGTCGTCAACAAATATGTTGAGTGAATTCACAGGTTTTGTATAAATGTAAGGTATGTTAAACCATTTATGTGTAGATTATTGAATTGTTATTCAATAAATAAATGTTTGCAGGTTTTGCAAAATATAAGTTTGTAGGGATAGTTACCCTAAAATATAGTATTATGTGGGTTGTTACCCAAATCATATGTCTGGTTGTTTACCAGAATATAAATATAATCAGTACGTATACTGAAATAAAGCAGTTGTAGGATATGTTCATCCTAAATAATAAGTGTGGGAATGCTTAGACTATAATCCCCTGAAAGGTGAGCTAAACCTCGCAGGTTAAAGTAACGCGACCTAACCCTATAACCAAACCACAACCAAAACTTATGTTTCTTGCCTGAAGGACAGTTAAGTATACGCTCCATCCACAGGAGGGTCGTCACGGCAATAGTACTATTCGTATACTCAGTGGCTAGAGTCACCTAGCTAATGGTTATAGTCTGCATGACATAAGGTCTTTCATGCACACATCTTAAGTCTGGTCCGTACTAGGATACAGTGTCTAATTCCCAAAACAGTTGTGAAAATGTTATTTCATATCAAACAGTTGTATAAAGCAATAAAGCATTTATATAATTTGCTGCATGTGTTGGCATGCAGTTTCTATGTTTACACCCCTATGTTTAAAAGCATAAAACATTTGCAAAGTAGGGGCTGTGAACTCACAGTAGTTTGCTCGGTGTGAATGCTAGCAGCTGACAGATTTGCCCAAGGTGTGTTAACCTATATACAAAATGTATTAACATAAGTATGTTTGATTTGTTTAATCAATTTGTGTTAACGGTTTGTTTGTTTGAAGAAACGGTTGATTTCTTATCAATATAAGTTGTTAACTTTGTTAGTGACACATCGTTGAAATATTGTTATTATTCCTCAGTCGTACACTTGTAAGTATACAAACCAATATGTAATTGTCTATTTAACGGAAGGTCGTTTTGTTTCATTTGTACATATACTTTGCTTACAGTTGTACGTATGTTATTCCAAAATCATTGTAAGTACACATATTTGTTTTATAAATGTATACTTAAGTAATATACTTGTTGTATATCATTAGATTATACGTTGGTTAAACGTGAAGTTTATTGTGTATATATATATTTGTGAATATATATTCCTTAAGTGTCGTATATATTTATTTAATAAATACATTGTTTACGTATGCTAAAATATATATAAGTTTTCATTTGTTTAAGAAAACATATACGTTTGTGTCTATATATATCGTGTGTTCTCGAATATATATATATATATATATATATATATATATATATATATATATTGTAATACGTCGTTTCGTATTTTAAAAAGGTTGCAAGTTTTATTTGTTTTAAAACTTAGATTGTTTTTATAAAACGAATGTCATTTGTTTTTAATATCACTACGTTTGTTTAGTAAGTCTTGAATATCCCGATAATGTAATCGTATTCAAACCGTATAGTTTACAAAGTTCGTATATATATATATATATGTCATATATCGTTTGTTCATACGAAACAAATAAGTCCAATGTCCGTATTCCTAGTTTGTCTCGTTTTATAATGTTACTAATAAATGGAATCGTTTTGTTTTTAAAATAAAAGTCAAGTGTTTTATAGTTTGTTGGGCTCGGCCCGATTCGTTGGCCCACTAATAATAATGTAACTCGTTTGGCCCGTTAACTCGTTTATATAACCCATTTATTTAATCATTGGTTTAACCCATTACTTTGGCCCAAAAGACCACCGGCCCAGCCTGGAGCCCAGCCCAGTATGTGAATCCGCCAGATTCTATTTGAATCCGCCGGATTCTCGTTAATAGAGAAGGTGTTGCCGGATCTTCGGGTCAAACCGCCGGGTCGGGTCAAAATTAAGTGAATCCGCCGGATTTAGTTGAATCCATCGGATTCTTTTGTGTTCACAAAACGTTCATGTGAAGCTTTGGGAATCCGCCGGATTCGATCGTGTCTTTTACTCGTTCACAAATGTTTAACCGATTACGGGGTGTGCGAGTTTCGTAGGGGAATCCGCCGGATTCAGCATGAATCCGCCGGATTCAGCATGAATCCGCCGGATTCAGCATGAATCCGCCGGATTCATGTTACTTCCAGAGCCTGTTCGAACAGAGCCATAATGATGCTCGATTATTTTGGTTCCAAATTCTTTGCACATCAAACCCAAACGTTTATACAATCAATATATAGCATTTTAACAACTTATTACACCTTTATAACATGTTTTCATGTATCGATTTTAGTTTTGAAGTTTTGGTTTTATAAACCATTTTCATGATCAATCCATCAATCTTTCTAATATATGTGTTATATGTATAGATTATGATGTTTAAACAAGTTATATAACAAATTTGAAGTAAAGAAATCAAAAAGGAGGATGTTTCCTTACAAAGAAAAAATGGTGAGGATGATGATGGACGATGATGAAGATGATGATGGAGATGTTGTTGCTCCTGTTTGTTGTTGCCTCTGATCTTGTTGTGTTTTACTTAGTGAGAAAGAAAATGAGATAGATAGATGATTGATGAAAATGAAATGATCAGGAAGAAGAATGGGAGGAGGGAGTATAATATTCAAACGGGTATGGCTAGTTACAGAAAATGGTCGCTCAATTATTTGAGTTGGGTGGCCATTTTTGGTACATCAGTTTCGAGTACGGGTATAATTATAGCAATATAAAAATTAACAATTTACATTTTTATTTCGTAGGTGTTCTCCTGGTTCGTTATTTATAATCAGAATAATGAGGTTATCATTATTTTAAAATGTTGTACAAATGTGTACATTTTACTGCGCGCAACTATTTGAGCGCAAAATTTCAGTTAATTTAGGATTTCATATTTTGAGGTAATGTTCTAACTTCCTCCAAACGAATGAGAAAATTTGTACTTTTATGATTTGACGTCGTATGCGCGTTTTAGAATTATTTCTGTTCGTTTTATATTACGTTTTATGTTAAACGTATATTTAGACCTTTATATCTACATGTTATAGATATGTAAATACTCGTAATTAATAATTATATTATTAATTATTTTTGTATCACGAAACTTTTGTCATTTATTTTTGTCGAGTTCGTTCTGATATATTTGTACGCGATTATAATTAATCACATATTTTGTAATACTTTTTGTTTAAAAGTACGGGCTTGCTAGGCTTACATCACATCAAATAGTTTTGTTAAAACTAAATCAGGAAATTAGCGTAAGAATGCACATGCTTAATTGTTAATTAATACCTAATTTGGAGAGTTGTCACATTATCCCCCCGTTAGGGAAATCTCGTCCCGAGATTTAATTCGTATCGTGAGTCGTGATCACGGGTTCAAATAGGTGTGGGTACTTCTTGCGCATTTCATCCTCACGTTCCCAGGTGAACTCTAGGCCTCTTTTCGAGTTCCATCGAATTTTGACAAGTTTGATCCGACTGTTTCGGAGTTTCTGTGTTTTCGTGTCCATTACTTCAAGCGGTTCCTCCACGAAGTTGAGTTTTGCGTCAACGTAGATTTCGTCGGGAGGTATGATTAACGCTTCGTCGGATAGACACTTCTTAAGATTACTCACGTGAAACGTGTCGTGAATATTACTAAGTTCTTGCGGAAGTTTAAGCTTATAAGCTACAGGACCAATCCTTGCTAGGATCTCAAAAGGTCCAATGTAACGTGGATTCAATTTACCGCGTTTTCCAAATCGCACAACTCCTTTCCAAGGAGATACTTTAAGTAGGACTTTGTCACCTACTTGAAATTCCAAAGGTTTTCGTCTATTGTCTGCATAACTCTTTTGTCGGTCTCGTGCCGTTTTTAATCGATTAAGCACTTGAGTTATCTTGTCCGTTGTATCTTGGACTATCTCAGGACCTGATAATTGTCTGTCATCCATCTCTGCCCAACAGAGTGGGGATCGGCACTTGCGTCCGTACAACGCCTCAAACGGTGCCATTTGTATACTTGTATGATAACTATTGTTGTACGAGAACTCGGCTAAAGGGAGATGGTTATCCCAGTTTCCTCCAAAGTCAATCACACAGGCTCGTAACAAGTCCTCAAGCGTTTGTATCGTTCGCTCGCTTTGACCATCGGTTTGTGGATGGTAGGCGGTACTCATGTCGAGTCTAGTGCCTAAAGCTTGTTGCAGTGTTTGCCAGAAGCGAGAGGTGAAACGTGCATCTCTATCAGAGATGATAGATAATGGAACTCCATGTCTAGAAACAACTTCTTTTATGTAAATTCTAGACAGTTTTTCCATCTTATCCGTTTCCTTAATGGCAAGAAAGTGAGCTGACTTTGTCAATCGGTCGACAATCACCCATATGGAGTCCATCCCAGATGATGTTTTCGGTAGCTTCGTGATGAAATCTGTGACACCCCCAAATTTAATGATTCGCGGAAGCTTGATTTGGGTGCCACTAATCAATATACAAAGCACAAAGATAATAATGAACGACCACTATATGCGTCGTTTTAAACTTGTATTAATAAAGTGAACGTTTACATCAAAAATAATATTTCACTAGCTCGGTTCCTGAAATTGAGAGATTACATGGCATAATTACTTTTACAAAATATAATAATGCAGTCCAATCTCTAATTGTATGTATGCTGACTCGAGCTAGAAATCCCTGCTTGTGCAGTCAACCTACTGCTGGGTACCTGTGATATATACTAAAATGGGTCAGCGAAAATGCTGGTGAGCTCACAGGTTTGTATGTCAATGTATAATTGTCAGAACCGCAAGATTTATAATGAATTTAAAATGCACTTAAGCAAAATAAAAGTTATACTGTCCATGAGCACATAGTCTGAGCTTAACTGATTTGTCAGGCCCAATTAAGGAAACCTAACATGATTTGCCTCCTACGAGTGCCTAATCAACACTCGTCTTCCCAAATGCTAATACATCCGTTTGACCGATTAGTGCGTGCTAACCCGGATGAGGATTGTCAATCCCATATGATATCATATACTAACATTCACGCTATAAAATACTAGAGACTATGCTTATGGAGGACTTTAAATTGATTAGCTTGAAACTCATGTAGTATTTGAAGTTTGTCACTTGCGTTCTACTTGTAAAACAAAATGATGCAGTAATATCACACCCCTGGTAAAAGTAGTGAAAATGGGGCTATGAAACTCACCTGATTCCTGATGTGTTTAATTTAATAAACTTGAAGTAATTAGCAGTGTGTTGGTGTCCAAAGACTTGAAACCTGAATGTGTCCACGACACTTGAATTGTTATTAATTGTATTGGTATCTCGAAAGACTACCATTGAAATTGTTTGTCTAACTCAATGTCCAAATTACCCCGATTTGGTTGATTGTATTGTTACAAGTTACTACGACTTGTTTGATTGAATTGACACAAGTTACAACGACTTGTTTGAGTGTTGAAGTATGTCTTGAAAACGCGTACGGCCCGTTGGTGAATTGTTGAAATAAAAGTGTTGTTGTTATCGTCTTGTTTTTGAAGTGTTACTCTTGAAATATAAGTCCCATTATGTTCTAAAAGTCGTATGGAATAAGTATTTGAGGTTGAAAAATCTCGACACTTGGTGTAAAAATAGTTGGACAATCTGCTGTTTTATGCGTCACTATAGGCGTCACTAAAGGTGTCCATGCGACACTAAGGAAGTGTCGTGTGAAGTGTCAGATTCAAGGGTATAGCGTCACTGATCTAGTGTCGCGTGAAATTGTATGCGTCACTTCAGGAGTGACGGGTTCAGCATAACGGCGGCACTTATGGAGTGTCGTATAAAATAATGATTTCGGATATTTGGGCGTCACTTAAGAAGTGACGTGTATCATAGCGGCACTATCGAAGTGTCGCGTAAAATAGTAGGGCGTCACTTGTAGAGTGACGGGTATAGATCAAAATGGAAATATGGGCGACACTTATGAAGTGTCGGTACGGAATATAGGGCGTCACTTATCTAGTGACGGTATGTAGTGTCGGCTAATAGGATATGGCGGCACTTAATAAGTGTCGCTAGGTATGTATAGGCGTCACTTAGGTAGTGACGGTCAGAGGTCAACATTTGAGCTTATGCGACACTTAAGGAGTGTCGGTATCGGAGGTATAGCGGCACTAGAGGAGTGACGCTAGTAGTGACGCATGTCTGGGTTCATCCATGCGACACTATCACCTGTTTGACGGATTTCGAGCCAAAAACGTGTTTTCGGGTTTCCGTTTGGTCTGATTCTTTTACCCAACCCTCATAGGGACATATTAAGCTTATCCAAACAATAATATATGAAAAGTAAGTAAAAACGAGAGATTTCGTAATTTGTCGGAAACTTACAAAGTGATGAAATGAAAATCCGGAAAGGTAGGATTGTAGATCGTCGCGAGGTGGTCGTTTATTTCCAAAGGAGTATAGTGTTTTGAAGTCGTTTAATGTGTTTATTTTGCGATTTTTGATGATTTTGGGTTATGGTTTAGTTGAGAGAAAATAGAGAGAAGAGAGATAGAGAAAAAGAGAAATGAGGAAAAGTGGGTGGGAGTGGGAGGTTAAATCCCCACTTTCGCCCCGCGTTCCCGCTCCGTGCGGTGTTCGTTTGCTCCGTCATTTAAACGTTAAATAATTATTTTGAATATTAATTGGTGCATTTTAAAAATACAAATTATCACGCTATATTTTATTTAAATATTTTACTATCACTTTATATTTGAATTATAAAAACGTAAGTTAATTTGTCTGCGCGTTTTACATTTTAAATTGTGTAACTTTCTGATTGTACGATACGAATGAATACGTAATATTATAATAATAATATTTTTGACATAATAGCGTTATTTAATAAAATTGATCACCAACGTCCGTATTTATTGTATCAAAATTCATTCGGTTTGAGACTTGTACGATTTAAACAAATCGCATAATTGTAGATATATATTCAACAATATATATATAATAATTGATACATTAATTAGCCTAACACAGAACTAATTACATGTATTAAAACCTGATTAGGAACTAAATTCTAGTCCTAAATTGACGGTTGTCACAAAATCCATCGTGATGTGTTCCCATTTCCATTTGGGCAACTCAGGTTGTTGTAAAAGTCCAGACGGCTTTTGGTACTCAGTCTTAACTTTTGCACAAGTCAGACATCTACTAACATAGGTGGCAATGTCTCTTTTCATGCCAGGCCACCAGTAAAATCCTTTTAGATCGTGATACATCTTATCAGCACCATGATGTATCGAGTAATTGGACTTATGAGCTTCATCCAATACTAGACTACGTAGCTCATCAACACAAGGAATCCAAATTCGATTCATGAAGTACAATACTCCATTTTCCTTAGACTCCAGTTGCTTCTCCATCCCTTTGAGGGATTCGTCCTTCATACGTTCTGGAGTAAAGGCCGCTTGTTGAGCATCACGAATTTGGGAAATCAGATCCAAGTGGATTGTCAGTCCTAAGGCTCGAACTCTTCGAGGTTTTACTCATTCCTTACGACTCAAGGCATCCGCTACTACATTAGCTTTGCCTGGATGGTACCTGATTTCACAGTCGTAATCATTCAGCAATTCAACCCAACGTCTTTGTCTCATGTTGAGTTCTTTCTGATCAAATATATGTTGGAGACTTTTGTGATCAGTAAAGATCGTACACTTCTGTGACACCCCCAAATTTAATGATTTGCGGAAGCTTGATTTGGGTGTCACTAATCAATATACAAAGCACATAAGATATAATGAACGACCACTATATGCGTCGTTTTAAACTTGTATAGATAAAGTAAAAGTTTACATCAAAATACAGTTACATTAGCTCGATTCCTGAAATTGAGAGATTACATAGCATAATTACTTTTACAAAATATAATAATGCAGTCCAATCTCTAATTGTATGTATGCTGACTCGAGCTAGAAATCCCTGCTTGTGCAGTCAACCTACTGCTGGGTACCTGTGATATATACTAAAATGGGTCAGCGAAAACGCTGGTGAGCTCACAGGTTTGTATGTCAATGTATAATTGTCAGAACCGCAAGATTTATATTGAATTTAAAATGCAATTAAGCAAAATAAAAGTTATACTGTCCATGAGCACATAGTCTGAGCTTAACTGATTTGTCAGGCCCAATTAAGGAAACCTAACTGATTTGCCTCCTACGAGTGCCTAATCAACACTCGTCTTCCCAAATGCTAATACATCCGTTTGACCGATTAGTGCGTGCTAACCCGGATGAGGATTGTCAATCCCATATGATATCATATACTAACATTCACGCTATAAAATACTAGAGACTATGCTTATGGAGGACTTTAAATTGATTAGCTTGAAACTCATGTAGTATTTGAAGTTTGTCACTTGCGTTCTACTTGTAAAACAAAATGATGCAGTAATATCACACCCCTGGTAAAAGTAGTGAAAATGGGGCTATGAAACTCACCTGGTTCTTGAAGTGTTTAACTTAATAAACTTGAAGTAATTAGCTGTGAGTTGGTGTCCAAAGGCTTGAAACCTGAATGTGTCCACGACACTTAAATTGTCATTAATTGTATTGGTATCCCGAAAGACTACCATTTGAATTGTTTGTCTAACTTAATGTCCAAATTACCCCGATTTGGTTGATTGTATTGTTACAAGTTACTCCGACTTGTTTGATTTAAATTGATACAAGTTACAACGACTTGTTTGAATAAATTGATACAAGTTACAACGACTTGTTTGATTTTGAAGTATGTTTTGAAAACGCGTACGGCCCGTTGGTGACGGTTGTAACAATAGTTCAAAAGGTTATTATATTGTTGCTACAGTGAATTGCTACAGTAACTTTGACTTCGAAAATTTTGAGTTTTGAAGATTCTGTTTTGTGCGACGTAGCCTGCGACGTAGGCTGCGACGTAGGCTGCGACGTAAGAGTTTTGCGACGTAAAGGGTTACGTCGCTAAGGTCAACAGTGCTAAGTCAATAGCGACGTAGGGTGCTACGTCGCTTATGCGACGTAGGTTCGTTTTTGCGACGTTAAGGTCTGCGTCGCTATGTGCGACGTTCGCAAGTCAATGCGACGTAATAGGCTGCGTCGCTGTATGCGACGTTGGGGATATAATGCGACGTAGGTCGCTACGTCGCATCTGCTCCAGACCAAATGCGACGTACGGGGTCTGATCGGAGTTTCAACTCCAAAAACGCGTTTTCCGGCCATCGATCGGCATAATATTTTTACCCAACCCATTTTAGGACATTACAAGGTTATACAAACAACTAGCAAGTTATAAATCTTAAAAACGAGAGTTTTCGGAGTTGTGTCGGAAACTTACAAATCGCCGAAATGAAATTCCGGAAAGATAGAAGTGTAGATCGTCGCGAGGTGGTCGTTTATTGTAAAAGGGGCTTGAAGATCCGAGGTCGTTTGAGGTGTTTATTTTGCGATTTTGATGATTTTTGGTTTGGGGTTTGTTTGAGAGAAATAAGAGAGGAGAGAGATAGAGAAAAAGAGAAATGAAAGTAGATGGGGTGGGAGTGGGAGGTTAAACCCCCATTTTCGCCCCGTGTTTCCGTTCCGTGCGGTGTTCGTTTGCTCCGTTGTTTAAACGTTAAATAATTATTTTAAATATTAATTGGTACATTTTTAAAATACAAATTATTACGCTATATTTTATTTAAATATTTTACTAATCACTTTATATTTGAATTATAAAAAGGTAAGTTAATGTGTTTGCGCGTTTTACCTTTTAAATTGTGTAACTTACTGATTGTACGATGCGAATGAATACGAAATATTATAATAATGATATTTTTGACATAAAAGCGTTATTTAATAAAATTGGTCACCAACGTCCGTATTTATTGTATCGAAATTCATTCGATTTGAAACTCGTACGATTTAAACAAATCGCATAATTGTAGATATATATTCAACAATATATATAATAATTGATACATTAATTAGCCTAACAAAGAACTAATTACATGTATTAAAACTTGATTAGGCACTAAATTCTAGTCCTAAATTGACGGTTGTCACATTCTCCCCCTGTTAGAAGAATTTCGTCCCGAAATTTATGTTGAAGTTGTGTTTGACGTTGAATCAGTGAAGAGTTGAGGATACTTGAGTCGCATTTGGTCCTCCCGTTCCCAGGTGAATTCCGGACCGCGCCGCGAATTCCACCTAACCTTGACAATGGGAATACGACTTTGTTTAAGTTGTTTGACCTCACGGTCCATGATTTCTGCGGGTTCCTCAATAAAGTGAAGTTTCTCGTCAACTCGAATTTCATCGAGTGGAATGATAAGTGTCTCATCTGACAGACACTTCTTCAGATTTGAAACATGAAATGTGGGATGCACGCTGCTGAGTTCAGATGGCAGCTGCAATCGGTAAGCCACTGGACCGATCCTTTCGAGGATCTCGAATGGTCCAATGTATCTGGGATTCAACTTCCCTCGTTTGCCAAACCGGATTACGCCTTTCCAGGGCGATACTTTGAGTAGAACTCGATCCCCAACTTGGAACTCGAGTGGTTTGCGTCTCACGTCAGCGTAACTTTTCTGACGGTCACGCGCGGCTTTGAGTTTGTTTTGAATTTCTACGATCCTCTCGGTTGTTTCGTGTATGATTTCTGGACCCGTGAGTTGGCTATCCCCAACTTCGGTCCAACAGATAGGTGACCGGCACTTACGACCGTACAGTGCCTCGAAGGGAGCAGCCTTGATGCTGGTATGATAACTGTTGTTGTACGAGAACTCGCACAATGGTAGATGTTTTTCCCAGTTTACGCCGAAGTCTACTACGCAGGCCCGTAGCATGTCTTCCAGTGTTTGAATGGTTCGTTCACTTTGGCCGTCGGTTTGAGGATGGTATGCGGTACTCATATCAAGTCGAGTACCCAGAGATTTTTGAAGTGATTGCCAAAATTGTGAAGTGAAACGACTATCTCTATCGGAGATAATGGAGATTGGAACACCGTGTTTGGTCACGATTTCTTTCAGATAAATGTTGGTGAGGCGTTCCATTTTGTTGGATTCCTTGATTGCTAGGAAGTGAGCAGACTTTGTGAGACGATCCACGATCACCCAAATGGAATCGCAACCGTTCGAGGATTTGGGTAGTTTGGTTATGAAGTCCATGGAAATTTGTTCCCATTTCCATTCAGGAAGACTGGGTTGCTGAAGTAAACCAGAAGGTTTTTGATATTCGATTTTGACTTTGGAGCAAGTAAGGCACTTGCTGACATAGGTGGCGATTTCAGATTTCATGTTTGGCCACCAGTAGAAGTCCTTGATACCGTGGTACATTTTATCGGATCCCGGATGGATAGAATATTTGGACTTGTGAGCTTCATCCATCACCAAGTCTCGTAGGTTCCCGAATTTAGGCAACCAGATTCGGTTTGAGAAATACCTAATCCCGTTAGGTCTGATTTCAAGCTGTTTATCCATGCCCCACAAGGCTTCATCTTTGACATGTTCGGGTTTTAAGGCTTCGAGTTGAGCAGTGAGAATTTCAATGTTTAAATTGTTGTGAATGGTCATACTGAGGGCTCGAACCCGAAGTGGTTTCACTCGCTCTTTTCGACTGAGGGCGTCAGCAACAACATTTGCTTTGCCTGGATGATATTTGAGTTCACAGTCGTAATCGGTAAGCAACTCGACCCATCGACGTTGCCTCATGTTGAGATCCTTCTGATCGAATATGTGTTGAAGGCTTTTATGGTCGGTGAAAATTGTACATCTGGTACCGTAAAGGTAATGTCTCCAGATTTTGAGGGCAAAAACGACAGCTCCTAGCTCGAGGTCGTGGGTGGTGTAATTCTTTTCATGAATCTTGAGCTGTCGGGAAGCATAAGCTATGACTTTGTCTCGTTGCATGAGCACACAACCGAGACCTTGATGAGAAGCATCGCAGTATACCACGAAATCATCGGTGCCTTCGGGTAATGATAGGATAGGAGCACTGCAAAGCTTTTGTTTTAAGAGTTGGAATGCCGATTCTTGTTTATCAGTCCAGTCAAACTTTTTATCTTTCTGGGTCAGAGTCGTGAGTGGTATGGCTATCTTGGAGAAATTTTCAATGAATCGTCGATAGTACCCGGCAAGTCCCAAAAACTGCCGTACTTCGGTCGGAGTGGTTGGCGATTGCCAGTCTTTGATAGCCTCGATTTTTGACAGGTCAACGTGAATCCCCTGACTGTCAATCACGTGACCAAGGAATTGAACGGTTTTGATCCAGAACTCACACTTAGAGAACTTGGCATAGAGCTCCTCGTGTTTAAGCAGTTCAAGGATGGTTTTGAGGTGTTGCGCGTGTTCTTCTTTGTTTCGTGAATATATAAGGATGTCGTCGATGAAGACAATGACAAATTTGTCAAGATAAGGCTTGCACACCCGATTCATAAGATCCATGAATACCGCCGGTGCGTTGGTTAGGCCGAATGGCATCACTTGGAATTCGTAATGCCCGTAACGGGTTTTGAAAGCGGTTTTTGGAATATCGGCATCGCGAACACGCAATTGATGATAACCGGATCGGAGATCAATCTTTGAATAACAACTCGACCCTTGCAGTTGGTCGAACAAATCATCGATTCGAGGAAGTGGATACCGGTTCTTGACAGTTAACTTGTTCAACTCTCGATAGTCGATACACATTCGAAAGGAACCATCTTTCTTCTTAACGAATAGGACCGGAGCTCCCCAAGGTGAAGAACTCGGCCAGATAAACCCCCGTTCCAGGAGTTCCTGTAACTGGGTGGACAACTCCTGAAGTTCGGATGGAGCTAAACGGTATGGTGCTCGGGCCACAGGCGCAGCACCTGGTACAAGATCGATTGAGAACTCAACCTGTCTTGGTGGTGGTAGACCAGGCAGTTCTTCAGGAAAGACTTCTGGAAAGTCTCGAACAATTGGAACATCCTCAAGTCGTTTCTCTTCCGACTTTTTCTCCATGATGTGTGCGAGGATTGATGGATAACCCTTTCTCAGAAATTTTCGGGTTTTTAGACAAGATATGAGGTTAAGCCTCGTCCCACCGGTCTCCCCCTGTATGACCAAGGTTCTACCAACGGCGAGAGGTATGCGAACAATTTTGTCGTAGCAAGTGATTTCGGCGCGATGTTTGGACAACCAGTCCATGCCTACGATGACATCGAAACTTCCTATCTCAATAGGCATAAGATCTATGGAGAAGATTTCGTCGGCTAGGTTTAAAGTGCAATTAGGTACCACACTATTGGTTTCTATCAACTTGCCATTTGCTAGCTCTACGATGTACTTAGCGTCTAAAGCAACAGGTGTAATATCAAGTAGAGGGCAAAATTCATCGGAAATAAAACTCCTATCGGCACCAGTATCAAACAGAATGGAAGCAGTTAAGTTGTTGAGGAGGAACATACCCGTGACCACGTTCGGGTCATGACGGGCGTCCCCTGAGTTGATCACAAAGGCGCTACTTTTGACGTTGTTGTTGTTGTTGCTGCGGGAGTTGTTGTTGTTGTTGCCCTTATTCTTCAACTTTGGGCAAGAATCCCTGAAGTGTCCTGGGTTTCCACATTCGTAGCAGGACTTAGGTTGTCGGGTATTTCTGTCAGAGGGGTTGTTGTTGGATTTGGGGGATCGGCAATCCTTAGTCAAATGCCCTTGCCTCCTGCAGTTGTTGCAAGGAGTACCGCACTGACCAAAATGATGGTAGTTACACTTGGGACAATAAGGTCTGCCCCCGGTGTAGCTGTGGGTGGTTTCAGAGTTGGAGGTGTAGACTTGGATGGCGTTGTTTTTCTTGCTTGAGTTGTGGTGGTGTTCAGTGGATTTGCGTTTGTTGGAGGATGAGGTGTTGGAGGTCTCACGGCTGACAACTAGGGCCATGAGTTCGTGGGCCAATCGAATGGCACTTTCAGTGGTGGTTGGTTTGGATGAGGCGACGTTTCCCTGGATGTTCTCGGGGAGTCCACGAATGTATTTCTTAATGCCCTTACTTTCTGGTTCGACCAAACCCGGGCATAATAAGGCAAACTGCTGAAACTTGGTGGTATAATCAGCGACATCATTTCCCTGCACTTCCAGATGCCAGAATTCTTCTTCCAGCCTATGCAATTCTTCTTCAGGACAGTACTTTTCTGTCAGCTTCTTCTTCAGTTCGGCCCAAGGAAGTCGGTTTGCAACCTCAAGGCCTACAGAGTTTGCGTGGGTTTTCCACCACGTGGATGCACCTTCCTGAAAGGTGTAAACAGCGAATTTGACCTTGTTGTTCTCAGTGCAGTCGCAGAGACTGAAAACAGATTCCATGCGCTCAATCCAACGGATCAAACCAATGGCACCTTCCGTGCCCTTGAAGTATAGTGGTTTACAGCTAAGGAAATCCTTATAGGAGCAGGGTTTGGGTGGTGGAGTATTGGTTGCGGTGTCCTCACTACCAGGTGGTGTTCGGGTAGCCAAGGCTTCAGTCACACTGCGGGCAATTATTCCCGCGATCTCAGCTTCGCTAAGGGTAATTTGACGACGTGGAGGCATGATGCTGAGTAAGAAAGAACAAGGAAATGAAATAAGATACTAGTCCGAGTATGATGAACTAGTGGTGTGTTTGTCATTCCGAGACAAAACGTTTGAAAGAAAGAGGCCTATATTCATATAATATAATATAATATAGCCTAAAGTTGTAATGAGGTCTATTCATGTAAATATATGTATATCACATAATAACCTATTGAGTGTCTAGCACAGAAGTGTTTTTGAGTCCCGTTTCTCTCGAGGTCAGAGTCAACTAATGCATTCCTGTTCAACATAACTCTTTCAGATTTCACATCATCTTTCTTTAATTGTACATAGTTGATCAGGCTATGTTAAATTAAAGTCGTATGATGTAATCCCTGAACTAGTCATAACTAATAAGGAATACTGCCTAACGGTCATAGTCTAGGCCCACTAAATGCAACCTAGTTCACTATAACCTTAGTCTCTGATACCAATCTGTGACACCCCCAAATTTAATGATTCGCGGAAGCTTGATTTGGGTGCCACTAATCAATATACAAAGCACAAAGATAATAATGAACGACCACTATATGCGTCGTTTTAAACTTGTATTAATAAAGTGAACGTTTACATCAAAAATAATATTTCACTAGCTCGGTTCCTGAAATTGAGAGATTACATGGCATAATTACTTTTACAAAATATAATAATGCAGTCCAATCTCTAATTGTATGTATGCTGACTCGAGCTAGAAATCCCTGCTTGTGCAGTCAACCTACTGCTGGGTACCTGTGATATATACTAAAATGGGTCAGCGAAAACGCTGGTGAGCTCACAGGTTTGTATGTCAATGTATAATTGTCAGAACCGCAAGATTTATAATGAATTTAAAATGCACTTAAGCAAAATAAAAGTTATACTGTCCATGAGCACATAGTCTGAGCTTAACTGATTTGTCAGGCCCAATTAAGGAAACCTAACATGATTTGCCTCCTACGAGTGCCTAATCAACACTCGTCTTCCCAAATGCTAATACATCCATTTGACCGATTAGTGCGTGCTAACCCGGATGAGGATTGTCAATCCCATATGATATCATATACTAACATTCACGCTATAAAATACTAGAGACTATGCTTATGGAGGACTTTAAATTGATTAGCTTGAAACTCATGTAGTATTTGAAGTTTGTCACTTGCGTTCTACTTGTAAAACAAAATGATGCAGTAATATCACACCCCTGGTAAAAGTAGTGAAAATGGGGCTATGAAACTCACCTGATTCCTGATGTGTTTAATTTAATAAACTTGAAGTAATTAGCAGTGTGTTGGTGTCCAAAGACTTGAAACCTGAATGTGTCCACGACACTTGAATTGTTATTAATTGTATTGGTATCTCGAAAGACTACCATTGAAATTGTTTGTCTAACTCAATGTCCAAATTACCCCGATTTGGTTGATTGTATTGTTACAAGTTACTACGACTTGTTTGATTGAATTGACACAAGTTACAACGACTTGTTTGAGTGTTGAAGTATGTCTTGAAAACGCGTACGGCCCGTTGGTGAATTGTTGAAATAAAAGTGTTGTTGTTATCGTCTTGTTTTTGAAGTGTTACTCTTGAAATATAAGTCCCATTATGTTCTAAAAGTCGTATGGAATAAGTATTTGAGGTTGAAAAATCTCGACACTTGGTGTAAAAATAGTTGGACAATCTGCTGTTTTATGCGTCACTATAGGCGTCACTAAAGGTGTCCATGCGACACTAAGGAAGTGTCGTGTGAAGTGTCAGATTCAAGGGTATAGCGTCACTGATCTAGTGTCGCGTGAAATTGTATGCGTCACTTCAGGAGTGACGGGTTCAGCATAACGGCGGCACTTATGGAGTGTCGTATAAAATAATGATTTCGGATATTTGGGCGTCACTTAAGAAGTGACGTGTATCATAGCGGCACTATCGAAGTGTCGCGTAAAATAGTAGGGCGTCACTTGTAGAGTGACGGGTATAGATCAAAATGGAAATATGGGCGACACTTATGAAGTGTCGGTACGGAATATAGGGCGTCACTTATCTAGTGACGGTATGTAGTGTCGGCTAATAGGATATGGCGGCACTTAATAAGTGTCGCTAGGTATGTATAGGCGTCACTTAGGTAGTGACGGTCAGAGGTCAACATTTGAGCTTATGCGACACTTAAGGAGTGTCGGTATCGGAGGTATAGCGGCACTAGAGGAGTGACGCTAGTAGTGACGCATGTCTGGGTTCATCCATGCAACACTATCACCTGTTTGACGGATTTCGAGCCAAAAACGTGTTTTCGGGTTTCCGTTTGGTCTGATTCTTTTACCCAACCCTCATAGGGACATATTAAGCTTATCCAAACAATAATATATGAAAAGTAAGTAAAAACGAGAGATTTCGTAATTTGTCGGAAACTTACAAAGTGATGAAATGAAAATCCGGAAAGGTAGGATTGTAGATCGTCGCGAGGTGGTCGTTTATTTCCAAAGGAGTATAGTGTTTTGAAGTCGTTTAATGTGTTTATTTTGCGATTTTTGATGATTTTGGGTTATGGTTTAGTTGAGAGAAAATAGAGAGAAGAGAGATAGAGAAAAAGAGAAATGAGGAAAAGTGGGTGGGAGTGGTAGGTTAAATCCCCACTTTCGCCCCGCGTTCCCGCTCCGTGCGGTGTTCGTTTGCTCCGTCATTTAAACGTTAAATAATTATTTTGAATATTAATTGGTGCATTTTAAAAATACAAATTATCACGCTATATTTTATTTAAATATTTTACTATCACTTTATATTTGAATTATAAAAACGTAAGTTAATTTGTCTGCGCGTTTTACATTTTAAATTGTGTAACTTTCTGATTGTACGATACGAATGAATACGTAATATTATAATAATAATATTTTTGACATAATAGCGTTATTTAATAAAATTGATCACCAACGTCCGTATTTATTGTATCAAAATTCATTCGGTTTGAGACTTGTACGATTTAAACAAATCGCATAATTGTAGATATATATTCAACAATATATATATAATAATTGATACATTAATTAGCCTAACACAGAACTAATTACATGTATTAAAACCTGATTAGGAACTAAATTCTAGTCCTAAATTGACGGTTGTCACAAAATCCATCGTGATGTGTTCCCATTTCCATTTGGGCAACTCAGGTTGTTGTAAAAGTCCAGACGGCTTTTGGTACTCAGTCTTAACTTTTGCACAAGTCAGACATCTACTAACATAGGTGGCAATGTCTCTTTTCATGCCAGGCCACCAGTAAAATCCTTTTAGATCGTGATACATCTTATCAGCACCATGATGTATCGAGTAATTGGACTTATGAGCTTCATCCAATACTAGACTACGTAGCTCATCAACACAAGGAATCCAAATTCGATTCATGAAGTACAATACTCCATTTTCCTTAGACTCCAGTTGCTTCTCCATCCCTTTGAGGGATTCGTCCTTCATACGTTCTGGAGTAAAGGCCGCTTGTTGAGCATCACGAATTTGGGAAATCAGATCCAAGTGGATTGTCAGTCCTAAGGCTCGAACTCTTCGAGGTTTTACTCATTCCTTACGACTCAAGGCATCCGCTACTACATTAGCTTTGCCTGGATGGTACCTGATTTCACAGTCATAATCATTCAGCAATTCAACCCAACGTCTTTGTCTCATGTTGAGTTCTTTCTGATCAAATATATGTTGGAGACTTTTGTGATCAGTAAAGATCGTACACTTCTGTGACACCCCCAAATTTAATGATTTGCGGAAGCTTGATTTGGGTGTCACTAATCAATATACAAAGCACATAAGATATAATGAACGACCACTATATGCGTCGTTTTAAACTTGTATAGATAAAGTAAAAGTTTACATCAAAATACAGTTACATTAGCTCGATTCCTGAAATTGAGAGATTACATAGCATAATTACTTTTACAAAATATAATAATGCAGTCCAATCTCTAATTGTATGTATGCTGACTCGAGCTAGAAATCCCTGCTTGTGCAGTCAACCTACTGCTGGGTACCTGTGATATATACTAAAATGGGTCAGCGAAAACGCTGGTGAGCTCACAGGTTTGTATGTCAATGTATAATTGTCAGAACCGCAAGATTTATATTGAATTTAAAATGCAATTAAGCAAAATAAAAGTTATACTGTCCATGAGCACATAGTCTGAGCTTAACTGATTTGTCAGGCCCAATTAAGGAAACCTAACTGATTTGCCTCCTACGAGTGCCTAATCAACACTCGTCTTCCCAAATGCTAATACATCCGTTTGACCGATTAGTGCGTGCTAACCCGGATGAGGATTGTCAATCCCATATGATATCATATACTAACATTCACGCTATAAAATACTAGAGACTATGCTTATGGAGGACTTTAAATTGATTAGCTTGAAACTCATGTAGTATTTGAAGTTTGTCACTTGCGTTCTACTTGTAAAACAAAATGATGCAGTAATATCACACCCCTGGTAAAAGTAGTGAAAATGGGGCTATGAAACTCACCTGGTTCTTGAAGTGTTTAACTTAATAAACTTGAAGTAATTAGCTGTGAGTTGGTGTCCAAAGGCTTGAAACCTGAATGTGTCCACGACACTTAAATTGTCATTAATTGTATTGGTATCCCGAAAGACTACCATTTGAATTGTTTGTCTAACTTAATGTCCAAATTACCCCGATTTGGTTGATTGTATTGTTACAAGTTACTCCGACTTGTTTGATTTAAATTGATACAAGTTACAACGACTTGTTTGAATAAATTGATACAAGTTACAACGACTTGTTTGATTTTGAAGTATGTTTTGAAAACGCGTACGGCCCGTTGGTGACGGTTGTAACAATAGTTCAAAAGGTTATTATATTGTTGCTACAGTGAATTGCTACAGTAACTTTGACTTCGAAAATTTTGAGTTTTGAAGATTCTGTTTTGTGCGACGTAGCCTGCGACGTAGGCTGCGACGTAGGCTGCGACGTAAGAGTTTTGCGACGTAAAGGGTTACGTCGCTAAGGTCAACAGTGCTAAGTCAATAGCGACGTAGGGTGCTACGTCGCTTATGCGACGTAGGTTCGTTTTTGCGACGTTAAGGTCTGCGTCGCTATGTGCGACGTTCGCAAGTCAATGCGACGTAATAGGCTGCGTCGCTGTATGCGACGTTGGGGATATAATGCGACGTAGGTCGCTACGTCGCATCTGCTCCAGACCAAATGCGACGTACGGGGTCTGATCGGAGTTTCAACTCCAAAAACGCGTTTTCCGGCCATCGATCGGCATAATATTTTTACCCAACCCATTTTAGGACATTACAAGGTTATACAAACAACTAGCAAGTTATAAATCTTAAAAACGAGAGTTTTCGGAGTTGTGTCGGAAACTTACAAATCGCCGAAATGAAATTCCGGAAAGATAGAAGTGTAGATCGTCGCGAGGTGGTCGTTTATTGTAAAAGGGGCTTGAAGATCCGAGGTCGTTTGAGGTGTTTATTTTGCGATTTTGATGATTTTTGGTTTGGGGTTTGTTTGAGAGAAATAAGAGAGGAGAGAGATAGAGAAAAAGAGAAATGAAAGTAGATGGGGTGGGAGTGGGAGGTTAAACCCCCATTTTCGCCCCGTGTTTCCGTTCCGTGCGGTGTTCGTTTGCTCCGTTGTTTAAACGTTAAATAATTATTTTAAATATTAATTGGTACATTTTTAAAATACAAATTATTACGCTATATTTTATTTAAATATTTTACTAATCACTTTATATTTGAATTATAAAAAGGTAAGTTAATGTGTTTGCGCGTTTTACCTTTTAAATTGTGTAACTTACTGATTGTACGATGCGAATGAATACGAAATATTATAATAATGATATTTTTGACATAAAAGCGTTATTTAATAAAATTGGTCACCAACGTCCGTATTTATTGTATCGAAATTCATTCGATTTGAAACTCGTACGATTTAAACAAATCGCATAATTGTAGATATATATTCAACAATATATATAATAATTGATACATTAATTAGCCTAACAAAGAACTAATTACATGTATTAAAACTTGATTAGGCACTAAATTCTAGTCCTAAATTGACGGTTGTCACAACTTCGTACCGTATAGGTAGTGTCTCCAAATCTTAAGGGCAAAAACGACTGCTCCTAGTTCTAAGTCATGCGTCCTATAGTTCTTCTCGTGAATCTTCAATTGACGAGACGCATAAGCAATGACTTTGTCGTTTTGCATTAACACGCAACCTAATCCTTGATGTGAGGCATCACAGTAGACAACAAAGTTTTCTACTCCTTCTGGTAAGGACAGGATAGGTGCGGTGCTCAATTTCTCTTTCAGCAGTTGGAAAGCATTCTCTTGCTTCTCGCCCCAATCAAACTTCTTGTCTTTTTGCGTTAGGGCGGTAATTGGTTGAGCTATTTTCGAGAAATTCTCAATGAATCTTCGGTAGTAACCGGCTAGCCCAAGGAATTGTCGTATCTCAGTTGGGGTTTTTGGGGCTTCCCAATTCTTAATCGCCTCAATTTTGGATGGGTCCACGTGAATTCCTTTGTTATTGATCACGTGACCAAGGAAATGAACCTCACGCATCCAAAACTCGCATTTAGAGAACTTTGCATAAAGCTTCTCTTTCTCCAGTAATTCCAGAATCAGCCTCAGATGTCGTTCATGGTCTTCCTTCGTTCGCGAGTATATCAAGATATCGTCAATGAACACTATGACGAACTTATCCAAGTAAGGTTTACATACTCTATTCATTAGATCCATGAACACTGCTGGCGCATTTGTTAGTCCAAACGGCATAACCAGGAACTCGTAATGACCATATCGAGTCCTAAACGCAGTCTTAGGGATATCTTCATCCCGTACCTTCAGTTGATGGTAGCCCGATCTCAAGTCGATCTTTGAGTAATAACTTGACCCTTGCAGCTGGTCAAACAAATCATCAATGCGTGGCAGTGGGTATCGGTTCTTAATCGTCACTTTGTTCAGTTCTCGATAATCGACACACATCCGCATTGATCCATCCTTCTTTTTGACGAATAAAACCGGAGCTCCCCACGGTGAAAAGCTCGGTCGGATGAATCCTAAATCCAACAGTTCTTGCAATTGTGCAGACAGTTCCTGCATTTCTGATGGAGCTAGACGATAAGGCGCACGAGCAATCGGTGCAGCTCCCGGCACTAGGTCGATATGAAATTCAACCTGCCGCGGAGGTGGTAACCCTGGTAGCTAGTCAGGAAATACTCCTGGGTAGTCGCGTACTACGGCCACGTCGTCTATGCGTCGCTCCTCGGGTTTCTTGTCCACAACATGTACCAAAAATGCTTGGTACCCTTTTCGTAGATACTTATTTGCCTTCATGCATGTAATCGTTTTCACCATACGATTACTCTTTTCTCCTTGAATCATCAACATTTCTCCTGACGGTAAAGGTAACCGTACAATCTTCTCATGACAGATGATTTCCGCGCGGTTTAGTGACAACCAATCCATACCAACCACTATATCGAAGCTCCCTAACTCTACCGGTAGTAAGTCTATTTTGAAAGAATGACCTTCTAATGTTAAGGAACATCCTGGTACTATTTCTCCTGATTCAATCAACTTACCATCGGCTAGCTCTACAGTGTATTTGTTATCTAGCTTAAGGGATTCGATTTCTAACAGTGGTCTAAACTCAGTGGACACAAAACTTAAATCAGCACCGGAATCAAATAACACAGAAGCAAAGTGGTTGTTTACAAGAAACGTACCAGTGACTGTGTTAGGATCCTGACGTGCCTCTGGTGCTCCTAACATGAACACGCGTCCACGAGCTGGTTGATTGTTGTTGTTGTTTGTACGGTTGTTGTTGTTGGCTCGGTTGTTGTTGTTTCCACGGTTGTTTCCATTGTTGTTGCGGTTACGAGCGTTGTTGGCGTTACTATTTTGATTATTGAGTCGAGGGCAACGGTTCCGATAATGCCTTGTGTCGCCACACTCAAAACATCCTTGGTTTTGACGAGTAGTGTTTCCCTTAGGGGTAGGGTTTACCTTACAGTTTTGGGCTTTGTGACCCCATCCCTTACAGCTGTCGCAAAACCAACATTCACCCTCATGGTGTTTGCTACACTTATCACACTTAGGTTTGTTACCCAAGTATGGCTTTGGTTCTACAATGGTGGCAGCGTAAGACTTTGGATTTCCAGATCCCTTCTTGTTGGATTGACCCTGACGGTCATTCCATTTACGCTTCTTACCTCCAGAACTACCAGCTTCAGTACTGATCGGCTCAACCTTGGCCGGCACAGTTTTCTGTGTCAGCGTCCCCATTCTAACTGCTTCATCAGTCAAACTCTGCGCTAGAGTAACAGCGCTCCTGAAGCTGTCAGGTTTGGAGGACGTAACTAAACTCCTGATCTGTGGTGCCAGTCCATACACATAGCGTTCAATACGCTTGTACTCAGGTGTTACCATATGTGGCACAAGACGAGCTAGTTCTTGGAACCTGGTTGTATAACCAGTGATATCAGCACCAATCATTGCAATGTTCCATAGCTCAGTCTCAATTTTCTGCATCTCACTTCGAGGGCAGAATTCTTCCATCATCATACGCTTCAATGTTTCCCATGTCATGGAATAAGCAGCTGGTCGTCCCATCGACTGGACTTGACTGTTCCACCAAGTCAAAGCTTTATCAGCTAGTGTGCAGGCGACATATTTCACCGCAGTGTCTGGTAGACAATCACTGATGTCCAACACAGAATCCATCTTTTCTATCCAGTGTATAATACCAATAGCACCTTCAGTGCCACAGAAGGGAGGTGGTTTACAAGCCTGAAATGTCTTATATGAACACCCTCGGCGAGTATTCACAACAGTCTCAACATTAACAAGGGTCGATCCACTGTTATTAATCCCATTCTCACGGTTTCGACTTGCCTCATACTCGGCAATACCTTCAGCTATGCGTCTAGCTATCAACTGCTCAGTAGTTTCCTCAGTGTTAGGGGGTGGAATGGTTTCAGATGTAGGGGGTACAGTTGTCTTCTGACTGTTCCTAGTAATTCGTCGTTTTGGCGGCATAGTTTAGTTCTGCGATGAATAAAATGCAGAAGTCAATGCCAAAATAATGAATGTGATGAACAAGATTTCACATTGTCTATCAAATGAATAGTATGGAGAATTTGAAAGAATAAGGTTTCACATTGTATATTGCACGACTTTGAAACACCCATATGTATTTTGTACAATATAATCACGTTGGCCAGGCGTCATTATATAATGCCAAATACATATTTCTTTTCATCATCGTTTAAGTGCAATCAATGTTTTATGGGATTCAAGATAAAATCAATAATTCAAAGTATGGTAGGTTTCAAAGTTTGCAAGAAATGGTTTCAACAATTATTACGTGGTAACTTTTCTATCACATGTATATAGAGATGAATATCATTCGCACGAAATTTCGAATCGAACCTAGGTTATATTATACATTAACTAGAACGTTCTTACATCGTTTCATTACAAAACTTGATGATATCTTCTATATCCATCAAGAGTGGTTTCCAATACAACACGAGTTGCTACAGTACTAATTAGGCTAAACTTAGCTATACTTAAATCTTAACAAAATGGTTATATTCCTACGACAGTTCTTCATCAGTTCATTATTAAGCTATCTTTAGCTATATTCTCTGTCGCAGTGTAGATCTTTCACTTTTACTCCTGATTCAGATTGGGAGAGAAGTAGCGTGTTTCCAGCATAGTTTTGTATCGCAGAGTCGGATAATAGTCCAGATCATTCTCAGTTGAGCATTTGCACAAACGTTTGATCCAAGACTTAACTCTTTTCTTGCGATTACTAGCCACTTTCTTCCAGAAGCGTATTTTATCCTTAACTCGGACAATCATAGGCCTCTTTAGGATTCTCAATTCTAGCTCATGGTTCCTACATTTGAACACAAGCTCCCAATATTGACCATCCAATCTTTCAGCCTGATCTTGTACTCTTTCGTACTCCTCTATGTTGACCATGCCGAATTGGTGGTTTTCAATTTCTTCTTCCACAAGTTCCACTATCGGAACTGTTTCGGTATCGACATATACATATTGTATCTGCTCGTCGATGGTTATGTCATCATCTGAGGAGTATTCATTTATAACAGGTTCTGCCATTTTTCCAGTTTCAAGAGATCTATAGATTACAAAGACATTTTTCAGTATCCATAGTTATGTAGTCTCTATTGTCAATATATAATCCAATCACAACGCACAGTACATAAACAATAATAATAAACCAAATACATATGTCATATCATATAACTGGTCATAGTTAGTTCACAAGTTTTTTTTTTTTATACAAAACAGGATGGATCTATCCTAGATATCCATCGGTCCAAAGACTAATCAAAGCATGACGGGTCTGTCTACACATCGTCGATCCAAATGATATACAAAACATGACAGGTCTGTCTATACCCGTCGAACCAAAGTTCCAAGTCTAATACATAGTATATATACAATCCTAAGTAGGCACAACCCGCCCTACATAGGTCTAACGAAAATACGGTAGAAATGATCCAACGGCTGTCCTCAACACAGCCATCACTACACAAACACCAACCACAAGCCCTGCAATCCTAACACGTCTCTCAAGTGTCCTCACACGAGCACGTGCGGACTCAGCTATCTCCTGGGCAGTAAACACATGGTTCAACAGAAAGTGATGATGCTCATGTATACCAGCCATGTCCCCATACAGACGGGAGACCTCATCCTGTACCTGTCCAAGGTGAGAACTCCTGCTAGAGGTAATACAGAACAATGTACGCATAACAGCAACTAATGTAGGGAGAGTCTGCTCTATCGGCTCTCCAGTGGTAGGCAGTGGTGCTGGGGGTCGTGAGGACTCTCCTGTCTCAAATGTGGAGGGAAAACCCTCTAATGACCTCCAGTGCCTCAACATAGGAGTCATCCACTCTAGATGAGCAAACCTGGGTGCCCTCTGTGGAGACTCAATAGACTCGTCCGCCGATGCTAACGGACCAATAGGAAGATCTCGGACACACATCCTCGGTGTCCTCCTAGATACAGGCCTGCGAGAAGTCTCACCGGCCTGATGGTGAATACCTGTAGTGATAGAGGTAACCTCATGTGCTGTCGGTGGTGGCGCGATGTAAGCGTCACTAGTGTCATCTGACATGTCTCTCAAATGAACAGATGACTCATCCCCTACAGTGATCGCGGGACCCTCAAAAGTAGCCTCGGTCGGCTCCTCATCCGAAGCATAAACATGGTAAAGTGATTGACTAGACATACTGTGACAATTGAAATTGTGTGTGACGTGTCAGTCGTATGTTAGATGTATGCAAACGTATGTATGTATGAATGCATGAATGTTCTAGCCAAGGCTATAGTCTAGGTTTCTAAGGTTTTCAGTCACCTAAAGACTTCTAGTTCGCTATAACCAATGGCTCTGATACCAAGTCTGTCACACCCCAAAAATCGGTAATTGTGTTTATTTAATGTTTAGCGGAAGCAAGTTAAGATTTAGCGGAAGCATCTTGTTTAAACAGTTTAACAACGGGGTGATGACGTATCAATTGTGCATTCATTGTATCAGAGCATATGATCATACAGAACATAATATATTAAGGATGCCAGTTTAAACAGTTGTTACAAAGGTAGTACGACTATGTAAGTCATACAGTAGTAATAGAGTTTAAAACATTTAAGTTTTACAATACTTATGTTAAGATAAGATTTCATGAGTATAACTGCAATGTCTGCAGTAATACAGAGGAAATCCTCAAAAGTTGTCCCAAAATATATGGCATCCTAAGTAGTCCAGGGTTGTCCATCCTGAATGCATGCGATCCTTACTTACATGGCTAATTTCCTGTAAAACATAGAAAGAAAGTCGTCAACAAATATGTTGAGTGAATTCACAGGTTTTGTATAAATGTAAGGTATGTTAAACCATTTATGTGTAGATTATTGAATTGTTATTCAATAAATAAATGTTTGCAGGTTTTGCAAAATATAAGTTTGTAGGGATAGTTACCCTAAAATATAGTATTATGTGGGTTGTTACCCAAATCATATGTCTGGTTGTTTACCATAATATAAATATAATCAGTACGTATACTGAAATAAAGCAGTTGTAGGATATGTTCATCCTAAATAATAAGTGTGGGAATGCTTAGACTATAATCCCCTGAAAGGTGAGCTAAACCTCGCAGGTTAAAGTAACGCGACCTAACCCTATAACCAAACCACAACCAAAACTTATGTTTCTTGCCTGAAGGACAGTTAAGTATACGCTCCATCCACAGGAGGGTCGTCACGGCAATAGTACTATTCGTATACTCAGTGGCTAGAGTCACCTAGCTAATGGTTATAGTCTGCATGACATAAGGTCTTTCATGCACACATCTCAAGTCTGGTCCGTACTAGGATACAGTGTCTAATTCCCAAAACAGTTGTGAAAATGTTATTTCATATCAAACAGTTGTATAAAGCAATAAAGCATTTATATAATTTGCTGCATGTGTTGGCATGCAGTTTCTATGTTTACACCCCTATGTTTAAAAGCATAAAACATTTGCAAAGTAGGGGCTGTGAACTCACAGTAGTTTGCTCGGTGTGAATGCTAGCAGCTGACAGATTTGCCCAAGGTGTGTTAACCTATATACAAAATGTATTAACATAAGTATGTTTGATTTGTTTAATCAATTTGTGTTAACGGTTTGTTTGTTTGAAGAAACGGTTGATTTCTTATCAATATAAGTTGTTAACTTTGTTAGTGACACATCGTTGAAATATTGTTATTATTCCTCAGTCGTACACTTGTAAGTATACAAACCAATATGTAATTGTCTATTTAACGGAAGGTCGTTTTGTTTCATTTGTACATATACTTTGCTTACAGTTGTACGTATGTTATTCCAAAATCATTGTAAGTACACATATTTGTTTTATAAATGTATACTTAAGTAATATACTTGTTGTATATCATTAGATTATACGTTGGTTAAACGTGAAGTTTATTGTGTATATATATATTTGTGAATATATATTCCTTAAGTGTCGTATATATTTATTTAATAAATACATTGTTTACGTATGCTAAAATATATATAAGTTTTCATTTGTTTAAGAAAACATATACGTTTGTGTCTATATATATCGTGTGTTCTCGAATATATATATATATATATATATATATATATATATATATATATATATATATATATATTGTAATACGTCGTTTCGTATTTTAAAAAGGTTGCAAGTTTTATTTGTTTTAAAACTTAGATTGTTTTTATAAAACGAATGTCATTTGTTTTTAATATCACTACGTTTGTTTAGTAAGTCTTGAATATCCCGATAATGTAATCGTATTCAAACCGTATAGTTTACAAAGTTCGTATATATATATATATGTCATATATCGTTTGTTCATACGAAACAAATAAGTCCAATGTCCGTATTCCTAGTTTGTCTCGTTTTATAATGTTACTAATAAATGGAATCGTTTTGTTTTTAAAATAAAAGTCAAGTGTTTTATAGTTTGTTGGGCTCGGCCCGATTCGTTGGCCCACTAATAATAATGTAACTCGTTTGGCCCGTTAACTCGTTTATATAACCCATTTATTTAATCATTGGTTTAACCCATTACTTTGGCCCAAAAGACCACCGGCCCAGCCTGGAGCCCAGCCCAGTATGTGAATCCGCCAGATTCTATTTGAATCCGCCGGATTCTCGTTAATAGAGAAGGTGTTGCCGGATCTTCGGGTCAAACCGCCGGGTCGGGTCAAAATTAAGTGAATCCGCCGGATTTAGTTGAATCCACCGGATTCTTTTGTGTTCACAAAACGTTCATGTGAAGCTTTGGGAATCCGCCGGATTCGATCGTGTCTTTTACTCGTTCACAAATGTTTAACCGATTACGGGGTGTGCGAGTTTCGTAGGGGAATCCGCCGGATTCAGCATGAATCCGCCGGATTCAGCATGAATCCGCCGGATTCATGTTACTTCCAGAGCCTGTTCGAACAGAGCCATAATGATGCTCGATTATTTTGGTTCCAAATTCTTTGCACATCAAACCCAAACGTTTATACAATCAATATATAGCATTTTAACAACTTATTACACCTTTATAACATGTTTTCATGTATCGATTTTAGTTTTGAAGTTTTGGTTTTATAAACCATTTTCATGATCAATCCATCAATCTTTCTAATATATGTGTTATATGTATAGATTATGATGTTTAAACAAGTTATATAACAAATTTGAAGTAAAGAAATCAAAAAGGAGGATGTTTCCTTACAAAGAAAAAATGGTGAGGATGATGATGGACGATGATGAAGATGATGATGGAGATGTTGTTGCTCCTGTTTGTTGTTGCCTCTGATCTTGTTGTGTTTTACTTAGTGAGAAAGAAAATGAGATAGATAGATGATTGATGAAAATGAAATGATCAGGAAGAAGAATGGGAGGAGGGAGTATAATATTCAAACGGGTATGGCTAGTTACAGAAAATGGTCGCTCAATTATTTGAGTTGGGTGGCCATTTTTGGTACATCAGTTTCGAGTACGGGTATAATTATAGCAATATAAAAATTAACAATTTACATTTTTATTTCGTAGGTGTTCTCCTGGTTCGTTATTTATAATCAGAATAATGAGGTTATCATTATTTTAAAATGTTGTACAAATGTGTACATTTTACTGCGCGCAACTATTTGAGCGCAAAATTTCAGTTAATTTAGGATTTCATATTTTGAGGTAATGTTCTAACTTCCTCCAAACGAATGAGAAAATTTGTACTTTTATGATTTGACGTCGTATGCGCGTTTTAGAATTATTTCTGTTCGTTTTATATTACGTTTTATGTTAAACGTATATTTAGACCTTTATATCTACATGTTATAGATATGTAAATACTCGTAATTAATAATTATATTATTAATTATTTTTGTATCACGAAACTTTTGTCATTTATTTTTGTCGAGTTCGTTCTGATATATTTGTACGCGATTATAATTAATCACATATTTTGTAATACTTTTTGTTTAAAAGTACGGGCTTGCTAGGCTTACATCACATCAAATAGTTTTGTTAAAACTAAATCAGGAAATTAGCGTAAGAATGCACATGCTTAATTGTTAATTAATACCTAATTTGGAGAGTTGTCACAAGATTCTTCTAAGAGTAATGCTATATCGACCTAATTATATGGACCTAAATATAAACCTACAAATGTGATTGGTTGATTTTTTTCTCTCTCTGAATCTCATCCAATCAATTTTTTATCCTACAACTTTAGGCTTACCAATCATTTTCCTTTTTTTAAAACTACCTGAATGGGCTTCTATTGTGGGGTATTCTAGTAGATTATTTTTCCAACAATCTTTATCTGTTTTATATTACTAAATAAACAAGACTTCTAATTTATAAGGGTTTGATATTATTAAAATTAGAATTTCAATCTCCGACAATCTCCTAGAATCCTGTCGGTCAAACACACCCTAAGAATATAAACTTTAAAAGAGTAACACAAAATGCACAACAAAAAGTTCTCGTGGCTGTTTTGTGATTTGGGTGTTTGTATTTGATTGTCCAAGTTCATTTTGTTTGATAGATTTGAGTGTGTTTATGTTGATTAGAAACTGATTTGAACTACATTTTACGATTTCATTGTTCTAATGAGAATGAACGTTCTCAATTATTATCGCAATTATGTGCGTAACAAATCAATTATCTGTAAAGGTGTTTTTTGGTTGACAACCTATGTCAATTTTGTGTTTAGACTTTAGACATAAGAGTAGAGTTCAAATGAGTACATCAATTTTGAGTGAGAATAGGAGAATCAATCTCAACCACTCATTTTCATCAAATACCCATTTCCCCCACATTTTTTAAACTCAAATATCTCACAAACGGTAAATCGAAAAATCATGAAAATTGCATCACAAAATTCAGCGTTTTCTCCTCTTCAATTTGCCGTCCCTCAAGGCATACTTTTGACAACTTTTTTTTTTTCATTATTTGATGGGTTTTACAAATTAGTAATACATATGTTAGTGATTGGTTGTACATTTGATTTGTGGTTAGGGTTAGGGCTTGGGGCTATGGTTTAAGGTTTAGGATTTAGGCTTAGGGTTTAGCAGGGTTTAGGGTTAGGGTTTAGCAGGGTTTAGGGTTTAGTATGATTTAGGGTTTAGAGTTTTGTAAAGCGTTTGGGGTTTATGGTTTGGGGTTTAGGGGTTAAGGTTTAGGGTTTGGGGTTTCACCCCAAACCCCCAACCCTAAACCCTAACCCATAAACCCCAAACCCTAAACGCAATACTTTAACACATATGTTAGTACATGTGAAACCCACAAAAAAAGATGGAAAAAGAAACTCGTCGAAAGTATGCCTGGAGAGACGGCAAATCGAAGAGGAGAAAACGCTGAATTTAATGATGCAATTTTCATAATTTTTCGATTTGTCGTTTGTGAGATAATTGATGATGGGGGTAAATGAGTTTTGTACATTTGAAACATTCTCTTTGTACACATGGCACAATATCATTGGTTCCCTCATTCTCACACAAATTCCTGTTATCATTTGAACCCCACCCTTAGACATAAATAACAACTTAACTTAACAAGAACTAACATAATTAAAATGACTTATCTACCCTTTTCACCTACTTTTCTCCCCTGCTAAAAGAAAATAAATATAAATAAATAAATATGTAATAATAATAAAAATACATATAACAAACACCCCGCCAAAATCATCAACAAAATTCCCCTTTTATTCTGATTAAAATTAAATTTTCTCTCCATAAACAGAATCAAATTCCCCAACCATTACCGAATATGGAAAACTCACCGGAGAACTGCAACGTTAAGGTCGCGTTGCACATCCGGCCTCTTCTCCGGCACGAACGGCAAAACGGCGGCGAAGAATGTTTGGACGTCGTTCCGGGAACAGCTCAGGTACAAATATGTAATCACAATTACGGATCTAATGTGTTTGTTTTCTTGTTTTATATACAACACCTGATTATAATTGTCCATATTAATCGCAAATGTTATCATCCGTAATCTAGAACTTCTATAGTATATTCAGGTTGTTTTATTTGATCACAAATATGCGTTTGTGCTTGATTCATGTTATTGTTTAAAGGATAACGGTAAAAAATTCTTTGCGTAGAATCGTTGAGTATATTTTTATGTAATTAGATAGATTTGTGCATGTTTTATGAAATGTGTTGAATGAAAATGTGATTAGTCTTAGGTTGGAAGTGAATCGTTTGGTATTATAATTGTTTTTATAAACCGAAATGTGCATATCAAGTTGATGTCGTTTAATTGTTTTTTTTTTCCTTATTTGCAATCGTGCTGATATTATAGCTTGTAGGTGACATTGTTTATATGAAATTACAATCATAAGTTGACCTTATAATATAAGTTTATTACCGGGTTAATCAGCACCCCTGCCTTAAGTAATTTGGTTGTATATATGTATGTGTATATGTTTCAAGTTGCTGCCACCTAATGAACGATTCTTTCAGACCATTAACATAATCAGTAGAAATGTCATTTAGAGAAATACTCCATTTTTTACGTCATTGAAGGTTTAGAAGCTTTGTTTGTCAAATGCAGGTGCTAATGGGTTCACATTCGTTTATATTTGATCATGTCTATGGAGGAGGAGGGTCTCCATCAAATAATATGTTTGAAGAGTGTGCCCTTCCTCTCTTAGATGCTTTGTTTCAAGGATATAACGGTACAGTTATCGCATATGGTCAGGTAATTAATTTGCATGAAATTCATGGTAAGACTTGGACAATTGTTTTTGTTTTTTATGTGGTAGAAGTTCACATAATAATTGTTTGCAGACAGGCTCGGGCAAGACGTACACAATGGGTACTAATCCAAAAGAAAGCTCCCACAGAGGACTTATTTTTCAAGTTATGAACACAATATTTACCAAGATTGAGACTCTGAGAGATCAAACTGAATTCCAATTGCACGTATCCTTCATTGAGGTAACTTTATATGTTCCTTTTAATGACCACAAGATATTGATGTATGCGTAATGATTAATTATACCAAAGTGGTGATTTATACCTTTTAAGTTTTATATTAGATTTATCCTGTTACAAATGTTCATCTTTAAAATAAGTTTTAACTAGATAATCTAAATTTTAAGATTCTAAAAGAAGAAGTGAGGGACTTGCTGGATTCAGGCGTTATTGAAAGACGAGAAACTAGTGATGAGAATTCAGTTTCTGGAAAACAACAACTACAAATTCGCAAAGCATCAGATGGAGCTTTAAGCTTGAGTGGATCAACTGAAGTTAGTGTAAGCACACAGAAAGAAATGACAGCTTGCCTAGAGCAAGGATGTTCGAACCGGTCAGTAGCGTCAACAGATATGAACAATCAATCAAGGTGATCATTTTCTTAACAAATCCCTCTGCCTTCTCCATTAGTAGACATTCAAATGATCTCCCATATTTGTTTTTGGTGAAAGTGAATTGATACATATAAATTCTTTGAAACATAGTCTGATATGTAAATTGGAACAAGGTGCCAAATAAATAGTAATCAGTTTGAACAAATTGTTCCATTGAGCCAAGCTGAAGTTACAAATAAAGATAAACTCAACGCTAAACTTCCCCATTCAAACATGCAACTACTAATATACTTTAACTTAGTAGTATATGCCAGTGTAGTAAATATCGTCTTCTACACTTCAGAGATCCCAAATTAAGTGCGATAAACTTGAAACTGTAGTGTAGTATATACTGAACTCTTTAAACATTTGGGTTAAGTGCTTTTTTATGTATATAACTATACGTTGACCTTCATTGTGTGTATGTAACAAAATTGACCGCCATTGTATGCACGTAACTATTTATTTTTGTACATTGCGTGTATTTTGCTGACTTGTCAACTTGTAAAGATGTCATGTGTCACCATATATCTGATAACACGTCACCAGAATACACACGATATACAAAAATAAATAGTTTCGTACATACAATGGCGGTTAAATTTGTTACGTACACACAATGAAGGTCAACGCATAGTTATATACATTAAAAGGCACTTAACCCTAAACATTTATGAATTATGAAGACCCTTAGTCCCCAATTAAGTGAAAGCTATATATTCGAAAGACGTATCGGTTCTATGCCCTTCTAGACCAATATATATTAACCAAAAAGGATTTATGTGACCCTTCACCCACACGGAGTTCATCATCTGAGGCTGATTATGAATGTTTTTGTAGATAACTTACTATGACATCTCTCAAACTTGAGATGGTATCAGCTGCTTGTTTGTATTTGTTTAAGGTTTATTAGTGGTTATTATCATACAACTGCTACATTTGTTATCTTTTGTTAATTTTTTTTAGATTTTTACAGCAAATGGAATTCATATCATGTTTGTCATGCTTGTAACAGTCGTTCCCACGCAATATTCACCATAATTTTAGAGCAGAAGGATAAAGATAAAGCTGAAGCAAAATCTAGTGATCTTATGGGTGAGGAGTACCGCTGTGCAAAATTACATTTGGTAGACCTTGCTGGATCTGAGAGGGCTAAAAGAGCAGGTTCAGAAGGAGTTCGTTTGAAAGAAGGTTAGCGCATGTGTGATTGATAATGTACCGTTAAGGTTCCTTTTTTTTTTTTTTTTTGTCTGATCACTCTGGAGTTGGGACATCTCATTGATGACTATAGCAGTTTTCTCTCTTGGTTTTATCATCTGCTGGAAACAGGTATTCAAATCAACAAGGGGCTTCTTGCACTGGGGAATGTCATCAGTGCACTAGGAGATGATAAAAAACGGAAAGAGGGACTGCATATCCCATATCGAGATAGTAAACTTACTCGGTTGTTGCAGGTTCGTGTGACATTTATAAATTCCTGATTATCAGTTGCGGGAAGGTGTTCTCTTTGTTAAGAATCTTTGACATGCTACTTTTTTAGCTCTTTTTTATTAAGAATCTTTGACATGCTACTTTTTTCTAGCTCTTTCATATCTTCTATAGGATATGGTGTTCATATTAGATCTTAAGGTGTACCCACTACTATTAGCGTATAAAACCTTCTGATGTGTTCTAAAGAGTAATTAAAATCCACTGACCTGCGTCAGATTCTTTTAAAGACCTGTTCAAGCTAAATTATATCTATGTTTCTGTTCTAATTTATGATGTGACTTCTCTATGCATTCAACAGGCTTCACTTGGTGGGAATTGCAAAACTGTTATGATAGGTATCGTTTTCCTAACAATTATGTTTTTATCCCTTATCTATTATTTAGTTTAATGTAATTAACTACTTCTTAAAACTTTTTTTTTATAGGATAGCTGAGTTATTAGTGGTCACAAAACTGTTTAATTTAGTATAATGAGTGTTTTTTTACTTTCAACTGCTTCTTAAATCTTGTCTAATATTTAGTTTAATGAGTGCTGTTTACTTTTAACTGCTTCTTAAATCTTTTCTAATCTTTAGTTAATGAGTGCTGTTTACTTTTTAGCTTGTGTCAGTCCTGCTGATTATAATGCTGAGGAAACTCTTAATACTCTCAAGTATGCCAATCGTGCTCGCAACATTCAAAATAAAGCCTCCGTGAGTTTTTTTTATTATGAATTGTTTTTCCTTCTTTTTCTTCAATTAAACCTCCCTTAAATTATAAATTGGACACAAATAAGTAATGGAAAATGTTTCCATGTTATGCAGGTTCAAAAAGAAGTCTTTCCTGCTGACACACACAAGTTGAGGCAGCAGCTAAGATTGTTGCAGGCGGAACTTGCTCACCGGAAGGAAGCCGAACTTGTTGAACTGCAGGTATTATGTACGTTTTTCTTTATATTCTGTTGTTAGTAGGTTACCACTTGTCTAATGAAATTTAAGTGCATACAGCATACTTATAGAAGTTAAAAATGATTTTGATAAGGTGCATATGGTATTGTGCTTCTTGCTTGTAGGATCTGAAGAGAAAAATTGATTGGCTTGAGACTACCAACTCGGACCTTCTTGAAAAGATTAATGATTATCGCCGCAAATGTACTGTTGCAGAGGCTACCAACTCAGAACTTCTCTTAAAGATTCACGACTATCACAGTAAATGTGCTTCTGTGGATCCTAGTGAAATGGATGCCCAGGTATGTTTGTTTATACTTTTCATTGAATAGTGCAGACGATCTTTAGAATTTTGTTTCATCTAAAAAATGGACACTGTTGAAGTAACAGGGATAAATTACTCTTTTACTCTATCTCAGGAAGATAACGAAGACTCACAATGCACGACCTCCCCAGAGGCACTCATTGAATCTGTTGCAAGTAAGTTGCTAGTAACATTCTATAAAGATAAGAATATTTCCACAAAAAATCTACTTGGTTTAGCTCGAGACTTCATGTATGTGCATCATTGTTCCTCCTTTCCTCACATCTGTATGTCCTTTTCTTGTGTTAACAATGACTTGTATAATATATTTGTTGTACTAATCTTATATCTTTTTTATTTGGCTATTAAGCTGGTGATATCTCACGCGATATACCAATGGAACCCGATAAAACAATTATAAACCTAGAGCATGGAATTCGACAAAATACGTTGCACAAAGAGTTAAGTGATTTTGACATACGTTTGGGGCAGAAAGAGGTATTCTTGATGTGCCTTGTCTTATGCATTTACTTTTCTTAGTTGCTTTCTTTGGATAGCGCCCTGCCGGATGTGTACTTGAGGCAACTAATTGACTGTTTCTGGAAATTAAACTGGCTCAGTACTTCCGTCCACATGTGGGGCATATCTATATAAAGTTTTCGTACTATAAGCTTTGTTGACATGTCACTTAGGAAACTCCACAATGTTAATGACTACTTCTCGAGATTTGTATTGGCTTATTTGCAGTCTGAAATGAAACTTCTTGGATATTCTGAAGTAGAGTCACTCAAGCAACGATTTGGGGAGAAAATCATAGCGCTCGAGGAAGACAAAAGACTATTGCAGGTTGGTTATCTTCTCGTGGACCATATGTGATCTCTTTTTTTTTTTTCAGACAATAAGTTCTACTGTACTTGCAGCTAGAAAGAGATGGTTTGAAAGATGAAATTACACATCTTGAAGCTCTTGGTGAGCCAATGGCAAAGGAGCAAGCCATGAATGAAGAGAAACCTGAAGCAATTGAGGCAGGTGATTGTGATCCACATTATTATGCTTCCCTCAACCGTTATTTAAACAACTGCTGAATTGTAAAACAAAACCTATACAAAGATTTCAGATTTGGAGAGAAAACACGAACACGAGATTGAAGTTTTAAAGCAAAAACATCATGATGCAATGAAACGACTACAAGATGAGATACGGTTTATCAAGACCCAAAAGGTTATTCCTGAACAAATCTCACTTTCATATTTACGAAATTTCCAAAATGTTTAGTTAAAGTTGCTGTTTTTATTATAGGTACAACTACAGCAGAAGGTGAAACATGAGGAAGAACAATTTCGGCAATGGAAGACCAATCACGAGAAGCAAACGATGCAGGTGATATCATTAATCTAATTGTGCTGTAATTTCACCATAGTTTTATACTGTGAAATGATTTGGTAGGTGGTAGGTGATTTGAGTCATAAGTATAGAATATGCTGGCATCAGGACCTATCAAGAAAATGCAAACTAATTCTTTGTTATATCTTTAAACAGATAAAGAAGGAGAGCAGGAAGAGTGAATTTGAATTGCATAAATTAATGGCTCTGTATCAACGCCAAACACAGGTAGCGGTATCATTAATTATGAATGAACTTTTGTCGCCTTGAATTTTATCAGAGACTCGACATCTAGTATTTGCATCAGATCTGATTTTGGACTAAATTTCACAAAAGAAGTAATAAATGATTGTTACTTTGTCCAAGACACTCTAATCTTGTATCAAGATATCTTTGTCAATATCATACAGGATTATGGATTGGTTGGTTAAATATTTATAACCAGTTACATTCTTTCACTGCAGGTTCTTCAAAGGAAAACAGAAGAAGCTGCAAGAGCTACCAAAAAGCTAAAAGAGTTGCTTGAAGCACGCAAGATTACCGCGCATCGTGAAACTATCGGTAATAATTATCCCAATTGCACTTCTGTTTACAACCTGTCCAGCTTGTAGTAACTTCATTCTCTCTCCTCATTCCAGCTCAACCCAGAGGACAAAATCGAACCGGACAGGTAATGGTAAACATTCTTTTTCTGCTAATGTATAAGAAATCTACTAATATAAATTTCATTTGTAGATCAAAACCTTGAAGAGATGGCTTAATCAAGAACTTGAGAAAGTAATGCAATCGCATAAACTTCGTATCGAGCATGAAAAGCAAACTCAGAGGTACTTACGCTACCATGCTATTAAGTTTAATCACTCATTACTTTTTCAGTCTCGCATAAAGATATCTCTCTGTATATCCAGCCATGCAAAACTTAAAGAGGATTTAAGCTTTCTGAAACATCAGGACAAGCCTTCTTCTCATGCATCCAGGAATCAGAGGTAAAAGAGTTCCTTTATTTTTCCTTTTTTACCTCTTTTTGGAGATCCTACGTACTGAATCACATTGTTTATTATGCTTATTGTTGTTACCTATGTTAGAGGGCCTAACTTGTCACCAAATACAAGAGCGGCTAGGATCGTTTCACTTGAAAGCAGGGTGAAATCGTCTTCTGCTGCCCTTGCTGTGTTGTCTTCAAAAATTTCAGAGGCTGGGAGGGGGGATCATAACTCTGCTGGACGATGGAAGATGTTACACTCGTTGGGAGATGCAAAGGATTTACTTCAGCACTTATTTAATATTGCTATTGAGGCAAGGTAACATCTGATACAACAATCTCTCAAATCTATGTTTCTCATTGCAACATATAAATTACATATTCTGTCCAGTTGTGAGTTTCTAGTTACTGACTTACTGTTATATATTTGGTTGGCAGACGTTGGGTGTTGGAAAAGGAATATGAAATGAAGGAGACAAAAGCACAGTTAGATGAGCTTAAGTCGCAACCAAGTGATAAATATAGAGATATAGATGTTACTTCAAGTTCAGTACAAACAACCTCTACCCAAAATACAAAAGTAAGTAGGCTTACAAAGAAATGGAAAGAAATTGAAGAGCGAGCTGTGCAAAATGCAAGAGATAAGACACCTTCAAGGAAATCGAAAGAAATCGAAGGGAAAGCTGGTACAACTGCATCGGGTTCTTCTGTAAAGGTAAGATAATTTATTAATTTATTTTGTGTTTGTTTTGGTGTATCAAGTTCTCCCACACTGTCAATATATTGTGCTAATAAGACTTGAACTTTTACTTTCTGCATAGCTTTAAACTTATCAATTCGAATTCCTATTAATCTTTTATATTATTGGATGGTCATAATAGGGAAAGGCTCCAACTGCGTTAGATATATTTGCAGATATGGGTATTGAATCTCCATTACCATTCCCAGAATCAAGGGAACTCGACTCTAAAGCTGGCATCTGCAATAGGCCACTCCAAGTAGTTTATAAACAAACGCAAAAGGTGAACCTTGCATTTGTCAAAATTTGAATTAATAATTTCTTATCGTCATCTCAATATATTTTCATGCCATTGAAATGGGCCCATTGAACACGAGACCTCCCCTATCCTGGCAGTTTGAGGGTTATGCATCAAACTGTCATTAATCATAGATCATTTGCTCTTACAGTTAAAAGGCATCATTATTCATCTAATGACGCAATCTTCCTCCATGAGTATTACTAACTGTTGGGTGGTACAGATGATACCAATCGCGCACATGCCGATGAAAAAGTTGCCACTTGGTGAGCAGAAGGGGAAAATCTCAAGGTGGAGGCGGGGCCATGACGAATGGCTGATACAGTTCAAGTGGAAGTGGCAAAAACCATGGAAGCTCTCACACATGATCAGAACCAGTGATCAGATCAGAAACAGTGATGAGACATTAAAGGGTCAAGATTTGTCTCTTAGGCTTGGTCAAACCACATGAGCATCTCACTATTAAACTCTTCTTTTGCTGGCATCTACCTTCAGTTGCTGGGTTCAAAACTTCATATCTAATTACAACATTGCAGGATTTGCAGCCTTCAAGGTTACCCTTCATCCTTTCGTTTCTCATTTCCAGCCCAAAAATCTCAAGAATAAAAATAAAAAATTATCTAACAAAACTGTTGTCACATGATCAGACAGATAAATAGAGTTGCTGAAAATGAGGATGCATACATCCAATTTCAACAAACTGAACTGCCTTGTTTTCTCATGTCAATAACAATTTAATTCAAAAGTTTATCTTCAAATTAACTAAATCATGTTAACATGTCCGAGTTCCATCAGGCTGATATCCTTAAAAACAATGGATGATGATTTTATCAACGATATCATTTGGGACATTCAAAATCACGTTGAAGACATTATGGTGAGGAGGTGCAAAGATAATTGAAGTTAAGCAATATATATTTTAAACTAAAGGGAGAGACATTGCATAAGATTAGGATCAATAGGAAACCAAAGAGTAGCTGATTAACCGTTCTGTTAATTTCTTAGTATAACATTCTCTGTAACTATTAAGCTTCATTTTCATTTAGCTAAAGTTAGCAGAATTTTGTATTATTTTGTTCAATCCTAATTCCAAAAGATACGGGAAATGAATAATGTATGTAGCTCATTTGTACGTAGCTCATTTGTTGCAAACATGATTATAGTAACCTCTGTATCTCCTAAGCACAGCTACTACTTACAAGTCTCTTCAACTACTGCAGCGAAACACAACTTTAAATAGATATATTATGATAAGAGAAGAACGGGGATCTCCCATAACCAAAGTATATCCATCTATCTATATATAAAAGAAATTGTAGGATTTTACTTCAGATTTCAATACCTAATCTTTACATCATACCGATGGTAAATCATGTGAATGAATTCACAAGAAACCAGCATCACCGGATTGTACAAAAATGTGAAGTTCATCCCTGCAAATTTCTTTCTTGCCATTTTTCTGTGGTTGCATGTCCAAAACTATAACCACAACTGACAATAATGTAACCATTTCCTGCTAGCATATTCTACTATTTAGTAGCTACGAATATCCATTATACGTGTTATCATTCTCCAAGCTAGCAGTCTCCTTGATCTCCTGTAACATCTTTAACACTTGTCTCATTACGGGCCTCTGTTCCGGTGATGTCAAACTGCAAACACCTGCTACTTCAACAAGCATTCCTAGCCTATTATCATTTGGCATGTCATCATTTTCCCTCATTGCTCTTACCCATTCCGCCATATCCTCAGGGGCAAGATGTGGATGCTGGGAAGGTGGCCTACCTGATAGAAGCTCTAACAAGAGGACTCCAAAGGCATAGACATCAGATTTGGTGGTGGCTCGATGGAAGGATTTCCTCAATTCCGGGGCTTTGTAACCTGTGGAAATGGATTCATCAATTGAAGTGGGGTCCGCGAGGACTAAGAGGCAGTAGTCTGTGAGACAGGCCTCGAAGTCGGGACCGAGTAGGACGTTGGAGGATTTTAGGTTGTTGTGAATGAGTCTTGACGCTTGGTGGATGTAAGCAAGGCCTAATGCTATATCTTCAGCAATTTTCAAACACGATGTCCAGTGCAGTGGTTTTGCCCTTGTTGATCTTGATCCTGTGCACATAGATTATTAGTTCGACGGTATAGAATGATCCAAAAAAAGATGCACTTTGACTTTTAAAGTCAAATCACAACTTCAATAACCTGCAACTAATGTTGAAACCGTAAAACCAATTAATCTCTCCTATTCAATTCATAATATTCGAAATTAATGAACACCAACCCAAAAAAGATTCACCATGAAGGCTCATCGCCCAAATGAGTCGAGTCGAGCCGAGCTCGAGCACTCTCAAGCTTGGTTGCAGCCCTACTCTAATAAAAACCAGGCTGGTTTACAAGTTTGTTAAGATGTCCATCTTGTACCATGTACTAGTGTACAAGGCCAAGGTAGAAGAAAATATTTTGCCACCTTCTTTGGACTAGTAGATTGTTTGGCAGGATTGCATCATCATGATGACTTCATGCTTTACTAGTCAACACACTTTATTCCAGTGTATAGTCAAATTCAAATACATAGTAGGTAAGCACGGTCCCTATACGCGGGCATACCTCTATTTTTTTCAAAATAAAGTTTACGTACAGGTTCCCATCTAACCGAGTCAAACCCAGTGAGTGAACTCATTAACAGACTAAAACGATAAGGAATCGTCTACAAGTGTTTTAATGATTATCATTTATAAATGCTACATGATTTGTATGATTTTATTTTATCCCAATGTCTTAATTGATGTTCATCAATTGTGTAATAACATGTACCGCATAATCTGGAAAATCACAATAGATTTACTAATAAACACGAGTAAAAAATAACAGCAAATTTAACTTACCATGGATGAGGTTATACAAACTGCCATTCGGTTGATAATCATAGATAACAAGCCTCTCTTGTTTCGCCTGAAAATAAGCCCTAACCGGAACCAAATTCGGATGACGTAGACCTCCAACCGCTTCCAAATGCTTCTCAAACGCCTCACCGGACGTTATCGCCGTCTTCCCGGCGTCTAACCTCTTCACCGTCACAATCAGCTGGTTATCCATAACCGCTTTGTACGTCGTTCCGATCGTTCCTCTCCCTAACAACTCCGCCGATGCCGACATCAGCTGTTCCAGTCCGTACATTGCCATCTCGCCTTCACAGAATATCAAATTACCGGTTTTCTCTCGGTGTTGTTGAGGTAATTGCATTTTCTTCTCCTTAATTTCAACTTCCTTGTTAACAATTCGTACTGTATTTACAGTATTGTTAGTTGAAATTGCAACAACAGCGTTATTGTTATAGTTTTCGTTCTCAATTTCATCATCTGAACTGAACGCGACTGATTTCGATTGATGTTGATTCCTCCGTTTATTTAAAATAGCGAAAATCGATAAAACAAATGCTAAAACGATTAGGAATCCGATTATAAACCCTAGGACTATACCAAGGCGTTTATGCCTGTTTCTAGACGGTGGAGAAACAATTAGACCTTGAGATTCGGCGTTTTGAAGTACCGGCGCCGGAGCCGAAACGCCGCCGGACGGCGTATCAAAAAATGGCGAGTTCGAATCACATATTTTGTTAATAATCTTGCCGCATAAGCCAGGGTTTAACAAAAACGACGAAACGCCAAATCGAGAGAGAGTAGACGTCACCGGAATCGTTCCAGTGAGGTTATTACCGGAAACATTAAAAACTTCGAGAGCGGTTTGGTTTAGAGCCGGTAGAGAACCAGTGAACCGGTTCCATTCTAACTTAAGGTAGGTAAGCCGGTCTAGTGAAGAAAGCTGAGCGGGGAGTGAACCGGACAGGTTATTACGAGCTAGGTCGAGTGAGTGGAGCTGGTGGAGTGAGAGTAGAGTAAACGGGAAAGTTCCGAAAAATGCGTTGTGGTCAAGGAATAGGGTTTTGAGGTTAGTAAGAGATGCGAGGTTAGGTAATGGTCCAGTTAATGAGTTGTTTCGGAGACTCAGGACTCGTAGCTGGTCTAGCCGAGCTAATGTGTTGTCGGCGACGGTGCCAGTTAGGCTGCAGCCTTGTAGTACGAAACGAACCACACGGCCTTGAACACACTTGACCCCTTGCCATTGACAGTAGTCGAACCGCTCGTTGAGATTGTAGAGTAGTTTGTTTGTAATGTCGGCTTTTTGTTTGAACTTCAGTAGAGCTACGGCGTCGGAGGGGAGGAGAGGTGGTGGTACGGTGGTGGTGGTGGTGGTGCCGGTGGTGGTGGAGATGGTGAGGGTGAGGATGAGAAGGAGGAAGAAGGGCTTAGGTAGATTGCACATTGTTTGAGGAGTGGACTAGGAAAAGAGAGAGAGAGAGAAGTGAGTTGTCTGTTTTTGTTTGCTTGTTTTCTTTGTTGATGGATGAATCAATTTTCCATTAAACAGGGGAACCGTAAAGCAGGAACCAAGGTCAAGAAAATGACAAAACATGCTAGTGCTGGATATAACTAAAATTTATGGAAACTAGTGTTAGAAATGCCAATAACTTGAATATAGAATGTATACATGTCAAAGTGTAAAATCTTTGTGTTGGGTTATGTATATTACTATCTCTAATCTTTAAAATAAGTATAAGAATAATATATTATGGTAAATCAAATATATAAGTAATTAAAAAATTGGTGGATACAAATTTCTGTCATCTTTGTGTATTATAAGGGAAAAAAAAGATTTAATAAAAGGATGTTAATTTTTTAATTAGGAGTTGAAGAACTTATTACACTTTATTTGCCTTTCTTTTGCTTTACATGTTCTCCTAGTAATCAATGGTTTTATCTTGCATCTTTTTCAATCTAGATCCCAGACTTAATTTTTGACTTAATGTGTGCTTAGTCAAAAAGGAAGGTATATTGGTAGACCTCACAACGAATAATACTCCCGTACATCCGTTCACTTTTCTATTTTTGGTTTGTTCTAAAATAAGTGTGCATTCTTAATCTTTAATCAATCGAAATGATTTTAAAAGGTCAACATGAGTTTTAGTGGTAGATAGTGTAATGGTTTGTACTTTTAATTTCTTAAATTGTGTGAAAACTGAACACTTAATTTGTGACAGAGGGTGTACGAAGCATTAGAAAGATGTAATGCCATATGTTTACATGGATAGTGTATTAATGTCTCCAGGCCAACTTTAAAACTTCATTCCCACATTCATCTAACTGATATACCCTACGCATTATATTCTCACTCATTATATTCTTAAAAGCTTTGTATCTTCACTCCTGAGACTTTGATTGAGACCCTAACAATCCCATCTACTTACTGGCAGAGCTTTTAAGCTCATGGTTTCTATGAATTTGGTTATTAAAATTCCCAACACTATGCTTGTTGTATCAAACAATGTATTATCCATATGAAAGATGTTAATTTTTGATGTTATAAAAGGAAAGTAGTGTGGCAAAAGAGCTTTTCCAGTGTCTTGCAGCAACAAAATGGGCGCATGCATATTTGCATCTAGTGGTGCCTAAAAGGGTCGGTTTAGACTTTGGACACTATTAAAACAGAGGCTACTTTTGTTTGAGAGTTGTAAAGATGGTTTGTCTTTTTATTAATATATATATATATATATATATATATATATATATATATATATATATATATGGGTGGGGTTCAAATGAGAATGGCATTTTAAGTGAGAATGGGGGAACCAATCACAATGCTCCATTTTATTTAGGGGTGGAAGGGTAGTTTGGTCAACCTACATCATACTTAATACTAATTAAATAATTACTAAAAAACAAAAATATAACATATAGATACATACGCACAGCATATACGTATACACGCATTCATCAACACCGCACCAGGTTCTCTCCAGCGATCGACGAGGTTTTCTATCAAAATTGATCGCACAGAAATCAAAATCGAAGGTAAGCATTACGTTATTTCCACTGTAAATTATTCAATTCAACAAACGAATGCTCGATTTGTGATAATACGATTAGGTTATCTGTTACATCGATTAGGTTTGCGCGATTTTAATGTCATTAATTTAGGATTTGATTGACGAAAACTGCAATAACAATATGATTTTCGATGAATCACTGATTAATTTTTATAAAAAATGCATATTAAAAATCACCGCGCAAAAATCGTAATACGATCATCAAAGTCTGTGTTACTAACATATATGCTAGCAGTAACGTTACAGTATCTGTGTTCTATCTGTTTCGTTGTTAGTTGAGATGATTCCTTAAATAGACTTGCAAAAACCAGCTATTGATTTTTAAAAACTAACACATGTGTTACTAACATATATGCTAGTAGTAGTGTTACAGTAGTATTTGTGGTCTATCTGTTTCGTTGTTAGTTGACAAAAGACTTGCAAAAACACGTTCCAGCTGTTAATTTTTAAAAACTAATACATGTGTTACTAACATATATGCTAGTAGTAGCGTTACAGTAGATGTGGTCTATCTGTTTCGTTGTTAGTTGACTACATGGTAACACATGTCATAAACGTTGTTGTTACTTGCTGCTGGTAAAGTAAGTCTTAGTTGTTGAATTTTTATGTTAAGTAACAAACGTGGTGCCTGATAAAAATCGAAACTTATGATAGTGCAGTACGAACGAGATGGCTATAATACAAGAGTTTAAAGTTAATGATCAGGATCATAAAGAAAATGCAGAGGCTGTAGGTAATTTGAATACCACATGTGCTAGCAGTTGACTAACACATGTGTTAGTTGTATATTAACACATGTGTTAGTCGTTGGCTAACACATGTGTTAACGGTTACAGAACCTAACATAAAGTGCAAAACACTTTTACAGGACCACTAGCTACACCGACAATCATGCAGTGCGCTCCAAATGAGTTTGAAACTCCGGGAGGGACTGCACTATGGATACCAGAGGTGTCGGAAGACTTAAAACCACACATTGGACAGGTTTTTAAAAAGCTTGATGATGCATACGTATACTATTTAAGATATGCGAATGCCAGAAGATTTGAAGTTAGAAGCTCCACTCAAAAGAGGTCGTGTGACAGAAAGAAGGCAGAGGCTAAGGCTAGAGAAGAAGCAAAAGAGAGGGAAAAAGCAGAAGCGGAGGCTGAGAAGATAGCAAAGGAATAGATGAAAAGTGGAAAGTGAATTTTAGATTATAAAAATTGAAACTTTTGAACAAGTGTATAGTGTTCCGTTAAATTTTAACATGATTATTGGGTAACTATGTTTTTATTTTTTTTACTATCAGTAAAACAATTTTATTATCATTCATATGCTGGAAGTGGTACTTGTTTCTGTTATGTATTGCTAAAATTGCAGTTTGTATATTTGGTAACATAAGTGTTGGTAAACTAACACATCTGTTAGTGTCAGGTAACACAAGTGTTAGTAGTATTTATCACATGTGTTAGTAGTATTTAACACATGTGTTAGTGTCAGGGAAAGTAAGTGTTGGTGGTACAAATAACAATTGTCAGTGATAGCTAGCACAAAACTATTAGTATTAAATAACACATGTGTTAAAGGCGGGTAACACAAGTGTTAAAGGTTAGAATAACAAGTGTTAGTGGTGAGAATAATTAACACAAGTGTTAGAGGTTGGTAACATAGATGTTAGTATAAGGTAAAGCAAGTGTTAGTGGTATGAATAAGAATTGACATTGATAGGTAACACTATTGCGGGTTTTACCTAACACATATTTTAGGAACAGGTAGCAAAAAGTGTTAGGGGTAAGAATAACAAGTGTCAGGGGTAGCTAACACTAGTGCTAGTGTTACCTAACACATGTGTTAGTTGTTGGTAACACATGTGTTAGTAGTAGGTAACACGTGTTAGTGGTAGTAACCCAAGTGTTAGGGTTCTGCAACATAAAACATAAGTAAAAAAGGATGTGTTCGGGGTAAGAATAACAAGTGTCAGGGGTAGCTAACACTAATGCTAGTGTTACTTAACACATGTGTTAGTGGTTAGTAACACAAGTGTTAGTAATATGTAGTAACACACGTGTTAGTGATTTGGTAACACATATGTTAGTGGTAGGTAACACATCTGTTAATGGTCTGTAACACATCTGTTAATGGTCTGTAACATACGCGTTAACGGTCTATAACACATGCGTTAATGGTCTGTAACAAATGTATCAACACCATTAACAAATGTATTACTTTGTTTAGTTCCACATGTGTTAGTGCTTGGTAACACATGTGTTAGCATTTGCAAAACAACATACAACAGCAGTAAAAAATGATATAATGAAAACCAACATACAACGATTGAGGGAGAAAAAAAACGTAAACCATACTGTTATAAACAAATATACTTGATTACATTGTAGCGAACACATCCGATTTAAAAAAAAAACATAAATCATACTGTTATAAACAAATGTACTCGATTACATCATCAGAATATCAGTTTTCGAAAATAGACTCCGTGGCATTCTCTTCAATGTCTTGTTCAGCACTTGCTAACTCTTCGACCTCCTTCTGACGGTTTTTAATGTCATCTTTGACCTGTTTTACTATCAAGTCACGTGAGTAGGAATGCATGAAATGATCAACAAATATGTGAACACATTCTTTGTGAATGTTTTGCTCGTGCAGTAACATTTTTTGCAGCATACTTTATCCTCAAACGGATAAGTTGTATGTTTTGCAAACTACCTTACTCAGCAAATCCGCACTCAAACTTTGAAGAGGCTTCACTAGAGTACTGCTCCATATGCATCATTGCAAAAACATATAGTAATGAAAGAATGTACAGCTGACGCATATGATACATATTGCTAACGCATGTGGTAATGAGACAAAATAGCAAAAGAAACAAATCAGTTAACAAAGTTGTAAAATAAATCAGTTAAAGGAAAATGTAAATTAATAACACATGTGATACTATGAAGAATATACATCAGAATACTTAGCAAAATGCAAATGTAAATAATAGTCTAGTAACACATGTGATATAGTACAATACCACACTTGACAATAACTCCTATCAATCCATGTGTTCAGCAAACTCTTCAGAATCTGTATTTTTGCAGTTCTTGATCATAAAGTTTCATGCTAATCAATCGCTATGACGACAAAAGTTGATTCTATTTCATTAAGACATTTCATCGAACACATTATATGCAAGTTTACTTTAATTATTACAAATGCACAAATATCACTTTGTTCACACATATATCATAATCATAAACATGATATTCATTCTCAATGCAACTATATACAGACTCACTACACTTGTATCACCAGACATTAAATACAAACAAAACGTAGCTAACACATGTGTTACCAAACCATAAATTCAAACAAAAACACATATACACATATATCATCATGTAATACAAGATCAAAACCACTTAAAAATGCAATATGAACATATTTAACAGTAAAAAATAAACATAAACTTTGAAAATACTCACTGAATGGCACGGATCGATGAGGCCTAGTATCAATCGAATTTGATGATGTTGTTCCCGCAGCAATCTCGTCATGAACGTCCATTTGTACGAATCAATAAACGTGATTGATGATTTTTAATCACTGTTCGAGAATTAGGGTTTCACAAGAACGAATTTCGGTGAAAACTAAACTGATAGAAAGATGAAGCAAACAGTGTAGATGAAGGAGATGATGATTTTAGCAAGAAACAACAACTATCTGATGATTAATCGAACGTATTTCGATTTCTAGGGCTTGGGAAGTTCAATCGCATTAGAGAGAAAGAGAGCGACTTTTAGAATATGTATGTTTTTTTTATGAAATAAAGTGAAAAAAATTATTAATTAATTAAATGGTGATTTTACCATACTACCCTTCCGCCCAAAATCTAATTTAAGTTTATTTTTTTAATTAAGAAATGGGGTATTAATCTAGACCCTTGATCTCAGAAATCTGATGGCTCCGAATGATTCTCCCATTCTCAGTTAAAAAAGTGTGTACTCATTTGAACCCTACTCATATATATATATATGTATATATATATAGGGTTTGGATCAAATAGAATAATGTTTATGATGGAATAAATAGAATAAAATGTAAAAATGACATGTGTCCTTTGTATTTAAATTGGTCAAAGGGTATTTTAGTTATTTTGTTATTATTAATTATTTTCATTTAACAATAATTGAAAAATATCCCTTTTTTTGTTGCAAGTTGTAACCACCGTCTCCTATCCATCAATTTCACAGAAGCCTCGATTTGTATTCTTCAACCTCAAACCCAAGTCGCCTCTATCATTCATCTACTTCTCTATAAATTCATACCACAAAAAACAGAATACATGGTGGCAACCATGAAAACACATCAAAGTCTGAAGACAAAATTATATTACGCACGAAGAATGTCGCGAGCAGAAATTAAAACCCCATGCCATTAATATGACCGGATTAATGATCGACTCACCACCTTCTTTATCCTCTCTTTTTCGTCATTGTTCATCGTTCATCCTTCGCACTGATGTTCCCTGTTCGTTTTTTTGAAGATCAACGAGTGGTCAATAGTTCATATTGTAATTAGCATTTGTAATGGTTAGGCCTTGTTAGTTTAGGGTTTGAAAATAATGTTTGGAATGAAGAGAGTGAGATACAGAAATCTGATTGTGCATCATGCATGTATATGTTGTGCATCATGTATTACATGTTGTGTATCCGATTAATTGTTCTTAGTGTATCAAGTTTTGTATCATATTTTTAGTTTTATGTGCATCATGTATTGGTTAATTTATGATATTCATACATGAGATTTAGAATTAAATTATGATTATCTGGTGTGCATCAATAACATGGTTTGTGAATCTCCGTGAATCTAAATTGTGCATCGTAAAATTAAAAGTTGAGTTATGGACCAAATGACTAAAATACCGAATGTACCCTTTGGGGATGTTTAATGACTCTTTGACTACTTTGACAAATTGATCTGTTCATGTTATCATCGGATGGCTACAATTTTATTTTATTTATTCTAATTTAAACTCTATTTCACAATAACCAAACCCTATATATATATATATATATATATATATATATATATAAGTAATAAAAGTATAAAATTGATGTTGTACCTGGTAGTAAATAAATATAGTTGCAGCAGTAAATAACACTTGAGAAGTTAATGATGTACCAGAATGATTTCATAACAATAACAATGATTAAATATAAAGAAAATGCACGAGTCAGAAGTCATGGAAGTCCTCCTTTATCTCATAGCATTTGAGCAAATGAGTGGTTTGTGGGAGCCATTTTACTTTGACAAAGTAGTAGAAATGCTGGCGAAAAGACAGAAAAACGTGATAATAACAGTAGTCGTATAGTGTGAACGTGATTGGGTTACTTCATTAGTTCATTTGGTTGGTTTTAATTTGGGTGATTTCTTATACATCATATAATTTATTTATTATAGATCCACCACTAAACATCTTTTACCATATTGTAGATTACAAAGTCATCGATCATATTTAGTAGTTGATGTATATAAAAAAAAAAGTTTAATGAACTGAAGGGGTCATCGTACTCTTCGAAAAAAATCCGTTTACATCACTATACTATTTTTCTGTTTATTCACATCATTGTACCTCCGCAACCTGCTATTTTGAGCACTTCAGATTAACCGGCTACAACCGGGTGATGTAGGCATGTAGCAATGATATTCAATGTGGCTTTCCTAAATCAACCGTACCATTGTGTTGTATTCATTCCGTAAGATATTATATATTGTATGTTTAGATTAATTTGTAGTTTTGGCCTTTGGGAACTTATGACGAGGTAGAAATAGATGGAGGACTAAGACCATTCCCAACGGGTCCGTCACTTCCCCCCGTCACTTTTCTTCACTTAACCGACGTTGATGGCACGGCTATGTCACTTTTGCTCGTCGGATAACCGATGCCCCGTCGCTTTTTTTTTTTTCTTTTTGTGTGTGTATAAATAAAGATAAATTATTAAATGTGGGTCCAAGATTTAAAGTGACGGAGTCACTGATGGCAGAGGTTCGTCAGTTTCAGTCAGTTTTATAAAAATCTTACGTGGCGTGTCAGTTTCTGTCAGTTGCTGTCACTGTTGGGAATGGTCTAATAAAACACATAAGTCTTCATGTATAAAAATAAACACAGCATTTAACTTATTACGTACATTTTATACTATAAATCAAATTCAAACACTAATATTTGGTGAGCAAACAAGTAAATCTGAAATCGACTATTGCAGCGAAAAAGATAAGAATTAACTCACTAAACATCTCAAACAAAAAGGTGTACGTTACAAGTATATAAACATGGCTCCCATATGGATTTCTTAACTAATGCACCTAAAATTTTGTAACAACAAAAAGGTATTCAGAAAAGGAATATATTCCCTATTAAATATTACTGTCAAGTATAAAGCTATTTTTAAGCATGGTATTATACAATGCTTCTTCAATACTAACACATCAAAAGTAGGTGTTAACAATAAATAATTCTTGACTTCTGGCTTCCTTTAAGACGAAGTATCACTAAATGTCAAAAGGGACTTTAACAAATGAATAAATCATGGGTCACATTAAATCCTTTTAATGATAAGTTGATATCATAACATGATAATGATAATGTTAAAATAGTAAGTAACATCCCATACCGCCTTCCGCAGGTTAGGGCCCAATACCGTCTAGGACAGTGTATGGGGGAGGTATCGATGTAGACAGCATTACCCCTGCCTTAAGGTAGAGAGGCTGGTTAGAGTTCTACCTAAGGTAGAAAGGACTATTTTGTTTCGTTTTGTATCTTTCTTATGATAGCATTATTATAAGAGGCGGAGTTAATAGTTTTAGGGTGCTACTCTATATACCATTTTCTTTTATATATTATTTCAAACATAATTATTACTGTATTTATTCTGTATTTTTTCTTATCATTCTATACTTTTTTCTTTTTCTTTTTTAAATAAATAAAGTGTATGTTATTGGATATTTATGGTATATATAGAGATTCCCTGGTTTTAATGGAGGGGACAAAAAATTTTTATTCTACACGTATAATGGGGCAAAAGTTTTAAATATGTTTCTAATAGCCTTAATAATTTTTATTTTTATTTTTTAATGTATTTTCAATTTTTTTAGGGCAGCTCTGCCCCTGATTATAATCACCGAGATACATCATATGAATAAAGGTTGCTACTCTTCATACCTCCTATTTTTACATTCAGTACTTTATTCCACAACTTTTTTTTACATTCTGTACTTTTATGTACTTTATTCCACCACTTTTTTTTTTAATTCAAAAGGGGGTATGGTGAGTATATTTTGGGGGTATGGATAAATTATTCCATAAATAAATAACGAAGGAAATATGTTTATTTGCATTCCACCACTTAGATCATTACTGTCCAATCAACATATATGAATCCAAAATCCTGCTGTATATATCACGTGAATATAACTTTAGGAGAATTTTGGAGACATTTTTATATCTTTAACTATTATCATTGGGGTATCGACTCTCTCACCTACATGACTTCATCAAACGTCATGAGATCAATACCTCGTTGCTCTAAACTCCGTGAGTGCTAGGGAACAAAAATTAGCATATGGATACAAATATAATCCGTTAAATTAGCATTCGACATTCTTTTATTATTGTTTTTATTATTATTTTGATTTGATTTGATTGATATTTCTTCTTGTTGTTCATTGTCGTAACCTATATTGTGTTTTGATTGTTTTCAAGGTGTTTAGCCCATTCTGATGTGGGTTGTTCTTAATTGAAGATAACCTTTTTAGGCCCACCACAACATAAGTTTGTAGATTCAAACTCACATTGAACATGACCCATGAAATAATATAGAAAATTAACAGGTTGGGTTTGATTAGCTTTGTAGGCCTACATTAGAGTTTTTACCTTTTGTTGGGATCCTTTAGCCTAAGACTAGAGGTGCACATCCAAACCGGGTTTTAAAACCCAACTCGATTGGAACCCGAAAATCGACCCGGTCAAAACCGGTTTTGACCAAAACCGGTTCGGGTTTTCTATAACCCGTAGGTTCCAAACCGGTTTCAAATATAGCCGTTGGGAGCCGGGTTAAGACCGGTTTCTCCCAACCCGGTTTGAAAAACCGGTTAAAAACCGGGTTTTTTTTTTAACGTTATATATCAGTTTTCTAGCCGTTTTTTCCACTTTTTTTTACAATTTTGTCATCCTAAGTTTACTATATATACAAGGCTTGAGTTTAGGTTCAATCACAACTTGCAAACACTCATACATATCTACAAAAACTCAAAACGCATATAAAATTCTTGTTTCTCAAATGGCAACTCAATCTTCTTCCACTTCCCATGGTGTTGGTTCTTCAAATGCACCAACGATTGTTCGACAATTGCCTAACAAAAGAAATCCGGAGGTGTGGGCTTTTTACGACAAAGTGTTGATGTCGGATGGTACGACTAAGGCACATTGTAAACGTTGTCGGAAATTATTAACAGCCGACTCCAACTCAACGTTGAAAAATCATAATGAAAAGCATTGTGAGGGACTCAAAGGTAATTCGGAAGCAAGTGGTCAAGCTTCTATGTCGCGAGATGGAACTATTTTTACATACGATGCGGAACGGTGTCGAGAAGCTTTTGCGGGTTTTGTAATTCAATAAGCTTTGTCGTTCAACCACTTCGACAACCCTCGGCTTTACTAGGGTGATTCAAAATACTCTTCAACCGCGATATAATCATGTAAGTCGTACTACTCTTAAACGTGATGCCTTTAAATTGTGGAAAAAAGCTAAAAACAACTAAAAATCGTTTTTGAAAACTTAAATACAAGTGTATCATTAACAACCGATGTTTGGTCGGCTCCTCATGGTTTGCCCGGTTCGTACCTTTGTGTTACCTCACATTTGGTTGATCCCGTAACTTGGCAAATGATGAAACGTACCATTGCTTTTGAAGACTTTGAGTATCCTCACACGGGTCAAAACTTATTTTACATGTTACGATATGTAATTAAAACGGGATATTATCCTAAATTTACAAAATGAGTTTAATATTTTACATATTATCAATCCAAAATTTTTTTCTCACAAAATATACATCAATTTCGCAAAGCATGGGAAAATCGCAATATACTAATTTCAATTCGCAAAATGTCATTTCGCAAGGAGTAAATCGCAATAAGCAAGTTTCATTTCGCAATATAGCTTTTACAGACAACCATGTCGTTGCTAAAGACCTTTAGCGACGACACAGTCGTCGCTAAAAGCTATATTGCGAAATGAAACATGTATTTTGCGAAACCTATATTGCGAAATAAATATTGCGAATTTCTAAAGCCTTATTGCGATTTTCCCCATCCTTACGAAAATAAATGCAAGTTTTTTCTTTTAGTCGTCGCTAAAGGGCTTTAGCGACGACCAGGTCGTAGCTAAAAGACATTTTGCGAATTGAAATTAATATATTGCGATTTTCCCATGCTTTGCGAAATTGATGTATATTTTGTGAGAAAAATTTTTTGGATTAATAATATGTAAAATACTAAACCCATTTTGTATATTTAGGATAATAACCCAATTAAAACGTTTAAATTGGAAGAAAATATTTTTTCAATCTCCTTTGACAACGCGGGTAATAATACACTCGTCGTTTCAAAATTAAAACTAAAATACGCACCACCATTGAAGCGCATTTTTTATCATAGTCGATGTGTTGCATACATCATTAACTTGGTTGTGCAAGCCGGACTAGCAGTTGAAGAAATAGACGCCATAAAAATCGCGTATAAAACTATGTTGCAAGACATATTTCAAAGGGGTAAAATTAGATACAAAGCTTATATGAAATTGTGTAAGGAAACGAATTCTATTTTTTTAACCCCTAATTGGGACATGCCCGTTAGATTGAATTCGACCTACCATATGTTTGTATATGGTTTACGCCAACGCGATTGTTTACAAGTTTTTCATGATCAACTTATTCAAAAAGGTCTTGCAACACCATTTCCAATCGAATTTTGGGAGATTATTAAAAAGATAATCGAATTGCTCAAACTTTTCAAAACCGCGACTACTTTATTATTGGGTGTTTATTATCCCACTAGTCATTTGGTACTTAATCAAATTTGGTTAATGACTACAAAATTAAACGAATACGAATATGAAGGTCCTTTATTTGAAAAGATGGTGGCTCCCATTAAAGAAAAACTAAGAAAATATTTTCAAGAAATGCCACCGGTAATTACTTGTTCCGCCGCAATGAACCCGTGTTTGAACCTTTCCGGGGTGGAAATGCTTATCGATAACATTTGTCACAATGTGGATTTGAATGACGAGGACCCAATGTTTTCACAAAATGCAAAAACGTATTTTAGTAAATGGTTACAAGATTTGTTTGGCGTATATTTTCAAAAATATGGTTCAACAACAAATGTGCCCGCTAGTTCGGTTAACACAATGTTTTCTTCATCTTCTTCCAACAATGTGATGCTAAACTTATATAATAGTTTAAGACAAGAAAACAATAAACGGGTAAGGGGTGAAGGTAACCAAAACACCACTAGCGAATATGGGAGATATACCGGAACGGATTTTTTGTCCACTATTCTACCCAATGAGTTCGAACAATTTGATATTTTGGCTTGGTGGAAAGAGAGGGAATCTCAATTTCTCGTTCTAACCATCATGGCCCGAGATTTACTAACCGTCCAAGCTTCTATGGTAGCTTCGGAATCCGCATTTTAACCATCATGGCCTGAGATTTACTAACCGTCCAAGCTTCTATGGTAGCTTCGGAATCCGCATTTTCTCTTAGTTGCAGGGTATTATCTATACGAAGAACAAGACTCACACCGGCCTCCTTAGAGATGAGTATTTGCTTGAAGGATCACTTAGACACCGCGGAACGTATACAAAATGTTTCAAGTCTTGAAGGTGAAATGGAATACGAACAAGATATACACAATATCGAGGTGGAAGAGGGTGTGGTAATATCACTTTCCGATGAAGAAATTGCTCTTGATCAAGCTTCGTGTGAGGCTACATCCGAAGAAGATTTCGACTTTTGAAGACTTTGAAGATGTTTGAAGACTTGAAGATTAATAAAAGTTGAAGATTATGAAGACTTTTTCGATTCAATAATATTTTTAAGAATACTTAGAAGACTTTTGTTTAAGTTATTGCTCGATTATGTTTCTCAATAATATTTTTAAGAATACTTAGAAGACTTTTGTTTAAGTTATTGCTCGATTATGTTTCCCTTACTAATGTTCTACGAATTCAATAAAATTTTTTTGACCCAAACATTGTTTTTCCTTAAAAGGCTTAACGTTCGAACCACTTTGAATTGGAAGCTGATAAATGCAAGGAAGTTTTTACTAAATTCACGGAAAAGTACACCTCTTTATGCTTACTGTACCACTTTTTATACACATGTTTCCTTGAATTTAGTAAAAAATTCCTTGAATGTATCAGCTCACTTTGAATTATATAGACTTTTTCGATTCAATAATATTTTTATGAAGATTTAGAAGCCTTTTGGTTAAGTTATTGATCAATTATGTACCATTACTAATGTTCTACGAAGTTAATGAAAATTTTTTGGCCCAAACGTTGATTTTCCTTAAAACGCTTAACGCTCGAACGTGTTTGAATTATATAGACTTTTTCGATTCAATAATATTTGTAAGAAGATTTAGAAGCCTTTTGGTTATGTTATTGATCAATTATGTTTCCATTACTAATGTTCTACGAAGTCTATAAATTTTTTTTGGCCCAAACGCTGATTTTCCTTAAAACGCTTAACGCTCGAACGTGTTTGAATTATATAGACTTTTTGATTCAATAATATTTTTAAGAAGATTTAGAAGCCTTTTGGTTATGTTATTGATCAATTATGTTTCCATTACTAATGTTCTACGAAGTCAATGAAAAAAATTTGGCCCAAACGTTGATTTTCCTTAAAACGTTTAACGCTCGAACGTGTTTGAATTATATAGACTTTTTCGATTCAATAATATTTTTAAGAAGATTTAGAAGCCTTTTGGTTATGTTATTGATCAATTATGGTTCCATTACTAATGTTCTACGAAGTCAATGAAAAAAATTTGGCCCAAACGTTGATTTTCCTTAAAACGCTTAACGCTCGAAACAAAATACGAATTATATAAAAAAACCGGTTTTTAACCGGTTTTTTACCCGAACCGGTTTCAACCCGACCCAAACCGGTTAGGGCCGGGTCCTATGTTTAGGTGACCAAATCGGGTTGAACCCGAACCGTTTTTTGTGAAAACCGGTTTTGACTTCGTTGACCAAAACCCGGTTTCGGGTCGGGTCGGGTTTATGAAAACCCGGTTTTTGTGCACCACTACCTATAATCATATGAAAAACTGAAAAAATAAATTGCTAATTCAGCGACATGTCAACTAGTTTTATAAATACTCAACAAAGACTAAACACTGCTTATGATGATATAAAAGATCGAATTTTTTGAGTCTCATATTCACCAATAATATCATTATTATATACCCAAAAAGAAATATTCTTGGCCCACACTCTTCGGTCTTAACTTGTCGTGTGAGAGACGGTTGAATCAAAGATGGAAAGAATGACTTGGTGGTGCCTATGGAGTCCTTGAAAGGAAGGTGGTAAAACGTAGGATGGAACCCACCATAGGCATGGGTCTAATGAGTTTCGAGACCTCTATAGTTGAAATTCATTTAACAAAACGTATATCTTTCTCTCAAATTCAATGTGCGTGTGTTATTCTGCTTTTGTTTCCTATCATGATTACACTCCACCCCTTAGGAGATTATAATAGATTATTAATCGTGTACCATGTAGCAAGCCCCTTATTGGGCTTGCCAAGTGAAACCAGGAAAAGGCTATCAAGCCCAAAACATTTGTGTAGAGCCCAATAACCAGGCTCAAGGCGTATGTTGGCCCATTAAGCTAGGGTTTATGTCCCCTTGATATGGGACCACCCAGTACGGATGCACCACCAACGGTAGTGGTGGTCTTCTAGGCGGCGGAGACAAGGGTTGAAATCCCACATATCTATTGGTCCACGTCAGCACAGGGATCCACACGCAAGGGCAATTAGCCGCATCCTCCACTGGCATAACCAGGTGATCAAACCATCACTATAAATACAAGGGTATATGCACCATAACCCTTCAACCACCTTCAAATATACCCTCATTATACAAACCCTAAAAACCCTAATTTCTCAAGGGAAGATAACAAACTTATATTTTTCAAGCCGGTTCTCACCACCCTTAACTTCGTTCGATACAAGTTAACGGGTTATCCACATAATCCACGGATAGTAACGAATCGATCCAACCCACCTGCACTCAAGCTCCATATATATGCTTGATCAATTATAATATTCTCATAATTTCAACGTTCTAACAAATGTCATACGAGTATTATTAAATAAAGGGAGTGAAAGTGATGGTAGGATTGCAATTAGTTAAGCAGTCGCGTCGCTTGAAACGTTACCAAACGGCTCCTTCTCAACCACCCTTTGCCGCTTTTCAACCCATGAACCACCCAATCTACCCTATCCATGTTGTCATTAAAAAATGCTATATTTCATATCCAACTAAGAATAACATAAACTTAACAACAACTTCTTTTTAAGAAAATGCATAATCAATCGTTTCAAAGGAGGGTTTTATAACGGGTGATTTGATATAAAGTAAATAACTTTCTTTGACCATATATATAACATGAAAGTACCATCGATACTCGTTTAAATCACAATAATCTTGAGATATGTATGTTGGTTATCAAAGTTTCACAAGAAAAATAAAAAATCAATGTAAAGTTATATTTACATTTAGTTTAAAATCTCATCCAAAAGGTCTTTTTTTATAACATAATAACTTTTTACACCATTCTTGTTCATAAAAAACCTATTTGGTCCAACGAAATAAAACTTTTCAAAACTTTTTTTTTAATCAATCAAAATACAAAAACAAATATTCAAGTGAGTCATTAGCCAATAATTTAAATTTAGCATAACTATTATCAAAAAATTCTTTACATAGCCAGAAGATAAGGGGAGGCCGACGACTATATAACCTAAAAGACTACGACTACAAGCCAAGCCGGAAGCTACTTGCTTGTCTCTTAAAAATGGTTATTTTCTTGAAGGTCTTTTCCTCTATTTTATTTCATGGTATTAAAGCCAACAAACTCTAATGGTAAAACTTTTTTAAAAGGGTGTTTTTTCCTCTTTCCATAAAAAGCCTATCATTGCACATGACATAATACATTTCTATGCTTCAACCATGAGATTTCGTATTCTAAGTTCAGTGCTATACAAATGTATATATTTGTGAAAACAAATCAACAATGTGTATATTCGTGGTTGGGTGTGGAGTATATTACCTTTCTAAAAAAAAAAAACTATGCTTGATTGATTAATAACACCAATGCATTAATCATGTGGCATCTAGCGATTTGGGTATCTTGTTTATGGAAGTCAACATCTTAAGTACAACATTAGGTGCCCATATGCAGCTACTATCTCACTGTCATTTGTTAGGTGCCACTTTCATGTCATCACTTTTCCCACAGGTTTAATACGTTTTCCTTCCCCCAACAAAACGATAAAAAAAAAAAAAAATACTCCCACAAAATTATAAAAATATACTTCACCTTGAAAACTTTAATCCTATCATATTATTGTATGGAATTAGGTGGGTTTTAATATTTTGTTATCTTTGTTGTTAAAGTATTTAATTATTATTAACATGTCTCTTATTCCTTCTTTAAAATCATTCCTCCCTTGCTCTAAACCTTTCATTCAAACCATCTAATTATTTACATACCCAAACAACATGAAGAATGCGATTAACAATGGCAACACAAAGCTCATCCTTCTACATCCTTACATCCAAAAACAAGCCAACCCAAACCGCTTATGGTTCATCGCTCTAGTGTCCGTGCTTACCCTAGCATCACTTTTAACCCTCCTTTACACCCGTGAATCGTTCCATACAACAACCACCACCACCACTACCACCACACGTATTACCTCTGCCATTAACCAACAACAACAAACACTCCCCAAATCAGTAATGAGAGCCCTCGTTCACTATGCCGCTAACACCAACAGCACGGATCACATGTCACAAACCGATATCAAACAAATCACGGATGTCCTCAAACAATGCGCATCTCCTTGTAACTTTCTTGTGTTTGGGCTCACACCCGAAACTCTCCTATGGAACGCTTTAAACCATTTCGGCCGGACTGTTTACATTGATGAAAACCGCTACTATGCCGCCTACATTGAGGAAAAGTACCCAGAAATTGAAGCATATGATGTCCAATACACTACCAAGATTAAAGAACTGAATGAGCTTATAACTTCTGTTAAAGAACAAACACACAACGAGTGCAGGCCAGTGCAAAATTTGTTATTCTCTGATTGCAAGATTGGTTTGAATGATCTTCCAAACCAGTTATATGAATTGGACTGGGATGTGATTCTGGTGGATGGTCCTCGAGGGTATTGGCCCGATGGTCCAGGTCGTATCTCTGCAATATTCACTGCTAGCGTGCTTGCACGTAGCAAAAAGGGTGGGAACCATAAGACACATGTGTTTGTACATGATTATAACAGGGAGGTTGAAAGGGTATCTAGTGAAGAGTTTTTGTGTAAAGAAAATTTGGTCAAGTCTTCCAAGGATTTACTGGCTCATTTTGTGGTGGAAAGAGTAATTGAAGAGAGTGGCAAGCACCAGTTTTGCCGCAACCATCCTACGTCATCCTAGGCCGACCATCACAGTCATCATGTATTGTTTTATTACAACAGAACTGTCACTTGGTGTAATCGTATTGAACTTGTTTACGAGAGGCTCATAATCCATGGAACCATGTGTTCTTTTTTGAAGGGCTCCATAAAAGGAGGTGTAACACCTTTGTAACCAAAGCCCTTGCTGAATCAAGAACTTTTTGTTGTACCATGAAGAATTAATGGAATAGTAATTTACAGCAGATTTTACATTAGCAGTATGTTATAACACACTTTTTTTCCTTTTCTTATGAATAATAAGTGGGTGTTGTTATCATCTTAATGATATATAGAAGAATTACCAATGTAAACGTTCAATTAGCAAAAGATTTGGAATCAAGATAGCCGAAATTATCAACTTTTTGCAAGAGGGAAAAAAAAAAAAAAAACAAAATTCACATGTTTCACATAAACAGATTACGATCTTACACCACTAATCAGAATGTGTATAGACAAGATCACAAAGAGCAGAATCATCCCCAGAGTTGTTTATATGATGTTCTTCGATCTCAAAACGACGAAATGTGTTTTAAGCATATTATTGCACATGAGCTAAGCATTGTTGTCTTAAACAAATAGCTGGACTCATTACAAGCTCTCTTTTTTTTCTGGGGTAGTATATAATTAATAACCTAGTGAGATGCTAGAAAGAACTACGAACACAGCTGGGAACAAACAAAATATTAATCTGACCAAAACCTATAAAAGCAAACACTGATAAAGCTAAAATGGACATCACCATAGCACCAGAAATAAAAAACAACCCAGGAAATAAAAGAAAATACCATTACTTTAACTCTTGACAAGCTACCAAACCCAAACTACCACTCTGAGCTTCGAACTAACCTAAATCCTGTTTGGACGTATGCTTTCCTTGACATAAAAAGGCCTTGAAACACCAAGGTCTCTTAGCTGATTGACCATGTCATAAAGGAACTCAAAGCTGAGTACGGATTGTGCATTAAAATCGTCCCTTATCTGTGGATAGACCTTAAACCACTCTCTTAACATCTTATTAACATGATCACGAATCATTTTCCATGGCACAGGATATTTTTCACACAGCTTCAAATATTCAACCACTAAATCAGCATGATCCAATTTACCACCTTGATTGCCATCTGCACAGTTGGATACCCATTCTACGGTCGTAAATCCAGCAAATAAAGCTGGATTTTCAAGAAGGGTCTCAGCTGAGAGTACTCCATCAGCACCAGTTTCTTTCAGGCATTGTTTCACATCATCCATGTGACGTATGTTCCCGTTTGCAAGAACTGGTATTCGAACAGCTTTTTTAACAGCTTGTATGGCCTTCCAATTTGCTCTGATGTTTTTCATATCTTTTTCATCTCTGGTTCGTCCATGTACTGTCAGAAGTGCACAACCTGCATCTTCTAACATTTTTGCATACTTTATAGTGTCTTGAATATCTGGGAAGACTCTGATTTTGCAAGACACGGGAACATTGAGGTTATGAGCTAATTTTTCAACCAAGGACTTTACCAGAGGCAGATCGTCCATTAGGAAAGATCCGTAGTTTTCTTGTTCAGCAACATGCGTTGGGCACCTGCAAATGGAAGAAACACATAAGAATTAAGCCAAAGTTTAACATTGTAGGTGATAATAATGGGATTCGGGGTTATGTTTTTATATCAAATGGATACAAAAATTATTTGAAAAAATAAGATGTCAAATGGGTCGAAGAAGTAAAAATAGCACGATAAAAACCATATTGATCTAAAATATTATATTCTTATTGTAACAACATGAATTTTGCAATAATATTTGATTGTTTGGAATAATATTCTAACAATTTATGATGTGTTTGGCAAAGTGAAGTAATTTTTATTATATAAGAATCTGTTATGCAACTTAGAGAGAATTTTGAAAAGCTTACCCCAAATTGATGTCAACATAATCGCAATAAGGCTCCACCATGTGTGCTGCTTTCAATAAAGTGTCTGGATCATTTGCACAAAACTGAACAAACAATGGTCGATCTTCCTGCAAATTTCCGGCAACGAGAATAAGAGTTAGCACACTACATAACATCTACCTAATTATACATACAATTACAGTAACAGTCAGATGCTAAAAGAAACAAGCTGAGCCATGCTTATGTGCATAACGTCCTACCTTGCAGGTAGTGAGTTCTTCAGAGCGATACTTCTCGTTCTCAGCGAAGATGTGAGAGTAAAACATGGGGGTGTAAGCAGCTTCAGCACCATATTTTCGACATAGTAATCGAAAAGGAAGCTCTGAATTATCAACCATCGGTGCTACAATCAGCTTAGGCTCACCGACTTTCTTCCAATGTGCCCACGCTCTCTCTATTCTAGCATCACCTGTCAAGTAGCCATTCCTTATGGAGTGGATGTCATCAACCGAGGATTCTGTAGTAGGTGGACGAGGAGCTAGGGATTGAGTGGTGGAACCAAAGGCCATTAGTTGAAATTTTGATCGCCAGTAGGCCTCTTTTGAATGGCAATGGGTATTCCAATTATACAGTATATTAGTTTAAACCCAGTGACCAGGTATATATATACATAAAACTATAATATTATTACATATGATATAATTCTAGTTATATAAAGTACTATAAACATATTTATGATTTTATGATCTACTAGTACAATACAATATTTACAAATATATAATTACATTACAATATAATATAATGAGTAATATGATACAATATATATATAAAATAATAATGTAATATAATATAATATAATCTTATGCATAAATAGTAAATCAATATATAACATACCTATATATTGATTATCAAAGACAAAAAACAATATTATTGGTGAATGCTTTGCCTTTAATATTCATTGTATGCATTAATGTTTATCATATTACTACTTATATTATATTTATTAAGAATTGATAAATGTGAAAGGCAAATTTTGCCTATATTGTCCATTGAAAAATATGCTCAACATTTATACATGTATCGTCCCTATTTTCCTCTAGATCATAATTCTCTATGGGTCAGCCCCAATAATAAATAGTGTATATACAATGCATATATGTATGTCTAAAACCGTACAAACTAACGGTTAATTAAATAGGTCTTGAGTAGCAAAAACCATTTTTTGCCACAACATTCCACCTCCTAGACCACCCATTGCTACCACCGTGCATGTTCACAACATAATCATTGTTGAGTATAAATGTATGGTTGTATTTGTTTGCTCTATTCATTACTCGTGTTCAATATGATTACAACCCATAATCCATCTAACCAGATGTGGTTCATTTCAAAAGTGCTTGACATCATGCAGGGTCACACTTTGTAACTTAATCAAGAAAGATTCCCTTTAGTAAGAAACTTCATCCGAGACCTTCTATCATTTTACAATAGATCTAACATCCACGATATTATATACTAGCCTATATTCTCATTCTTATGAACATTTGGTATATCCGATCCTAATAATAAAAATAATGATTCACTTTCCTAAATATCAAATTTTCAATCAACATATAAAGATAGTAAAACATAAACATTTAACATTGAAAGAATCTGCCTTGTCACATAGCACAAATGATTCCGGAAGTGTATCCATTTCAAGCCTACAAAGAGCAATGGGTCCCAGTTTGGAACTAAAAAATTACTCCGGTAATCAACTAATGAGCTTTAATCTCAACAAAACGAAAGGAGATTTCAGCATACTAAGATTTTCTAAGCTTATAAATAGCTGAATTCATGATATACTAGTATACAATAAATATACCGTCAAATGCACCTGTGTGGCTCTGAAAGTGATGAACTCATCCTAGACCGCGTTTGCAGATTCACTTTCAAGACGAGCGTTGTTGACATAAAGAGGCCTTGAAACACCAAGATCTCTTAGCCGGTTAACCATATCATAAAGGAACTCAAAGCTGAGGATGGATTGTGAATTAAAATCATCTCTTACATGTGGATGGATCCTAAACCACTCCCCTAACATCTTGTGAAGATGAGCACGGATCATTCTCCATGGAACCGGATACTCTTCACAAAGCTTCAAATATTCAACAACTAAGTCAGCTTGATCCAATTTACCATCTTGATTGCCATCTTCACTATCGAATACCCAATCAATTGTCCTAAATCCAGCAAACAAAGCGGGATTTTCAAGAAGGGTCTCAGCTGAAAGTACCCCATCAGCACCAGTTTCTTTCAAGCATTGCTTCACATCATCCATGTGACGTATGTTTCCATTTGCAAGGACTGGTATTCGAAGAGCGTTTTTCACAGCCCGTATTGCCTCCCAATTTGCTCGAATCCTCTTTCCATCTTTCTCATCTCGGGTTCTTCCATGTACTGCAAGAAGAGCACACCCTGCTTCTTCTAACATTTTTGCATACTTTAATGTGTCCTGCAAATCTGGAAATAGTCGGATTTTGCACGACACGGGAACATTAAGGTTAAGGGCTAACTTTTCAACCAAGGACTTAACCAGAGGCAGTTTATCCATCAAGAAAGCTCCATAATTTCCTCTTTTGGCAATACGTTGTGGGCACCTGCAAATGGAAGAAATGCATATAACAAGGTAAGATCAAATATAGCTAGCAACAAAACAGAACCAGTTTAACACTTGTTTTACCATTGAAACTATGAGTGCTGTCACAAATTACGAGTATTAGATAACCATAGCATATATCAAACAGGAAACAGATCGAGTTTGACCCCCACATAATAGATTCCAGCGAAACTATTACATAAGTTACATTTTCTGCTTCTAGAAACAACTACTAAAACCCCCCAATCTATTGTATTTGATATCTTATTATAATCGTTTAACATGAGCTTACAGAGATAATTTTCTAAATAAGTGGCCTAACCATCTTATCATTCTCTGTATGGTTCAAACACTGTTACACATTTCATTAAATTATGCAACCATCATTTTATGTTGGCACTCAAAGAGCACAAATAAAGCTATATTTTGAACGTCAAAGGTCATATCATTCATGCTCATAGACCGCATACACTGAATACAAATACAGCATACATAGGTAGCTACCATATCAAACCACTAACCTTTTCTATCATCAACATATCTTTCGCATGATACCTAATAAAAATTTAAAATTCGATACCAATAGTCAGCATTTCAAAAGGCTTACCCTAAGTTAATGTCAACGTAATCGCAATGCGACTCCACTCTCCGTGCTGCTTCCAGTAAAGTATCCGGATCATTCGCACAAAATTGAACAAATAACGGCCGATCTTCCTACAAATTTCAACCAACAAAATCACACTATTACATAAACTATCAAACCAATGCAATCAATGAATCAAAATTGTGCAGCATGTCGTTACTAACCTTACACGTAGTGAATTCAGTAGATCGATACTTTTCGTTTTCAGTGAAGATACGAGAATGAAGCATAGGAGTGTAAGCAGCTTCAGCTCCATATTTACGACACAATAACCGAAACGGAAGTTCTGAATTATCAACCATTGGTGCTACGATTAATTTAGGTTCACCGAGTTTCTTCCAGTGTGACCACGCTTTTTCGATTCTGGCATCAACGTTCATGTAGCCATTCGAACTGATTATAGATGATGAGGTGTTTATTGTTTCGGAACAGAGGTCGTCGCCGTTGTTAGCAAACGCCATGAGTAAGTAACGATGTAATCGGTCTTTTTATTTTCCGGCGTAGGGTTTGAATTAGGTAATTAGTGCGTTAATAGCAGATGAGTCTGAAATCGGGTGGACCGGGTTGTGGATTGGGATTCGGATTGTGGAAGACTTCATTCATGGGCTAATAAGGCCGTTATTGAAGTTTCATGGGCTATGCCTATCATGGCAAATTGGTATTTTCGGTAAGAAAATAAAAATAAAAAATTAATAGAAGAGCCAAATTTTAGTTTAGTTATGGTCATTATGGATGAATTATGGAACATGATTTTTTTTTATTATATTTTTTTAGATCAAATTTGAAGAGAATTTTGAGTTTGAAATTAAAGATCAAAAAATTAGATATAAAAAGCTATAAACCCATATTTTATGCATACATGTATGTTAACTTATAAGAAAGTGTTTTTGATAATTGGTAATTTGATTGTTGAGATACTAAGTGTTAATATCTATAAATTACTCTTAAGTTTACCATTCTATGCAAGGTTGTTAAGATCTCGATCTTGATCTTAAGATCTTACGATTTTACAATTTCTATGAACGAAAACGATCACGATCTTAGATAGGATCTTAAAATCATAGGATATGTTTAGGATCCCGATCCTATGTCGATTATGAGCTAAGATTTTACGATCTCGATCCGATCCGATCTGATCCTACTCAACATGAATTAATGAGTTAACAAAATATAAATAAGTTGATTTTGTCTTATAGAGGGATAATAGGTTTATAATTGAATCAATTACTACACGTAAAACTAATTAATTCTTCAAATAAAATAGTTTAACATGTGAAAATCTATATCTTTAATAACAAATATAATAATCTAAATCACTATGAAAAGTATTGAATGAATGTTACAGTGTTTAAACTATAAAAAATTAATTAATTAATTTGTTATGTATTTGGTCTTTTCGATGTATATGAGACTATAGTGTAGGAATAGGATCTTAAGATCCCGATTTGATCTTACGATCCCGATCTTGTGAACGCAAAAATAATACTAGGTAAGATCCCGATCTTAAGCAACCTTGATTCTAAGTTCTATTTATTATAATTATCTAATTACAAATTTGATTAAGTTATATGGAAATTGTATTGTCGACTTTGACTATGTAAGCACCTATTTTATGTTAAATCAACAAATCAGTTATCAGCAAATCCAGCTATAGACATGCAAGACGTGTAACCGTGTAAGGCATCATATTAATTAGGGTCATCACAACCAAGTTTAGTTTACTCAAGATAAGCTTTTTTTATTTCTCTTAAGGGCAACCCTATTGAAAGAGGACTTCATCCTCTCGTTGCAAGAAAAGCCCTTCTATCGATCTTGATTATATGTAGTAGAACCTACGCCTCACCTGGCCTACTATGGGCTGCAAAGGCTCACAATGCCCCTTTTCAATAGGTCAGTACTCTTTGATTCCTCAGGGTCGACGTTCAATTAATATTTTTGAAAATCCCATATAGATTATGATCTGGATCAAATCGATTCTTTTTTGAATCTCTATACGTGCAATTCTCTTGATGCCACAATGATTCGATAAATAAAAATACTAAGAGCTTACAGGTTTCCTAAGTGAGAACCATTCAATCATCACTTATTTCACAAAGATCAATGTTATTGGAGCTCGGCTTACAATTTATGTTTTTGAACTTAGAAGTTCAAACATGAAATTTAGCCAGCTAAAACTTGCCATGAATAAATCAAAAGTTCCCTATAATTGATTCTTATCATCACCAAACAAAACTTTATCCAAAACAAAAAAAATTTCCCGAAGTCTCCAACCGTATGATGGGGAAGTTGATATATATAGAACATAAAAATTGATGTTTACACCGCACTGTATAAGTATTCAAGCATACAGTACAATTACATTATAGCACAGTATATGCATCAAATTGTGTGTTGTAGTCTTGTAGATATCATCAAACATAAACCAATTAAACATTTATACATTACCAAATTTCAAATACGGAAAACAATTTTTTACTCTAGATTTTATGTATACTTTTTTTAAACATACAGAATGATTAAAATGAAGGAAAGCGAATTGTATACTTCAACTCTTTTAACCGTACATTATTAAACATGTTTTACATTATGACACCCCAAAACACCCCTCGTAGTATAAAGTTAAAATTTATGGTATAAAAATCATCACCCACAGTAAAACTTAATGTTTCATATAACATTTGATGTCGTATTAAAGTTAACAATAAATACAAAATGTCAGATTAGGTGAAAATAATTTTACAAAATGTCAAATTTGATGCGTAGATGTGTACATTTTTAGATTTATAACATAATTTTGTACTATAGATGGTTATGGAAGATCCGTAGTCCATCCATCACTCCATTGCCAATCAATAGCTTCATACAACAATCGTACAAATATGGTCCACTTGTCGTTGTCAATTTTAATAATTTATCATATATCATCCACTAACTTTGACTTTTAGTGTCCATCTTTTGACCAAGAGTTATTATTCACTTTTCTCAGTTTCTGTCTCCAAATTCTTCTCCAAGTCTTCGCAACGACAAAATTAAACGTCTTTTTTTTTTCCAATTAAATTAATTTCTCATATATTATCCTCCCAATAAAATAAAATTTTACAGGGTGTCTTGTTTGAAAGTCACTGTGTGCATTTGTTTTAGTTGTCAATCGATCTAAATTTTTAGAATCACTTATTCGAGTATAGAATATATCTAATATCTAATACTACATATAAAGCATGTTGGGTTGTTGAATCTTAATTCTTAAATAATAATTAAAATTACCTATTTGCCCTTTCATCCATAATCTATCTATTACATTCCTTAATTAAACATACGTTCATACCTTTTTATTTTAACAATAACTTACTTTCTCTATTACTAAACATTTTTCTTGATTACTTCAACACTATCTATGTATAAATTCAGTCATCTATTGGAAAAAAAACTAACATATTACAGGTCATTATTATTTAATAACTTTCTTATACGCTGCATCGCGCGGGTTATTTTGCTAGTATATATGACTTAATGACTAAATTGGAGTATATAATAATTTTAAATTCAGATTTTTTTAAAAAAAATTTACGAAAAACGTAAAAAATAAGCGCACCAAGCTACAATAACCAGAGAAAAAAAAAACCCCTAGTCAAGGAACACCCTAGACGAGATCAGTTCCTAATCGAGATTACTACATATACTAGATTAAGCACACATGACTGTTAGTTGTTGCTTATCTTTGAGCTTAGATTTGTCATCCTCAAGAAAGAACATCGCCGAATTTGTAAGAAGACATCCTCCTGTAAAATCAGGATTCTTTTGTTTAAAGGAGCATAAAACGCTTCGTTTCTTCCTTTCATAGAGAATACACGGTAACAAAACTGATCATTTGAAGGACATGTCCACCGCTCGAAGAAAAGCAACAAGAATCTCACGATCACCATATTTGTCAAAGATGCCCGAGTACGTACAACCGAGTTTAATTGCCATTCCATTAAGCAAGACGCGTTCAAAGAAATAAAATTTTGATAATTAATCCAAAAAACCACACCCTTCTAAATTCTAATCATATAAAATTTTGATAATCAAACTCAATCTCTCATTGTTACCCGACTAAAACTTTCTTCATATCCACGTATGCAATAATGATAAGAGTGCTTTAATTTATTTTAAATCATATTATTTTCAACAATACAACTAATAGTCTAATACAGACAATTTGCATTTTCTACATGTTCGGGTATGTTTGGCACAACTAGCTGGTAGCTGGTAGTTGGGAGCTTGTAGCTGGAGCTTTTGTTAATATTTGTGTTTGGCAGAGTAGCTGGAGCTTATAGCTTATGAATGTAAATGGCATAAAATGACAAATATATTAATTTTAAAAGATGATATATAATTACATGGAGGGTATTTATATAATTTCATTTTCCATAAGCTACAAACTACTTTAAGTAACTTATAGTTTTGGAGCTTATGGAAACCATAAGCTACTCAAAATTTTAGTAGTCAAACAGAGCTTATGAAAACCATAAGCTACAAGCTCCCATAAGCACTCAAAAGGAGCGCGCCAAACACACCCAAATGACAAGACAAGGTAGCTTTTGTCCACCTGTAATAAAAAACACAATTTTCTTTGACATATACGGTATTTATTTATGTATTTATAAAATTTATCGTGAATCATCAAAATCAAATGAACGAGAGTCACACACCACCCACCTCCCTCCAAATTTCCAACCCCTTGTATTTTCGTCAACGACGACCTACTTTTTGTCACTAAAAGTCTAAAACGACCTTCCCCATAAATGTATGTATATTCAACATAATTATCACTTTAATTATTACTATAGTATATCCTACAACTGATTATTAAAAATAATATCTCAAGCCAAAAAAGTAAAATCTAGATTTGAAATTGGAATCTTAAGATAAAATCAAAGTGTAAACCACAATCAATTGACTAATTCCTTATAATATGATCATATAGAAGACCAAAATATCATACTCATCATCATAGTAACATGACATCTTAAAGAATCAAATTAATTAATTAATCATCAAATCAATAAAAACACAATCAAATAAAACACCTTTTTAAAGCCAAACATAGGGAATTGATTCCAAACTTCCACTAATACCCTTTCATTTGCATGGGAAGGAATTCAAACAACACCTAATAATAATTAATTAATTAAAAAACTTAGGAAACTAATTACTCTGTTTAAGTTAATTAGAGAAGAAAATTAACAAAAATTAAGATTAAGATGATTCTAAAATAAGTCCAGAAGCTTCTGCAACAGAAAGTGCATGATTATGTTCTCCTTCATATGTAACAATTAACATACTTGAATCATCTAATGCTCTTTCTACATGTTTCCGAGCGGGACATCCTCTCACACTACTGCACTTGTAATACCCTCTGTTTATCATCAAAATTAATACATATACATTATTTATTTATATATTTATGATGAAACATATATAAAGGTAGAATTTGATTAATTTAGGATTTTAGGGTTTAATTAATTGATACCTAGGGTGTGGAGATCCTTTAATTGGCTTCTGTCCGTACTTTCTCCATGAATAATCATCTGGTGGTATATCAGCTAGCTTCATACTAATCGCCTTAACTCTAATTACTCTCTTCATCCTCAGCTTTCTGCAACACAAACGCAATTGTGAGTTTAATTGTTAATGAATAGATTAATAGATGATAAACTAATCATAAATGTAATCTGGATAATTATGAGAAACTGAAGATCTAATAGGAATCAATAATCTTGAATGATTAGTTAGAATATAGAGTGAAATAGAATTTGAATAATATTGTACGTATATGTGTATATACACACATTTTGTGTGATAATTATACCTTCTTTTGGAGCAGTGACAACGGCCGGTAGAGCCACCGCTACATTTGCCGGAAGCGCCATTTTCTGACGAGCTACACTTCCGTTTCAAGCACGACGAAGAACACGCCGGAGGTTTACCACCGGCGGATTGTTGTTTCCCGTCGGAATCTCCGGTCAACGACGACATAAATGAGCTAGCTCGAGAAACAGCCGGAGAGTAAGAGAAACTAATCGTTTTAGGCATCGAGTCCTTCCGTTGGAACACCTGAGTTTGATTGCCGGTGAGCGGAGCTGCCGTAATCGGCGGAGGAGGAGGGACGAAGGGTACTTGTTGTATAGGAGTTGGATTATAAACTTTAGTTTCGTTATCTTCCGAAACGACGTCGTCCTGCTCCTGATGTTTTATTGATATTTTATTGTTGTTGTTATTATTAATTTGGAACTGAGAATTAACGGGACCTCGACGGAAGCGTGCATGACCAGTTAGTTCACGGCTAGGTTTACCTAACAGAGAGATAACACGTTTAAACTTATCAACGGCGAAGTCAGCAACGGCTTTATAATCAGCGGAGAATTGTTGTTGTTGTTGAGATTGTGATTGAGAAAGTAAACGGATGAGTTTTTGAACGCTTTCGAGGCCGGAAGCGGCTTCTTGAACGACGTCGTTATCGGTGGTGTTTCTGAAATCCATGATGAGATCAACGGCCATAATGAATTTGATTAGGACATGGAAATGAAAATGAAGATAATATACAAATGGGTTATGGGTTTTGGGGTATTTGATAGAAGAAGGGTGAGAGGGTAAATAGGGAAGGAAGGTGAGAAAGAAGAAAAGGTAAACCGAAGGTGACAGGCGTGTCGTTTTATCATTTCTGCCTAGTCAAAAGTAGGTATGAGTAAGATCCAACCACATAGTCCACCCCTCTTTTATTTTATTTTTTTCAAGTTTTTATTTTTTCATTACACTGGTTTATTATATTATATTTAAAAACAAAAAACAAACAAAAGAAGCTTATTATGATCTTTCGATTTATACGGCTAATATTCGTACATCATTAAAATTCTTCGAATACCATTAATTATACTTTACAATATTATAAAGTAACGATACTATTGTACATAGAATTTTTTAGTGGTATACGAATCATGTTCCAATTTACTCCGTATATGATTTGAGAGTAAATGATACGAGGTTTTAGAAATTAGGTTAGAAAATTGATCTATTTGACATATGTACTAGACAATTTTCTGTTTTTTATTTGCGTATTATATTTCGTGTGATTTTATTTTCAGGTCAAAGTTTAGAAATATTTACTTGGACCAATATATCAGTTTTTATATTCTAGTATACGATTGTGTTTATATTGTTAAGAAGGTAAGTTCAAAGAAAGTTTGAAGTCAAATGTTTGAAATCAAGAACATTGACCTTTGAAAAGTTGAATTGGATCTTTGGCATCTTAACGCGACTTCAATTCCAATGTGATATATACGATGCCTTAAAATTTATGTTATATTAAATCGTGGTTTGGGTTATATCGATTTCTTGAAATATCAAAAGTTATGTAATATGGTGCAAAAACAAGACAAGTGGGTGAGATATCGATGTCATGAAATGATAATATGATTGGTAATAAAAGGATTGTCATAATCAGTAGGAGTTTTAGGAGATTAATTAATATATAGAAGTAAAAACAATGAACTTAATTGGTCGTAGAAAAGTATGTATGTTTTATGATTTTTAACCTAGTTTGTCGTATTGTATTGTAGCTTTGTAATAGTAGTGTGCCATAACATCTTCCCCATATTATTTATGTCGCAGGATTGACTTACTAACTCGTCATTTCACCATTTTACGAGTTCATTTTCGCGGGTTTAACATTAGCTATTAATACAAATTTGAATGAATAGTTGAAATTGTTCAACTGCATACGATACAAATTTGTCTACTAACAACCGTTGAACTACATCGGATAGGTAAATTCTGGTTACATTATAATAGTGGAATATATTGATAGTGGTTAATAGTATTTTAATCTCTTTAAATTTGTAGTAGTATTTACGAGTGACGTAAATATTTAAAAATATTATTTTTACAAGATGGCAAGCAAATGAACTTGTATATCATAGGGAGTGGGACGGGAAAGACATCAAACATTCAGCAACTTGAACGCCGAAACTTGACGTTTATGATAACGGATTGTCGTTCAAGTCCGGCGTTCAATGTCAATGTTTAACCTAGAACGTTGAGTGCATCAATGTTCAAGCTATTTTTTTTATTTTTCTTTTTCTTTTCCCTTTTACTTTTATACACACTTTTTGTAAACCCATTTGAACACCGAGTTGAACATTGAACAACTCCCATTTACATTATTCCCGTATTAAATTTCAGTATTCAAGTGAACACTAAGTTGAACACCAAACACAATGTCAATTACTCATTGTGCTTTTCTTAGGAAGCTTCGCCTATGTTGCTAGTAAGGGCAATTTTGAGTTAAAAATGGAGATGTTATATATAATATGGAATAGTAGTACTAAATTACAAATGAGTAGATGATAAGTATGGTTTCTTTAAATTTGAAAAATAAACATAAAAATAAAGATAAAATAAAATAATAAGGTGAAAGCTAAAGGTCAAAAAAGGGAAAAGGAGAAAGAAATAATTGAGGGGAAGCATATGGCGAAGATTTTAAGAGATTAAAATAGTAGTTTGTGTATGACTACGAATGGAGAAACGTTTGACCTTTCTTTTCTTGTGTCGTTTCTATGCTAGTCAACCAGATCTTTCTGACCGTTGGATCTTGAATTCTTGATTGATATAAGAAAACTTAATTATTACTAGATAATTATGTTTGTATTTACTCGACTTATTGTTATTTAAGTAGTAATGACGATAAACAACAAACTTATGTGCACTTAACATCGGTGTGTTATTGTTAACGATTATATTGTATAGACGTTTATTTTTCCATCTCTATAAAAGTGGTGAAAATTTGAAAAATGTATTCAAATGCTATTAATTTTCCATTTTGGAAAGCTGGAAAACATGTTCAATTGCATCTATTTTCCATCACTTTTCTATTTCAGTTTTCCTTTTGCTAATGAGTTTAGAAGTGAGGATGGAGTAAAAAGCAGAAAAGAGTGCTTTTTATTATAAAGGAAAATAAGGGAAAAGTCTCCATTCCACTTTTTCAAACCTAAGTTATAAATTAGAAAAACCATTTTTTCATTTTCCTAGAAAAGTTTTCTAGAAAATAGTTAATTTGAACACATTTTCTAATTTTTTAATTTTCTTGGAAAAATTTTGTGGATAAGTGAGGCAATTTTCCTCAACTAAACAAGGCCAAAACATTTGCTAGAAAGGGTTCTGGCCGGGCTCTATAGGAGGGAAATTATTATTAAAAAATTAAACGATAATTTAATGATGGTGTAAGATTTAAAAACTAATCCGAAAATTTATTTACGAAAGATGTGATCATACAAAATGATGAGAGATTACGTTTAAAACATTGCCACATAATTTCAAACGCCCAAGTAGCGAAAGATATTGTTTAACCACAACTTTAGACTCATAAGAGAATTAAACTTCTAATTTCATACTGATGTGTGTTAGGTTGTTAGAGAACTCATTAATGCCAAGACCATCTATCAATGGATCATTGATTATCGCAAAGTAGTGTATTGTTACATTAATAATATAAACATTTTTAACCAATCGTGTAACTAAATTTATATATCTCTAGCCCTTATAAAACCATTCTCATGAACACCTAAATGACTTACAAGATTCAAGATGTGAATTGATTGTATTACCCTTTACCTCACTAAACATATATGGAAGTTATTGTAACGTGAGTTGTATGTGTTTATGATATTTTGAATTGATATTGACATAATATTAAAATTCATAAGAACATTGACAGAATTTTGAAGTTTTACGAGGATATACACAAAAGCTCCCGTTTAATTTATTGGGGGCGTTGTGTGTTGGTTAATAAGACATCAGTGTTTTAAGACCCGGTTCGACCGGCTCGGTCGGACCGCATTTTTAGTGATTTCCGGGCCAAAAAAACCCGGGTTTGTGACACCCCCAAATTTTAGCTTTGCGGAAACGAGTTTTGGGTGCCACTAATCACATATCAAAACACCAAGATTACAACAAACGACTCTACATGAGACGTTATAAATATTACAAAAGTATTACAAAGTTTAAGTCATAAGTTTGAAACATAGTAGTGAATTCGCAAAATGATCTCAGAAGATTTTAATACATAACCATTATACAAAATATAATGCAAGAAAATCTTCATATCTAAATGGATGTATGCGACTCGTGATAGCTAGCTTATCATGTAGGTCATTCCTACTGTTGATGAGCACATGAGAATACAACACTAAAAGGTCAGCTATAAAGCTGGTGAATCTCACAGGTTTAAAATAAACATTGATGTGATCAACATGATTATCCGATGATAATTAAACAATGTAAACCGAACAATGATAAACCTATTAAGGTTTCCGACCCATGATATAACCGACACTTGTATTGCACTGAGCTATGATTCAAAGCCTAACCCGATCTTTACCTCCCGATTTGGTGACACACCCATGACAATTACTAAAGTGCCCGTTTTTAATCTTGGTTGTAGCTAGCAACCCGGACGGGGACGTCACTCCCATGATAGTACTATCCTTTAGTAACCGCGCCTTATTAAGTTAATGAACCATACACTGTTGAGGACTTTTACCGAATTAAAACACTCGTGCATATACCGAACAATGAAAATCAAGACCGACAATGATAACCGAACAATGTAACCAATGTGATTAACCGAATTAAATAACAATGCAGATAACTTGAGTTAATACTAAATTAACTAACCGAATAACAGTGATCACGAAAACAATTTGTGTTGCATCTCCCCCAATTATTAAAACATGTAAACATTGAAAATGGGGACGTGAGACTCACCTGAAGAGCAAGCAAATCCTAATATGCGCGCGTGTACCAAGTGTAACTTCCTAGTACCCTAAACACGCGAGATTATATATAAGTAAATGGAGGCGTACAAATACCATCCATATTAATGTTTATTCGGTTGAATTGTGTCCAAGTGTTTGTTTATATGTTTGAAAACAATTAAGTTTGTAGTTTTTAAAAGTGTACGGCCCGTTGGTGACAGAAGTGAAATCATATTTCAAAATACAATTTTTGTACTTGTTTCTAGTTGATTTCATGTACTTTAGATACTTATTTAGCTTGGAATTGATCTCATGTGTTAAGGTTAAAGATTGAGGAAAGAATATGAAAAGACAGTGCATTTTGCTGATTTGACTATGTCGCACCGTTTTGGCCATAACTCTCTCATACGAACTCGGATTTAGGCGATCAAGCTGCCCAGACGATCGTGACTCAGAGGACTACAAAACTACAAAAGATGGTGGGCTAAATAGGTGTTACCCGTCCGGGTGGGGCTCCATACCCGTCAGGGTATGTTTGGTTAGCAGTCCGGGTGAGTTTTCTAATCCGGCCGGGTCTGTGTGTACCACCCGTTCGGGTGTATGGACTTACCGTCCGGGTACAGGTCCATACCCGATCGGGTATGCAACCTTACCCGTTCGGGTTACTTGATTCACCCGTCCGGGTGGGTTGTTTCTTTCGGGTCTGTTCATATCAGATCATTCCCAAACCAGTTCTAACTTAGTTTTAACCAATTTTTCGCACGTACAATGTTACTATAAGCTATTATAAGTATAATAATCACAAAATTAAAATAATTTAGTAAAGGTTCTTACGTATTAAAAATGAAAACCGGAAGATGAAGATGGTGGTAAGGATGATGATCGCGATGATGATGAAGATGATCCAAGAAGAAGATGATGATGATCAGATGTTGTTGTTGATGAATGATGATGATGATTTGAAACCGAGAGGAAAGAGCGAGAGACCGAGAGAGAAATGAGATGGATCGTGTGTTTGTTGTGTGTGTGAATTATTGGGGGTCGGGTGAGTATAACCGGCCTCCAATAATTGAGGTTTGGTAGTATTTTTCGCCCCGTGTTCGCGTACCCAATCGTTATGTAGTATAATATTTTAAAATGATAATTTTCTAAAAATATGATCGTATATGTTTTCAATTGAAATGTTTTATAAAAATGTTTTTACGGATGTATAAAATTGTATCTTTGTTTTATTTAAAACTTACGGATAGTTCTCAGTGTCCAGAATGTATTTAAAACTTTAATCGAGTAAATAATTATTATTCTCGCTAATAATACATTATTTAAAAATATTTTCACCAACGACCGTATTTAAGTTTGCGCGTGGTTTTAGATTTGTTTGTATGTGATTATTTAAATAATCGTTCAACGTTATATATATACACATATATATTATCTGAATACTTTTGTTTTAACACGTACCGAATACGAGTAATTAAGGTTTAAATTTGGACCCAATTTTGGGTTATTTTGACCGGGTGTCACAGGGTTTTTCAATATGTTGACTAGTCAATGACCCGGTTGACCCGACCGGTCGGACCCGGACCCGGACCGGTGCATTGACCCAGTTTCATGGTTTTTTTTTTTTTTTAATTTTTTTTTTATTTTTACAATTTCTATGTACATTTAATCATTTATAATTAGGGAAATATTGACTGATTGTGTATTTCAAGAATAATGAGGGTAATGAGGGAATCTTTAACTGATGTGTCATCACCATTTATTACTCTATAGATTATATAATTATTATATTGATGTGTATTCAAAGAATAACAAGAGAATCGATGTGTCATCACCCTTTATTACTCTATGAATTCTAATTATTATACATGATATAATTAATAATTATAATTATAATTATAAAAAAAATAAAAAAATTCACTAAATACTACTACTGTATACTATTATTAACTCCGGTCCGACCTTCCGGCCCAACCGGTCCGACCGGTCCGACCAGAAATTAACACTTTTCCGGATCGACTAAAAACCCGGGTTTTAAAACATTGTAAGACATACATTAGTATCATAACATATAGTGTCAACTTACCATATAAAAAGAAATATAGTTTTAATCCTCTCTCACTGAACGTAACTATGTGACTATGTAGGAAGTGAGATAGCAACGCTGCCTATTTGACAAGACGAATGTGTCGTGCCTAGACAGATAGTATTCGAGAGATAGAGAAATGGGGACAAGATTTTAAAGATCGTCCATTTGTACTATGTTATCGTAATTGTTAAAAATATACAACTAGCATATGCATTAGGCCTCTGCCATTAGCATTGACAAAGCTTGATAGTGTTACTATATGAGTCGGACTTGCAATGTATTAAACATGTCATGATTTATATATGTCTGATGGGTACACAATTCATTAAGATCTAAAAATGATTAGGTCGATATATTATAGTTTCTTTATTCAATGTATATGGAAGGAAGGCATATTGTTGTAGTCTATGGAAGATATTAAAACTAGGAAATTATTAAGTGTTTTATACTTTTATTACATGTCAAGAGAACGTTCACGTTTAAGCTTGCAATTCAAACACATCAAGTTCAATTCAAGTAATCAGGGGTGTATTTGACAACAAATTAGCTGGAGCTGAAGATTGTGAAAGTTGATTCAGTGGCTTGAGATTTTTTTCAGAAGCTACTTGAATTGACCTATATTTTAAGGAATTTTTTTTCCAACAAACCTCATATTTTTTGGGTTACCAAAAGAGACTTCTAATTTATAAGAGCCAAAGATTATTAGAACTAAAATTTCATTCCCGTTAAATCCCGTCGACGAATACACTCTGTGTGTTGTTGCTCACGTAATTGTAATAATAATATCTTAATAGTCAAGTGGTTATGTTTTGTAACGTAATTTTCAATGGGGATTTTCTTTTATCTCCTAATTAATATATTAAAATTATTATCCTTTTTGCAAAATTTTAAAATAAAAAATAAATTGTAAAATGAAGAAAATAAAATTAAAAGAAGGAAGACGGGAGGCAGGGAGCAAGTGAAGGGCACATACAGAAAAACAGACAAGGGTGGTGTCAGCATTCTAAAGACGCCACAGAAAAAGTCAAACAAGGGCATTATATTGTAGCAAACCATGACTAATAATCACGACTTTCCTCCACATGTTATCGAATATTTCTACATCCGTTGTGGTACTAGAGTAGATGAAGTCTACATCTACACAACAACATTTGTAATTTGAATTAAACATACTTCTCACTCTTTTATGAGTATGATTAATATTGCAAAATCATATCATTAGAATTCGGTGAATCGTGTTATTATTGAGTCTAATTTTATTATTTTTCAATGTACGTATTAGCTATCGGTATAAATTGCTATTGGTAATGTGTTTGTTTGACTTTTGTATTTTTTTAATAAATGATACTGTATTTAATAATATAAAAAGTAAATTTAGAATGTATTGAATTACTACAAATACACTATTTCTAAAATTAAATGTTGAGTCTTAAAACTTTTGTTCTTAAATGTTTTTTGAAATAAAAGCATGAAATGCTTTATATAATAGTATAGATAATACAAAGCATGTATGTTAGTGTTAACGAAATGTCTTATATGTGCATCGACAAAGTTAGCCTTAACATTACCTAATTCAAGTGTACACCAATATTAGTACCTCCATTCCACTTTAAGTGTTCCTAGCAAAACGTGTTGAATTTATGATACGTTGATAAAATGGTATTTATATCTTTATATTCGAGACAAATTTGACTTGAAATATTGAAGAAATGAGTAATTGAGAGTAATAAATGTGAATAAATTAAAGAGTTTAATTATGTTTTATAGTTATTTTTTGTAAATGGACTCCTTTTAATACAAATAAAAATAGTAATGTATATATTTAAAATTGAGAAATACCTTCAATTAATACTCGTATATAGAGATGAGCAAAACAGTCTAAGACTGAAACTGGTCCTGAACCGGACTGGGACCGGTCCTAGAAAAACTGGACTGGGAAAAAGACTGGACTGATCCTAGGACTGCCTGACAGTCCTAATTCTGTGACAACCGTCAATTTAGGACTAGAATTTAGTGCCTAATCAAGTTTTAATACATGTAATTAGTTCTTTGTTAGGCTAATTAATGTATCAATTATTATATATATTGTTGAATATATATCTACAATTATGCGATTTGTTTAAATCGTACGAGTTTCAAATCGAATGAATTTCGATACAATAAATACGGACATTGGTGACCAATTTTATTAAATAACGCTTTTATGTCAAAAATATCATTATTATAATATTTCGTATTCATTCACATCGTACAATCAGTAAGTTACACAATTTAAAATGTAAAACGCGCAAACACATTAACTTACCTTTTTATAATTCAAATATAAAGTGATTAGTAAAATATTTAAATAAAATATAGCGTAATAATTTGTATTTTAAAAATGTACCAATTAATATTTAAAATAATTATTTAACGTTTAAACAACGGAGCAAACGAACACCGCACGGAACGGAAACGCGGGGCGAAAATGGGGGTTTAACCTCCCACTCCCACCCCATCTACTTTCATTTCTCTTTTTCTCTATCTCTCTCCTCTCTTATTTCTCTCAAACAAACCCCAAACCAAAAATCATCAAAATCGCAAAATAAACACCTCAAACGACCTCGGATCTTCAAGCCCCTTTACAATAAACGACCACCTCGCGACGATCTACACTTCTATCTTTCCGGAATTTCATTTCGGCGATTTGTAAGTTTCCGACACAACTCCGAAAACTCTCGTTTTTAAGATTTATAACTTGCTAGTTGTTTGTATAACCTTGTAATGTCCTAAAATGGGTTGGGTAAAAATATTATGCCGATCGATGGCCGGAAAACGCGTTTTTGGAGTTGAAACTCCGATCAGACTCCGTACGTCGCATTTGGCCTGGAGCAAATGCGACGCAGCGACCTACGTCGCATTATATCCCCAACGTCGCATACAGCGACGTAGCCTATTACGTCGCATTGACTTGCGAACGTCGCACATAGCGACGCAGACCTTAACGTCGCAAAAACGAACCTACGTCGCATAAGCGACGTAGCACCCTACGTCGCTATTGACTTAGCACTGTTGACCTTAGCGACGTAACCCTTTACGTCGCAAAACTCTTACGTCGCAGCCTACGTCGCAGGCTACGTCGCACAAAACAGAATCTTCAAAACTCAAAATTTTCGAAGTCAAAGTTACTGTTCAAAAAAGTCAAATTTACTGTAGCAGTACTGTAGCAGTACTGTAGCAAAGTCAACATTTTAGAATTATTATTATTTCAACTAAATCACCAACGGGCCGTACACATTTTCAAATACACAATTGAATCAACTAAGTCATAGTAACTTAGATAATTTATTCAAACAAGTCGTTGTAACTTGTGTCAATTCAATCAAACAAGTCGTAGTAACTTGTAACAATACAATCAACCAAATCGGGGTAATTTGGACATTAAGTTAGACAAACAATTTCAATGGTAGTCTTTCGAGATACCAATACAATTAATAACAATTCAAGTGTCGTGGACACATTCAGGTTTCAAGTCTTTGGACACCAACACACTGCTAATTACTTCAAGTTTAATTGCTTAACATTCCAAGACTCAGGTGAGTTTCATAGCCCCATTTTCACTGCTTTACAACTAGGGGTGTGATATTACTACTCGATTTTGTTTTACAAGTAGAACGCAAGTGCCAAACTTCAAATACTACATGAGTTTCAAGCTAATCAATTTAAAGTCCTCCATAAGCATAGTCTCTAGTATTTTATAGCGTGAATGTTAGTATATGATATCATATGGGATTGACAATCCTCATCCGGGTTAGCACGCACTAACCGGTCAAACGGATGTATTAGCATTTGGGAAGACGAGTGTTGATTAGGCACTCGTAGGAGGCATTTCAAGTTAGGTTTCCTTAAGTGGGCCTGACAAATCAAGTTAAGCTCAGACTATGTGCTCATGGACAGTATAACTTTTATCTTGCTTAATTGCATTTTAAATTCAATATAAATCTTGCGGTTCTTACAACTATACATTGACATACAAACCTGTGAGCTCACCAGCGTTTTCGCTGACCCATTTTAGTATTTATCACAGGTACCCAGCAGTAGTTTGGCTGCACAAACAGGAATTATTAGCTCGAGTCAGCATACATACAACTAGAGATTGGACTGCATTATTATATTTTGTAAAAGTAATTATGCTATGTAATCTCTCAATTTCAGGAACCGAGCTAATGTAACTATATTTTGATGTAAACATTTATTTTATTTATACAAGTTTAAAACGACGCATATAGTGGTCGTTCATTATATCTTATGTGCTTTGTATATTGATTAGTGACACCCAAATCAAGCTTCCGCAAATCATTAAATTTGGGGGTGTCTCAGATTGGTATCAGAGCCTAAGGTTATAGTGAACTAGGTTGCATTTAGTGGGCCTAGACTATGACCGTTAGGCAGTATTCCTTATTAGTTATGACTAGTTCAGGGATTACATCATACGACTTTAATTTAACATAGCCTGATCAACTATGTACAATTAAAGAAAGATGATGTGAAATCTGAAAGAGTTATGTTGAACAGGAATGCATTAGTTGACTCTGACCTCGAGAGAAACGGGACTCAAAACACGTCTGTGCTAGACACTCAATAGGTTGTTATGTGATATACATATATACATGAATAGACCTCATTACAACTTTAGGCTATATTATATTATATGAATATAGGCCTCTTTCTTTCAAACGTTTTGTCTCGAAATGACAAACACACCACTAGTTCATCATACTCGGACTAGTATCTTATTTCATTTCCTTGTTCTTTCTTACTCAGCATCATGCCTCCACGTCGTCAAATTACCCTTAGCGAAGCTGAGATCGCGGGAATCATTGCCCGCAGTGTGACCGAAGCCTTGGCTACCCGAACACCACCCGGTAGCGAGGACACAGCAACCAATACTCCACCGCCCAAACCCTGCTCCTATAAGGACTTTCTTAGCTGTAAACCGCTATACTTCAAGGGCACGGAAGGTGCCATTGGCTTAATCCGTTGGATTGAGCGCATGGAATCTGTTTTCAGTCTCTGCGACTGCACTGAGAACAACAAGGTCAAATTCGCTGCTTACACCTTTCAGGAAGGTGCACTCACGTGGTGGAAAACCCACGCAAACTCTGTAGGCCTCGAGATTGCAAACCGACTTCCTTGGGTCGAACTGAAGAAGAAACTGACAGAAAAGTACTGTCCTGAAGAAGAATTGCACAGGCTGGAGGAAGAATTCTGGCATCTGGAGGTGCAGGGAAATGATGTTGCTGAATATACCACCAAATTTCAGCAGTTTGCTCTATTATGCCCAGGTTTAGTCGAACCAGAAAGTAAGGGCATTAAGAAATACATTCGTGGACTTCCCGAGAACATCCAGGGAAACGTTGCTTCATCCAAACCAACTACTACTGAGAGTGCCATTCGATTGGCCCACGAACTCATGGCTCTAGTTGTCAGCCGTGAGACCTCCAACACCTCATCCTCCAACAACAACAAACGCAAATCCACTGAACACCACCACAACTCAAACAAGAAAAACAACGCCATCCAAGTCTACACCTCCAACTCTGAAACCACCCGCAGCTACACCGGGGACAGGCCTTATTGTCCCAAGTGTAACTACCACCATTTTGGTCAGTGCGGTACTCCTTGCAACAACTGCAGGAGGTACGGGCATCTGACTAAGGATTGCCGAGCCCCCAAATCCAACAACAACCCCTCTGACAGAAATGCCCGACAACCTAAGTCCTGCTATGAATGTGGACACCCAGGACACTTCAGGGATTCTTGCCCAAAATTGAAGAATAAGGGCAACAACAACAACAACAACCACCGCAACAACAACAACGCCAAAAGTAGCGCCTTCGTGATCAACTCAGGGGACGCCCGTCAGGACCCGAACGTGGTCACGGGTATGTTCCTCCTCAACAATTTAACTGCTTCCATACTGTTTGATACTGGTGCCGATAGGAGTTTTATTTCCGATGAATTTTGCCCTCTACTTGACATTACACCTGTTGCTTTAGACGTTAAGTACACCGTAGAGCTAGCAAATGGCAAATTGATAGAAACCAATAGTGTGATACCTAATTGCACCTTAAATCTAGCCGACGAAACCTTCTCCATAGATCTTATGCCTGTTGAGATAGGAAGTTTCGATGTCATTGTGGGCATGGACTGGTTATCCAAGCATCGCGCCGAAATCATTTGCCATGACAAAATTGTTCGCATACCTCTCACTGTCGGTAGAACCCTAGTCATACAGGGGGAGACCGGAGGGACGAGGCTTAACATCATATCTTGTCTTAAAACCCGAAAATTTCTGAGAAAGGGTTATCCAGCAATCCTCGCGCACATCATGGAGAAAAAGTCGGAGGAGAAGCGACTTGAGGATGTTCCAATTGTTCGAGACTTTCCAAAGTCTTTCCTGAGGAACTGCCTGGTCTACCACCACCAAGACAGGTCGAGTTCTCAATCGATCTTGTACCAGGTGCTGCACCGGTGGCCCGAGCACCATACCGTTTAGCTCCATCTGAACTTCAGGAGCTGTCCACCCAGTTACAGGAACTCCTGGAACGAGGGTTTATCAGGCCGAGTTCTTCACCTTGGGGAGCTCCGGTCCTATTTGTCAAGAAGAAAGACAGTTCTTTTCGAATGTGTATCGACTATCGAGAGTTAAACAAGTTAACTGTCAAGAACCGGTATCCACTTCCTCGAATCGATGATTTGTTCGACCAACTTCAAGGGTCGAGTTGTTATTCAAAGATTGATCTCCGATCCGGTTACCACCAATTGCGTGTCCGCGATGCTGATATTCCAAAAACCGCTTTCAGAACCCGTTACGGGCATTACGAATTCCAAGTGATGCCATTCGGCCTAACCAATGCACCGGCTGTATTCATGGACCTTATGAATCGGGTGTGTAAACCTTACCTTGATAAGTTTGTCATTGTCTTCATCGATGACATCCTCATATACTCACGAAGCAAAGAAGAGCATGCGCAACACCTCAAAACCATCCTTGAACTACTTAAACACGAGGAGCTCTATGCCAAGTTCTCTAAGTGTGAGTTCTGGATTAAAACCGTTCAATTCCTTGGTCACGTGATTGACAGTCAGGGGATTCACGTTGACCCATCAAAAATCGAAGCAATCAAAGATTGGCAATCGCCAACCACTCCGACGGAGGTACGACAGTTTTTAGGACTGGCCGGATACTATCGACGATTCATTGAAAATTTCTCCAAGATAGCCATACCACTCACGACTCTGACCCAGAAAGACAAAAAGTTTGACTGGACTGAGAAACAAGAGTCGGCATTCCAACTCTTAAAACAAAAGCTTTGCAGTGCTCCTATTCTATCATTACCCGAAGGCACCGATGACTTCGTGGTATACTGCGATGCTTCTCATCAAGGTCTCGGTTGTGTACTCATGCAACGAGACAAAGTCATAGCTTATGCTTCCCGACAGCTCAAGATTCATGAAAAGAATTACACCACCCACGACCTCGAGCTAGGAGCTGTCGTTTTTGCCCTCAAGATCTGGAGACATTACCTTTATGGTACCAGATGTACAATCTTTACCGACCACAAAAGCCTTCAACACATATTCGATCAGAAGGATCTCAACATGAGGCAACGTCGATGGGTAGAGTTGCTTACTGATTACGACTGCGAACTCAAATATCATCCAGGCAAAGCAAATGTTGTTGCTGATGCTCTCAGTCGAAAAGAGCGAGTGAAACCACTTCGGGTTCGAGCCCTCAGTATGACCATTCACAACAATTTAAACATTCAAATCCTCACTGCTCAACTCGAAGCCTTAAAACCCGAAAATGTCAAAGATGAAGCCTTGCGGGGCATGGATAAACAATTCGAAATCAAATCTAACGGGATTAGGTATTTCTCAAACCGAATCTGGTTGCCTAAATTTGGGAACCTACGAGACTTGGTGATGGATGAAGCTCACAAGTCCAAATATTCTATCCATCCGGGATCCGATAAAATGTACCACGGTATCAAGAACTTCTACTGGTGGCCGAACATGAAAGCCGAAATCGCCACCTATGTCAGCAAATGCCTTACTTGCTCCAAGGTCAAAATCGAATATCAAAAACCTTCTGGTTTACTTCAACAACCCAGTCTTCCGGAATGGAAATGGGAACAAATTGCCATGGACTTCATAACCAAACTACCCAGATCCTCGAGCGGTTGCGATACCATTTGGGTGATCGTGGATCGTCTCACAAAATCTGCTCACTTCCTGGCAATCAAGGAATCCGACAAAATGGAACGCCTCACCAACATTTATCTGAAGGAAATCGTGACCAAACACGGTGTTCCAATCTCAATTATCTCCGATAGAGATAGTCGTTTCACTTCACAATTTTGGCAATCACTTCAAAAATCTCTGGGTACTCGACTTGATATGAGTACCGCATACCATCCTCAAACCGACGGTCAAAGTGAACGAACCATTCAAACACTTGAAGACATGCTACGGGCCTGCGTAGTAGACTTCGGTGTAAACTGGGAAAAACATCTACCATTGTGCGAGTTCTCGTACAACAACAGTTATCATACCAGCATCAAAGCTGCACCCTTCGAGGCACTGTACGGTCGTAAGTGCCGGTCACCTATCTGTTGGACTGAAGTTGGGGATAGCCAACTCACAGGTCCAGAAATCATTCACGAGACGACCGAGAGAATCGTTGAAATTCAAAACAAACTCAAAGCCGCGCGTGACCGTCAGAAAAGTTATGCTGACGTGAGACGCAAACCACTCGAGTTCCAAGTTGGGGATCGAGTTCTACTCAAAGTATCGCCTTGGAAAGGCGTAATCCGATTTGGTAAACGAGGGAAGTTAAATCCCAGATACATTGGACCATTCGAGATCCTCGAAAGGATTGGTCCAGTGGCTTATCGATTGCAGCTGCCATCTGAACTCAGCAGCGTGCATCCCACATTTCATGTTTCAAATCTGAAGAAGTGTCTGTCCGATGAGACACTTATCATTCCACTCGATGAAATTCGAGTTGACGAAAAACTTCACTTTGTTGAGGAACCCGCTGAAATCATGGACCGTGAGGTCAAACAACTTAAACAAAGTCGTATTCCTATTGTCAAGGTTAGGTGGAATTCGCGGCGCGGTCCGGAATTCACCTGGGAACGAGAAGATCAAATGCGACTCAAGTATCCTCAACTCTTCACTGATTCAACGTCAAACACAACTTCAACATAAATTTCGGGACGAAATTCTTCTAACAGGGGGAGAATGTGACAACCGTCAATTTAGGACTAGAATTTAGTGCCTAATCAAGTTTTAATACATGTAATTAGTTCTTTGTTAGGCTAATTAATGTATCAATTATTATATATATTGTTGAATATATATCTACAATTATGCGATTTGTTTAAATCGTACGAGTTTCAAATCGAATGAATTTCGATACAATAAATACGGACATTGGTGACCAATTTTATTAAATAACGCTTTTATGTCAAAAATATCATTATTATAATATTTCGTATTCATTCACATCGTACAATCAGTAAGTTACACAATTTAAAATGTAAAACGCGCAAACACATTAACTTACCTTTTTATAATTCAAATATAAAGTGATTAGTAAAATATTTAAATAAAATATAGCGTAATAATTTGTATTTTAAAAATGTACCAATTAATATTTAAAATAATTATTTAACGTTTAAACAACGGAGCAAACGAACACCGCACGGAACGGAAACGCGGGGCGAAAATGGGGGTTTAACCTCCCACTCCCACCCCATCTACTTTCATTTCTCTTTTTCTCTATCTCTCTCCTCTCTTATTTCTCTCAAACAAACCCCAAACCAAAAATCATCAAAATCGCAAAATAAACACCTCAAACGACCTCGGATCTTCAAGCCCCTTTACAATAAACGACCACCTCGCGACGATCTACACTTCTATCTTTCCGGAATTTCATTTCGGCGATTTGTAAGTTTCCGACACAACTCCGAAAACTCTCGTTTTTAAGATTTATAACTTGCTAGTTGTTTGTATAACCTTGTAATGTCCTAAAATGGGTTGGGTAAAAATATTATGCCGATCGATGGCCGGAAAACGCGTTTTTGGAGTTGAAACTCCGATCAGACTCCGTACGTCGCATTTGGCCTGGAGCAAATGCGACGCAGCGACCTACGTCGCATTATATCCCCAACGTCGCATACAGCGACGTAGCCTATTACGTCGCATTGACTTGCGAACGTCGCACATAGCGACGCAGACCTTAACGTCGCAAAAACGAACCTACGTCGCATAAGCGACGTAGCACCCTACGTCGCTATTGACTTAGCACTGTTGACCTTAGCGACGTAACCCTTTACGTCGCAAAACTCTTACGTCGCAGCCTACGTCGCAGGCTACGTCGCACAAAACAGAATCTTCAAAACTCAAAATTTTCGAAGTCAAAGTTACTGTTCAAAAAAGTCAAATTTACTGTAGCAGTACTGTAGCAGTACTGTAGCAAAGTCAACATTTTAGAATTATTATTATTTCAACTAAATCACCAACGGGCCGTACACATTTTCAAATACACAATTGAATCAACTAAGTCATAGTAACTTAGATAATTTATTCAAACAAGTCGTTGTAACTTGTGTCAATTCAATCAAACAAGTCGTAGTAACTTGTAACAATACAATCAACCAAATCGGGGTAATTTGGACATTAAGTTAGACAAACAATTTCAATGGTAGTCTTTCGAGATACCAATACAATTAATAACAATTCAAGTGTCGTGGACACATTCAGGTTTCAAGTCTTTGGACACCAACACACTGCTAATTACTTCAAGTTTAATTGCTTAACATTCCAAGACTCAGGTGAGTTTCATAGCCCCATTTTCACTGCTTTACAACTAGGGGTGTGATATTACTACTCGATTTTGTTTTACAAGTAGAACGCAAGTGCCAAACTTCAAATACTACATGAGTTTCAAGCTAATCAATTTAAAGTCCTCCATAAGCATAGTCTCTAGTATTTTATAGCGTGAATGTTAGTATATGATATCATATGGGATTGACAATCCTCATCCGGGTTAGCACGCACTAACCGGTCAAACGGATGTATTAGCATTTGGGAAGACGAGTGTTGATTAGGCACTCGTAGGAGGCATTTCAAGTTAGGTTTCCTTAAGTGGGCCTGACAAATCAAGTTAAGCTCAGACTATGTGCTCATGGACAGTATAACTTTTATCTTGCTTAATTGCATTTTAAATTCAATATAAATCTTGCGGTTCTTACAACTATACATTGACATACAAACCTGTGAGCTCACCAGCGTTTTCGCTGACCCATTTTAGTATTTATCACAGGTACCCAGCAGTAGTTTGGCTGCACAAGCAGGAATTATTAGCTCGAGTCAGCATACATACAACTAGAGATTGGACTGCATTATTATATTTTGTAAAAGTAATTATGCTATGTAATCTCTCAATTTCAGGAACCGAGCTAATGTAACTATATTTTGATGTAAACATTTATTTTATTTATACAAGTTTAAAACGACGCATATAGTGGTCGTTCATTATATCTTATGTGCTTTGTATATTGATTAGTGACACCCAAATCAAGCTTCCGCAAATCATTAAATTTGGGGGTGTCTCAAATTCAGTCCTACTTTTCAGTCAGAAGACTGGTTAAAAACTGGACTGAAATCAGTTTAAACAGTTAAAGACTGAAACTGGTTTAAAAGTGGCAAAAAGACTGAAATGTATTATAAGCTATTTATGTTTATTTATTGTTTATTAACTTTTTTCTTTCTTTATAAAATTTAAATTTAGGTCAAATTGTATTTGATACATTTTTATTTCTTTATTTATAAACTTTTATTTATTTTCACATCAACAATTTCAATTATATACATTTTAATTTAATCATACTTCACATTTATTGATTTTTTCTATTGGTTTTAATTTTTTATTGTAACTATTGATAAAATTATCGACCATGAAAAAAAAGACTGGAAATGACTGAAACTGGACTGGGACTGGACTGAAATTCTAAGAAAAACTGGCAAAACTGGCAAAAAACTGGACTGAAACTGGACCAGTCCTAGAAAAGACTGCTTTTTAATTTTTTGTTAAAAAACTGAACTTTTTTGAACTGGACTGAAAACCAGTTTTATCTGGTCTTTGCTCGTCTCTACTCGTATATGATGTAAAATACCATAGTCTCCACAGTCATCAATTATCAACCAAAAAGAAAAAGAAATTTAACATGACCCAGACGGCCAGACCCAGTCCTATACCCGGCCCAGACTCCAGAGAGGCGTGTTGGACTCTTTCTCTATTTTGACTTTTTATGGTCTTCATCTAGGAATTTATGTTCCCCTGCCCCTTTTACTTTTTTGCCTTTTATCACACCTCACAATATTTTATTTTATTTTATTTTTGGTGGTCAGTCAGTAGTAGGATTTTATAAACAACTAACCTTAAACCCGTGTTTACACACTGGTCACTTGATATTAGTATGATAGTTAAGTTTTAAATTTATATATTTCTTTTTAACGTAAATTTTTAACATGTCATAGTATTTAGTGTTTATTCAATTATTATCTTAAACTTATACGGAGTATTAAATATATATAGGATTAACATAGTGTTACATAGTTGCAAGTTTACAGCAATGAATAATAATTCGTATATATGGTTATAGAAGTAAAAAGGGTACCATATTTTGATTAATAATAAATATTAACTTAAAGATAAATTACATATCAAAGTTTATTTTTTTATTATGTAAAGCAAAGTAGTATTATAAACGACAAAGGATTTTAAATATTCATTTATTTGTATTTTAATTTATTAAATTAGTAATATGATGTTATATTGTCCTAAATTTTAGTCAATGTGACAAAATCAAATAATTTTATTGGTCAATTAAATTTCTGATGACATCATCAGATGTTTCCTATATATAATTTATTTATAAGATAAGATAATATGTTCGAAAAATTCAAATCTTTACTGCTTTATATAAATTCTACAAAATTAGGGAGTAATCATTCTTATAAAAGTGTCTACTTCGATGACAAGGTTACATAAGTGTGCTCATTTCTATTGACAATTAGGTACAACGGCTAGATGCATTGTTTCCGAGCGCAATTGGGACTTTAGTTTGGAGATTAAAAGATGGATCAATGATTAAACATAATAAATAAATAAATCAATAACAATAATAGGAGATAACGACATTCGGAGCTGGTTAACTCTAGTACATTCAGTTTTGTCGCTTAACTATAAGCAACAATAGATGTTGGAATACATTGACACATTGCCTTAAGAGTTTATCAGATTTGGGAATTGATGCAGGGAAAAAATTAATTGACGATTGGTACGTTGTACTCTTAAGTTTTTTGGTTTTTAATTGTTAAAGACAGGGTTTGCTTTGCAGATTGCCACACTAAAAAGTACAGGTTTTTACTTTAAATTAAAATTTAATTAATTAACAAAGGTCTAATCTTATATTGAAGCATGATGTATACTTTTTGTATTTGTATAGGAGTATTATTATTATTATTATTATTATTATTATTATTAATTATTACTGTATTATGTATCACCCTATGGCCACCACCAGTCCACCAAACCATCTAGTCAAGTCAAAGTTTGGTTTTATTTTAAATTCCAGTCAACCGAAAAATATGTAAATAGGAGATGTTATTGGTTTTTCTTGAACAAAAAAATCTTAAACATTGCAATTTTAGAAAACTGTATGTGTCCGTTTATGTAGTATAGATATAGATAATATAGATAAATAGATAAATTTAATAAGGATGTATGGTGTACATATTGAAACCGAAGTCATGTAGATTGGCGTAGATCGTATAAAAATAAACCTCATACAAGACTTGCATGACAATTCAAACGACGTTAGCAAGATGTGGCGCTAGCTAGCTAGGTTACGGTAGCTTACTTTTCTTGTTATCATAACAAGCAAACACACAAAATACCTTGTTGTCAATGTGCCGTGTCAACCCATATATCATATGTGTTTAACACACAAACTTATTATAGCTTATGAAAGCTTAAAGTTATTTTTCTATAAACTCAAGTTTCTATATAAGTTCTGTCACCACTTTAAATCACTTTATCACTATCTTTCATCATCGATTTCGCTACAACTTTTTTAAGTTTCATCATTAGTTTAAAGTTCCATCTGTACATCATCATGATACACCAACTTACTACTCTAATCTGATCTAATCACTAATATATCACGACTTCATAATTCCGGTCATCAGTACGCAGGGCCGTCTTCGTGGGTGGGCGAAGTGGTCGACCGCTTAGGGCCTCTGAATTATAGGGGCCTCAAAATATGTGTGTTTGTGTATATATATGTGTGTATATACATATATAATTTGATTGTTAATTGTAAAAAGAAAAATATGTTATAATTGTTTCAAAGTTAATTGAGCCGCAACAAAATGAATCAGAAAACATATTATAGCTCAATATAGAAAACATTTTATAGCTCAAGATATGGCCTCATTTTGACAATCATTCGAAGTTTTGCCCAGGGCCTTCGAAAACTCAGAGACGGCCCTGTCAATACGACCAATAGATTGTCATTAGTTTTCTCAGCATGTGCTAATAGGATAATATCGCCTATGGGAGGAGTGGGCTCTGTTAGAGTGATCCAACTCTATAAATAGTATTATATATGTTAAGTTTAACATTAAAGATTATATGTTAATGTTATTTGGCCCATTTAAAATAGCGTTAGGCCCATTTAGTGTAGCTAACCCATATACATCTTAAAGCCCAAGTAAACTCATCAAATAATCTTTTATATTTATATATATATATAATTAAAAGAGGATACCGTTAAGGAATTTTGACCCTTGATTAGCCTCACCAATTAGAGATCAATAGCTTAAATTAGTTTAAAATTAGTACACTTAACACCCCTCCTACTTTTTAAACTCTAAAAAGTATTTCCGGATATATATAAAAAATTATTTGATGAATATATTATTTAAATTAAAATCTACATATCCATTTATAAAAAAAAGGGGGCGTACGTACTCAATTTTATATTTGTCGACTCTAAACCCTAGCTAAAATAGCCGCTCCATCTTCCTATCTTCGTTTTCTATCGGTATTAATTCTATGAATTCTATTTGTTACCAATTTGTTGGGCTTCGATTTTGATATTCCAATGTCTATTGCTTTTGTTTAATTGCAGATTATTGATTCGAAAGTGTTTGACGACTATGAGTATCAATTTTGTGAGTTTAAATTCTGTATGTGTAATTTAGGGTTTGATTTTATTATTCATCTCAATGATTACTATTATTATGATTGTAACCTTTTAGGGTTTAAATGTTGTCTTTGTAATCTATTTATTCTTCTTCGTCAGGTAATTTTTTCTTCAAACTGTTTCTATACCTTTGTCATATTTTATTCTGTCTTTGTTATCTATCTATTTCTTTGTTATCTATCTATTCTTCTTTGTCAGGTAATTTTTTCTTCAACTGTTTCTATACCTTTGTAAATTTTTATTCTATTTTGCAATTAATGATTATTGATTTATTTTCTGTTGGTAATAATTGATTTGAATAGTTTGGTTTTGAGAACCATTAACCTATAAATGGATTTTATAAACAATTTGTTGGTTTCGATAGTTGTTTTCTACTATTTACGTTTTAATATGGTCTGGTTTGGTACTGACTTGATAAAGGGAAAATGAATTGCTCTCATATTTACCATTTTTATGTGTACAACCAAAGTTTACCTAAGAACTACCACTCTAAGGTTATATTTTTTTTAATGCAGGTATTCATATTGCGGCGGAACCAATAGGAGACTCCTCAATCAGTGTGCTGCTTGGATTTTATCTTGCATCTAAAACAGGTTGGTTTCTTATGGAGATGCCATTCCTAGCCAGATGCTTAAATGTTTGACGTTTGCAAGGGTTATATAATTACTTCGTTTGCGATTTGCGTGTAAAGAGCCATGTTTTACATGAATTGAATGATGAAAGCTAAACTTGCTTTAAAAACATGGCTTAAAAGTTGCACTAAAATTTGTTTCTGCATAGGTTTATTTGTAATTAACGATAGTAATTTTGACCCGTATTGTGTCGAATAATCTCTATCATGTTAAACTTCAAGTATATGGGCAATATGAACATCACTATATACTTATTTAATACTTATTTAGTTTACTTCTTGCTTTTGTTTATCCGATCGATTGTCTCGAAATAGTTTTTATTATTGTAGTCTTTGTTTAATACAAGTTATTTTGGGGGTTTTATGTTGTGAGAGTGCATTTTGGAAGACATTTTCTTATATGACCTTTGAGAAACATTTGACACATTCAATATGTATGGTTGGATTTTTTCATAGTTTTTTACATGTTTACCCGTAAGAGACAAAAATAGCCTAAATTGACGTTTTAATTGCAAAAAGGGTTGTGTGGTTAGAATGACATAATGTATTATCCTGTGGAAATTAAGTTTTTGCAAAAACATGTTCTTCTTTAAAGGGGTTCAGCTCGATTACATTATTAGGGGTGAGTCTTTGGAGTGATTATAGTTATATAAATAAAAAGTAGGATATGTACGACTTAAAATGGTTCAACCTTTTCAACCCGTTTGAAGCTGACCCTTTTAACTTTCTGACCTGTTAGGGATAAAACGAAACCAAAATCCCTTTCTTACTTAATAGGTTGAAATTACCATATCTATTTTCTATTGGTCTGTTTTTCATTAAAATTTAAAGCTTGATTTTTCTTTTCAAATAGGTGGAACAGACTTGAAAACCTCCTTGTGTCGAGGGTAACAGGTGGAGAATATTTAGCAAACCAAGCTCTACAACCCATTTCGAAACAATTTTTGGGTCCAGACTCCAGAGGGTGAAGAGCTAAGGACATTGATTATCAAAGAGGTTATTTGGGTAGCAATCGCTATTGGCACCAAATCTATCGATCTTTGACAAATTGACCTGTTTATTCGGTAACTGGAGTTTATTCTAGCTATTAATTAATATATTGTTGTTAGTGACTGCAGATTCAATGTGGTATATGACTATGGTCGTATGCAAGGGAATAAGCCTCTTATAAAAGGCTAACTCTTTTAACCACGATTATAAAGACCATCTTATTAATGTTAAAGCCTTTATTTAAATTGAATGATAATGTCTTTTGTAACAAGTGCCTATTAATCATTTATTCATGAAGGCACTGCCATCAGCAACCAAAGGGCACCACCTCACTACTTGGTGGCTGCAAGCAAGTTGTTAACAAATAATGGCTTTTGTGTTTATTAATTTACAGTATGATCAAGTATGATTTGTTTTATTATCTTGCATTGGTCACGACTTCGATGCATTATCACTCATTTTGACATCTTCTATGTTATAGGCTTTATAGGGTTTCAATCTTTCTAGCAATTGTAAGGTAATGCAATTACTAAATATACTATTAGCCGCGTACATCGTTGTCGTTTTATTTGATATAGAGTGTCGTTTTCTACTATTCATAAGGGGTATTCATAAGGGGTATGTCAGTCATTTTGTATTAAATTTCTATTGATATATATTGAAAGTCTACCAAAACCTAACAAAAGGAATGTCTAGCCTAGCTGGATTTGTTAATTGTTTGTAACCAGAAGGTCCGGTGTTCGAGCCTCTTCCTTTGCTTTTTTTTTTCGAGATTTTGTCTTCAACTAATCAACTAAAAAGTAATAATGATATATAATAATAATAATAATAATAATAATAATAATATACAAACATAATTATCGATGCAACATGATTTTGAATAATATATTCAAAGTTAAAAGGTTACGTTTATAATTTTATAGTTTATTAAAAAAAACATTGAAGAAAATTATATTTTTATAATATTATACACTACTGTATTAAAAAAATTAGTTACTTATAAATAACTTTATTTATAAATAATAACGAAAAATGTACACACCCTTATTCACATATTATTTACGAGTCTTTTTCATATGAATCTTAAATTCCCAAGTCAATGACTATTGAAGCTTTCGTTTTGTTTGCATTTTAATTTTTCTAATCAATTGTAAAACCTGTTCAAATTTTTTTATTTTAAGATGTCTTCAACTGTGATATAAAGCTTATTACATAGTCATTATATTCTACACATTTTATGTCGGTAACTTGAAGACAATAAATCATATCTCAAAGATGATATTATATTATATATGCGATTTGCCTAGAGCTGCACGCTAATATAAAAATTTCTTACGCTAATATAAATTTTTTTTTTATCACGACGATTACATTAATAAAGATATGCAATCTTATCCGCAGCGAAGCGCGGACCTTTATCCCTCTTGTTGCTACCATACATTGTACTTCAAATTTTAAGTATCTCTGTTGTATTTAGTCCAAGTCATTTTTGAGTTTATGTGGATTAATTTATATATTGTCATGTTCGTTCAAGTGAAGAGAAAAAGGGAAGAAACTATTGCTACAAATCGTGAACGAGCATAATCTTTGGTTTGCAACATGGTGTATTAATTATAGTTATATACTTATATATATGTATCTATGACTATGCACATTAAAGGAATTGGATCATTGATCTCACCAAATTGTATCATCCTATTTTTCAATTTATATATTACGTGGTGTATGTGATTTCACGAAAACCACAAAGTTGCAAAATCAACTTTGTAAAATGAAGCTACAACTAATGTTATATAATTTATTTTAGGCTAAAAGGTTATATGTACTTACAGTGATATGTACTTGCTCTTCTTGGGGGAAAACTTATATAGAAATAATACATTTAAATTAAACATTATGTAATCTATTTTTAAAAAATCAACCCAAAAGTAATGTTAATAAAACTTTTAAAAATTGATCTGACACAAATTGAATCTAGATAAAAATATGTGATACTTTAAACTCTTTTGAATAAGTAGGTCCAAAATCAGTTTCAAAACATAATTTACCTTAACAAAGATATATATAAAAACACACGTAAAAGATATATTAAAATTAATATGTTTAAATTTACTTGAGAATAAGTTACCACTTTTCATATTACAAAAATACATTTAGAAATCAATAAAATTTATTAATACAAGTAAAACATCTAAAATTAATAAATAAAAAGTTTATAAACTAATACATATATTGAATCAATATGACAAAAATGTTACTACATATAAATAAATAAAAAAATAATAATAAATAAAATGAAAAACTTAAAAAGAAAAATATAAAAAGAAAAATTAAAAAAACACCCGCGTTGTCGCGGGTTCCTCACCTAGTTTCCTTTATTTCAAGATTTGAGATCAGAGGAGAACTCAAGTTAGAGGGCAAGCTGATCTAGACCATCCATTCCCTTCATCAACGGTCCAGATCAAGACAAGTCACGCGAGGACCATTTTGCAAATATTTTGGGCGGAGGGACCATTATTGCAATTTCTGAAATATGAGATGAGGGGGTCAAATTTAGGGCATAATTATGGGCAGCCACTTTTCCATCACTTTCTCTCACAAAAACACACACAACTCTCCAGTTCTCTCTCTACATAACACACAAACACTAACCACCACCACCACCACCACCGTTCACCTCCGCCACCACCACCGTTCACCGCCGCCGTCGCCACCTCTATTTCACACACACATCACCACCGTCCACCACCTCCTTTAACGTCACCACCGCCACCACCGTCGTCGATCCACCACCACCATCGCCACCAACGCCGTTCCACCGCCATCACCGTCTCTCAATCACCGCCACTCTTCGTGACCGGAGAAAAGAAAGCGGAAGGTGTTTTTGTGGCCGAAGAGTTGACATGTGAATCATTACCATTGATGAACCGGCCTCAACCGGAAGTAATCAACCGTGATGTTTCTCCATCTTCTCTCACCACTCCACCGCCACCACCGCCGCTCCTCCGTCACCACCACTTACGCCATGATGTTAACAACATCACCACTTTGTAAAAATGTTTCGATTTAAGATGAAATAGATATTGAAATTCGTAGATCTAACTTGTAAAAAGTAGATCTGAAAAGTAGGACTGAAAAGTAGGTCTGAAAAGTAGATTTACTTTTTAGATCTAGATCTACTTTTTAGATCTGAAAAAAAATCGATTCCATCTTGCATTTTTCTACTGCATCTTGCATTTTTCTACTGCATCTTGCGTTAATACATCTTACGTTCGATTAATGTATATTTGTAGTAGTACTTATTTACTGCATCTTATGTTTTTTAGAACTTTTATGTGTTTGTAAACTTTGATTTTATTTTTAAATTTATAAAGTTAGTATTACTTGTTTACTGCATGTTGTATATTATTTACTGCATCTTACGATTTTTAGCGATTTATGTTTTTTTACAACTTTTATTTTATTTTAGCGATTTCATGTTTACTGCATCTTGTATATTTTTACTGCATCTTATCTTTTTTAACGTTTTTGACAGAATCTTTAATATTAGAAATTTTTTTGATTTTTTTTTTTTTTTGACAATTTTTGAACAAATTTTCGGGCAGTTTTTTGGGCAGGTCCAAAACTTTGTTATAATTGCAAAATAGTCCATGCCTTCCCTTCCCCCTCCCCTTTTTGTTATCCTCTGATCCGGACCCTTATTTCAAAAGGAAATATTGTTTTTAAAACTTTATATATTTAGTTAGAATAAAAATCAAATATTCGAAGCATCTACCATTTTCATAATTATTATTACTTTTTTTACATTTACATTATCATTTTTAAAAAAATCAATATTCGAAGTCTTTCAAGTTGTCTATCTAAACATAGTCATACTAGCTATGCCTAAAATATAAGGCTAAATCTATGCCTAATTCATACACCGGATGACAAATAGATCCCACTTGTTCTTTCACATTTTTTTTCCTTCCATCAATCTATCAGATTCACCAATCAAATCTTTAGTCATATTTTTAAGCATATACTTTTAGACACAATAATCATTTTTCATCTGGATAATGTGTTGAGATCCAACTAAAAATACATAAATATATAAAACAGGTTACTTTGCATAAATATATACGGAGTATCCCTTTTGTAATTGTCTTTTCAACATACTTCAATTATATATTCCAATCAATTCAATCTAGAATTCTAGATTATATGACACATGATAACAATCGAACAACCACTTTTTCTCGCAAAACCCTTGAGAGAATTAAAATACCATTAAAACTTAAAAGTAAAAGTAAAGTAACATCCCATATCGCCTTTTGCGGGTTATGGCCCAATACCGTCTAAGACAATCTATGGGGGAGGTTAGATGTAGACAGCCTTACCCCTACCAAAGATAGAGAGGCTGCTTCCATTTCTACCTAAAGGTAGAAAGGAACTCCGGCCTTTTTGCAGGGGATGAGATTCGAACCCTTGACCTCTTGTTCAGAGGCAAGGGACTCAGCCACTAATCTAACCCTGCTGCTTAAAAGTATACATGACTATAGGCCTGTCAATGAGGCGGGGCGGGGCGGATCTTGACAAGATCCAATGGGTCACAAGATCCATTTAGATGGGTCCAGATCTAGCCCGTTAGATAATGGATCATGATCCGATCCAAGATCCAACTAATTTCATGGATCTGGATCCGGGTCGACCCATTTAATATATAAAAAATTATGAAATTTTTTATTTATTTATATCCAATATTTAATTGTTATATTATTACCGAAATCTATTATATATGATATTTATTAATATAAATTAACATGAATAAAATATAGAAATATGATTCTTCGTGACTTCTGAATGCTTTCATCTTATTCGTACATATATTTGAGCCAATTTGGCTATATTATGAAAATAATAATAAAAAACCTTATCAGTATATTTAACAAGCCTTCTGTGACACCCCCAAAATTTAATGATTTGCGGAAGCTCGATTTGGGTGTCACTAATCAATAAACAAAGCACATAAGATATAATGAACGACCACTATATGCGTCGTTTTAAACTTGTATTGATAAAGTAATCGTTTACATAAAAATAATGTTACATTAGCTCGGTTCCTGAAATTGAGAGATTACATAGCATAATTACTTTTACAAAATATAATAATGCAATCAAATCTCTAGTTGTATGTATGCTGACTCGAGCTAATTGTCCCTGCCTGTGCAGCCAACCTACTGCTGGGTACCTGTGATACATACTAAAATGGGTCAGCGAAAACGCTGGTGAGCTCACAGGTTTGTATGTCAATGTATAGTTGTAAGAACCGTAAGATTTATATTGAATTTAAAATGCAATTAAGCAAAATAAAAGTTATACAATCCATGAGCACATAGTCTGAGCTTAACTTGATTTGTCAGGCCCAATTAAGGAAACCTAACTTGAAATGCCTCCTACGAGTGTCTAATCCACACTCGTCTTCCCAAATGCTAATACATCCGTTTGACCGGTTAGTGCGTGCTAACCCGGATGAGGATTGTCAATCCCATATGATATCATATACTAACATTCACGCTAAAATATTAGAGACTATGCTATGGAGGACTTTAAATTGATTAGCTTGAAACTCATGTAGTATTTGAAGGTTGGTACTTGCGTTCTACTCGTAAAACAAAACAGAGCAGTAATATCACACCCCTAGTTGTAAAATAGTGAAAATGAGGCTATGAAACTCACCTGAGTCTTGAAGTGTTTAATTTAATAAACTTGAAGTAATTAGCGGTGAATTGATGTCCAAAGACTTGAAACCTGAATGTGTTCACGACACTTGATTGTTATTAATTGTACCGGTATCTCGAAAGACTACCTTTGTAGTTGTTATACAACTATATATATATGTCCAAATTACTACGATTTGGTTGATTGAATTGATACAAGTTACAACGACTTGTTTGATTGAATTGATACAAGTTACAACGACTTGTTTGATTCTGAAATATGTTTGAAAACACGTACGGCCCGTTGGTGATTAATTGTAACAATAGTCTTGATGTTACCACATTGATTTCCATTATGTTTGAAAAGTTGCATCGTATAAGTGTTTTGAAGTTGTACAAGTTTGACACTTGGTGAAAAATGCGCTTACGGAATCTAAGTACGGGGGTCCGGGGGCAGCGCCCCTGGTAGCGGGGTCCAAGGGGCAGAGCCCCTGGCGGGGGTCGAGCTGCCAGGTCAGCTTGGAAAATTTTTATTTCTACTATATTGCTTTAAGGAAAAACGCATCTAGACTTGAATTTGGGTGAAATCAAGTGATAAAATTTTGGTCTCGACACTTAGTAAAAAGTTGTAAATATTCTGTTTTATGCGACACAATATGCGACATAATAATTTGTTATGCGACACAAGGGTTGTGTCGCATAAAAGTGCGACACAATACCTATACGACACAAGGGTTGTGTCGCATAGGTTCGGAATGCTAAATCAATAGCGACATAGTGGTTGTGTCGTATAGAAATACGACATAGTTTGCGACATAGTATACGACACAATATTGTGTCGCATGAGTTGCGACACTAAAGGTTCGGTACGACACAAGATGCGACATAACGGGTTTTATGCGACACAGTATGCGACACAAGGCTTGTGTCGCACTGAAGAACACCAGCCCAGAAAACAGCGGCTGTCGAGATTTTTCCGGCCAAAACTCAAATCAAACTCATTTTTAGACTATAAAACCTTGTTATCTTCCTAGTATTGGACATATATTGTAACATCCTCATTACCGGTCTAGGAGAAATTAGGTAAATTACTTAATTCATTCGATTATTTAATTAAGTTTAGAAATAATTCGTATTAATTGCCAAATTGAAATTAATAGGGTAAATGGTTAAACGAGTTATTGTGATACATAAATTATTACTTGTTTTAAATAAATCTAGTTGACGGTATAATAAAATATATTTTCATGTAAACGGTTTTTAGGTTCCAGACAATAGGTTTAGAGCGGGTATAATTTATACTGAATTATACCCACCCTTAGTTGGGGATCGGCTCATTGTTTTCCCATCCCAAATTCATTATAACCTCCCAAATACAAAAACACACACACCTAACAATTAAGAGATCAAAGATTAACAACTAGAAATCGATTGAGGCTTTGGATTGGTACTAGCACGTGATTATCTTCATCTTTAACGGATTATCATCTCGATTGGAAGTTCAAATTACCTTTGATTATATGTATGCATATGTTAGGGTTTGATGAAATTAAGTAGAAATGAGTAGATTTGATGATTGATGAGATTATTGTTGTTAGAACTTGATATATATTGATGCTTTAAGTTGTTTTTATGTATAGATCATGCAAAGTGTTCGAATTTGGTTAGTTGTGGTTTTTGGTTCGAGTTTGGTTTTGCAGAAACTGGGCGTGCTTGATGTTCTTGGGAATCCGGCGGATCACGGGAATCCGGTCGGATTAGCCCTTTTTATGTCAGTCTGAAACAAATGGGAATCCGGTCGTATTCCTTGGAATACGGCGGATTCAGGTACCGGATTCATGGGAATCCGGCGTATTCCTGGGGCGTATTCCTTAGTTATGGTTCTGTCCCAAATTGGAGCTGAAAGGAGGTGGGAATACGGCGGATTCATGGGAATCCGACCGTATTCATTTGAATCCGGCGGATTCCCATGGAATCCGGCGGATTCCCACGGTTTGCAGCTTTTGTCATTTTAGATGCTGGAACTTGTGTTAATCAACTTGTATGCTATCGTTATGATACTTAATGTTTGTTGAACTGATATTAAGTGTTTAATGAAAGTTAGATATCAGATGAAACGAGTATTAACTTTTAATCTTCTTGTGTTCTAAGATAAACCGAAGACTCAATAATATTAGATATTTGAGTGAAGACGGTGACTGTGAAGGGTGAGTGGATCATTGACTTTCAGTCTAAATTAGTTGTAACAATCTGGTTACAACGGGTAAACATGTTCTACTGTTATACATTGTATAAATTGCATATTGCCATGATGATTATGGAATGTGCTATCTTGTCAGGGGTCAATATGAAATTGGGTTTGGATACTGTTACTTTGGACGACATGATGACTTTGTACATGTGTTGTTTATTGAAATCATGTCGTATGTAGTAATGGTACTAAACTATCGGTAAGACCACTGTTTGGCCTTCAGTGGTTATAAGTGTTACTTGGGGAACCACCGCGGCATGAGGGTACCTCAAGGACCACCGATCCTCTTTGATGTATTTGTTATAATGCTTTGTGGTGATCAATTGCTATGCTAGTTTAGATTGATAGTTGTGATCTATTCACTTAGCTTCGTGCTAATCCCTCTCCTCACTTCTTGCAGATTACTTTTGATGTGGGTGGGCAAGAAGTTAGTTTGAAGAATGTTTGACTGCCTACTCTGACTATACGACATGTAGTCGTTTATAAACTTATGTTTTGGAATTTAAATAACACCTAACTTAATGTTGTAACTGATGTGGTTATTGTATTAACTTATCATGCAGGCATATATTGTGTTTTGGGAACTATGTTATAAGCAATCTATAATGCATGATTTGTATTTAATCGCTTCCGATTTATTTAAAAAAAAAAAAATTGTCTCTTCAAATATTGTGGTGTTATAAATTGGTATCAGAGCTTAGGTTTGGGTGAATTGAGCATGGGTTAAGTGTTCAATCCCAAATCTATGTGTGTCAGTCAAACATTCCTATGAGTGGGATTTTGTTAGCATGTGAAGTTTGTTAGTATATAGGTACTAACAACTAATGTGTTATGAGATGTTGTTTTGATATAGATATGGCAGAGAATGAACCTCCAGCTGACACACCCCGTGATGTCCCTCAAACTAATGTATCCCCTACTGGAACCCAAAATGTTAGCCAGGGTCAAACTGGTACTACCTTTTCTGCAGGGGATTTTGATCATGATGATTATATGATTCATCTAGAGACAGAAAATCTGAGACTTAAGGCAATAGAACAACAGTTTTTGCAACAACAACAACAAAACCGGTCTTCTCAACAAATCTTGCAATCCTTGCCACCTACTGTTAGCACTGTACCACCACTTTTGGTGACTTCGCAGATTCCCGTATCTCAGTCTTATTATCATCATCCACACTATGGTACCTATCCGATTTCGGCTCCGTTCTCTTCCGGACCTTCGGGTTATCAGACTCCGATATTTCAAGCTCAGAGTCAACCTAAGCTATGCTCTTTTAAGACTTTCAAGTCTTGTGGACCATCGGATTATTCGGGTAGTACAAATCCCTCCGTTACCTTGGATTGGCTGAGGGATGTGGAAAGAAAGTTTGATGTTTGTCGATGTGAAGAGGAAGTCAAGGTTCCTTTTGCGGTGCAACTTCTAAAGGGTCCCGCAATGGTTTGGTGGGATTCCATTACATCACATTTTACCCCACAGCAGAGAGCATCGATTTGTTGGTCTGATTTCCACAATGAGGTTTGTAAGAAATATTGTTCGGGATTTGACATGACTCGGATTCGACGCGAGTTTTTGGAATTGCAATTAACGGATAAGATGACTATGGATGATCTCATTTCCCAATTCACTGACAAGTTGAGATTCGTGCAACAATGGGTACCGGAGGAACGTATGAAGATTGACCATTTTGTGGGAATGTTACCGCATACTTATCGGACGACCGTGAGATTGGCGGGTACTCTTTCTCAAGCTTTTGATCTTGCCCGTTCTGTGGATGGGGATGTTAGGGCACAGGGTTTGGAGATTAAGGAAAAATCTCCATTTAAACCCAAGGGTGAAGCTTCGGGTAGTCCTGGAAAGAAGAAATGGCAGGGATCTCATCAACCTAAGAAGTCCAGTTCGGATAGTAAATCATTGGACAGAACCAATTGGTGCCACAATTGTAAATCGCGACACACGGGTCCTTGCACTCCACAAACTGCTAGGTGTATCAAATGTGGACAACTTGGTCATGACATCAAGGATTGTGCGTTTCCTAGACATGTGTGTTGGAATTGTCAAAAGGAAGGTCATTGTTCGGGTTTGTGTCCGGAGGCTGGAAAACAAAAGATGGGTGTGGTCGGAGGGTCTTCATCTTCTGGCCAGAAAAGAAAGAATCCACCAACGGCAACTGGTAGGGCATTCCAAATGACAGCTGATGACGCTGTCAGGACTGAAGATGTTATCACTGGTACATTTCTAATCAACTCTGTACCAGCTACTGTTCTGTTTGATTCGGGAGCCAATTGCTCATTTATATCTATGTTTTTCTGCGATAAACTGAAATTGACTCCCACTTGTATTACAAATCCTATTGAGGTTGAGGTAGCAAATGGCAAGATAGTTCCAGTTACCACATCGGTGACTGGAGCTAGCATCTTGATTGAGGATCATAGTTTCCCAATTTCTTTTCTATTGATGCCTATCCCCAGTTTTGATGCGGTTTTAGGCATGGATTGGTTAAGTAAGAATAAGGCAAGTATAGAGTGCCATAAGAAACTAATTAGGATTCCAATCTCGAATGAGTCATATGTTGTGGCTCGAGGGGAACGGGAAAGAGGTAGTATCCCTATGATTTCTATGATGAAAGCTAGTAAATCTCTAGCTAAGGGGTGTGTATCCTACCTGGCTTATATAGTTGATGCAAAATTAGAAAAGAAAACCGTTTCCAATGTCCGGGTGGTTTCTGATTACCCCGACGTCTTTCCTGATGAATTGCCTGGGTTGCCTCCCATTAGAAAGGTGGAATATAAAATTGACCTAATTCCTGGTTCTACTCCTGTAGCTAAGGCTCCTTATAGACTATCTCCCTCCGAAATTCGTGAAATGATGACCCAAATCCAGGAGCTATTAGATAAGGGTTTCGTCAGGCCTAGTTCGTCTCCTTGGGGTGCACCTGTATTGTTTGTTAAAAAGAAGGATGGCACCCTTCGGATGTGTATTGATTATAGAGAGTTGAATAAGCGAACCATAAAGAATAAGTACCCTTTGCCTCGAATAGATGAATTATTTGATCAATTACAAGGGTCTTCCTATTTTTCTAAGATTGACTTGAGGTCGGGTTATCATCAAGTGCGGGTTTGTGAGGAGGATATTCCTAAGACGGCTTTTCGCACTAGATATGGTCATTATGAATTTCTTGTTATGCCTTTTGGGTTGACTAATGCTCCGGCGGTCTTTATGGATTTGATGAATAGAGTTTGTCGGCCCTATCTTGATAAGTTCGTTATTGTATTTATTGATGATATATTGATTTATTCTAAGACTGAGGCTGATCATGAAGTACACTTGCGTTTAGTACTCGACACTTTGAAACAGGAGAAGTTGTATGCTAAGTTCTCCAAATGTGAGTTTTGGTTGCGTGAGGTCCAGTTTTTGGGGCATATTATTTGTGAGGATGGAGTTAAGGTTGATCCATCTAAAGTTGAGGCAGTTATGAATTGGCAAGCGCCTAAGTCTGCTTCGGAGATTAAGAGTTTTCTTGGTCTAGCGGGTTATTATCGAAAGTTCATCAAGGATTTCTCTAAGCTCGCGGGTCCTTTGACGAAATTGACTCGAAAGGATGTTAAGTTTCAGTGGAATGATCAACAAGAGTCGGCTTTCCAGACTTTGAAACAGTTATTGTGTCAGGCTCCAATTTTAACCTTGCCTGAAGGGTCCGAGGATTTTATTGTGTATTGTGATGCTTCGCATGCGGGGTTGGGTGGTGTCTTGATGCAACGTGGTCGGGTCATTGCGTATGTTTCTCGTCAGCTTAAACCTCATGAAAAGAATTATCCTACCCATGACTTAGAACTTGCAGCTATAGTCTTTGCCTTAAAAATCTGGAGACACTTTTTGTATGGTACTAAATGCGTTATTTGTACGGATCATAAGAGTCTTCAATACATGTTTTCTCAGAAGGAACTGAATATGCGTCAGAGGAGATGGTTAGAGTTGATAAAAGACTATGATTGTGAGATTCGTTACCATCCGGGTAAGGCAAATGTGGTCGCGGATGCGTTGAGTAGAAAAGGGAAATTTGAGAAAGTTTGCTTTATGCGATTGGAAGTTTCCTCTGATTTGATTGAAAAATTGAGAACGGCACAAATGGAAGCATTGTTGGATCAAAATTTGAAGGCCGAGATTCTATTGAAAAGAAAAGAACTTTTATGTGACGATTCTCGTGGATTAAAGACATTCCAATCGCGAGTTTGGGTTCCTTTACTTGGTGGGCTTCGTGATGTAATATTGATGGAAGCTCATAAGTCCAGATTGTCGGTTCATCCCGGGAGCACAAAAATGTATAATGATCTGAAACCTTTATATTGGTAGCCTACTTTGAAAATGGATGTTGCTCGATTTGTGGAATCATGCCATATATGCTCTCAAGTAAAGGCCGAGCACCAGAAACCGTATGGGTCGTTGAAACAACTTGAGATCCCCGAGTGGAAATGGGAAAACATTACGATGGACTTTGTAACAAAATTTCCGCGAACCATTAGAGGAAACGACATGATTTGGGTGATTGTGGACCGATTGACTAAGAGTGCTCACTTTCTTGCTACTAGTGAGACGGCTTCTTTGAGTAAATTATCCCAATTGTACGTCAATGAGATCGTTTCGCGACATGGAATTCCTATATCTATTGTGTCGGATAGAGATCCACGATTCGTGTACGGGTTTTGGCAGGGTTTGCAGAAGGAATTGGGTACCCGAATTAATTTGAGTACGGCTTATCACCCTCAGACGGACGGTCAATCAGAGCGCACCATTCAAACTTTGGAGGACATGTTGCGTGCTTGTGTGTTGGAATATGGTGGGTCTTGGGATTCACACCTGCCATTGATTGAGTTTGCGTATAATAATTCTTATCACTCGAGTATAGGTATGCCTCCGTATGAAATGCTTTATGGGCGTCGTTGTAGAACACCCACATGTTGGTTGGAAGCGGGTGAGAAACAATTTGCAGGTCCAGATATTGTTCAGATTACTGCTGATAAGGTAGCAATTGCTCGTGAGAAGTTAAAAGCGGCACGTGATAGACAGAAACAGTATGCCGATCCGCGGCGCCGTCCGGTTTCGTTTGTGGTGGGTGAATTGGTTTACTTAAAGGTTTCCCCTTGGAAAGGTGTGATTCGGTTTGGTAAGCGTGGTAAACTTGCTCCTAGGTTTATTGGGCCATTTAGAATTCGCCAAGTAGTTAATGATCAAACGGTATCGTTAGATCTTCCTCCTGAATTAGCGGGTATTCATGACACCTTCAATGTTTGTTACTTAAGAAAATGTAAGGTGGAGGACCAATCCCAAGTCCTTCCGTTACAAGACTTGCGTGTCGACTTAAGTCAGAAACTTGTAGAGGAACCCATAGAGCTTGTAGATAGAAAAGTGACTAAACTTCGAAAGAAGAAGATACCCATGGTTTTGGTTAAGTGGCGACATAGTTTGGGTGCTAATCTTACGTGGGAAACGGAGGAAAACATGCGATTACGTTATCCTAATCTCTTTGAGAGTGGCGGGATTTCGGGGACGAAATCTTCTTAAGGAGGGAAGATTTGTAACATCCTCATTACCGGTCTAGGAGAAATTAGGTAAATTACTTAATTCATTCGATTATTTAATTAAGTTTAGAAATAATTCGTATTAATTGCCAAATTGAAATTAATAGGGTAAATGGTCAAACGAGTTATTGTGATACATAAATTATTACTTGTTTTAAATAAATCTAGTTGACGATATAATAAAATATATTTTCATGTAAACGGTTTTTAGGTTCCAGACAATAGGTTTAGAGCGGGTATAATTTATACTGAATTATACCCACCCTTAGTTGGGGATCGGCTCATTGTTTTCCCATCCCAAATTCATTATAACCTCCCAAATACAAAAACACACACACCTAACAATTAAGAGATCAAAGATTAACAACTAGAAATCGATTGAGGCTTTGGATTGGTACTAGCACGTGATTATCTTCATCTTTAACGGATTATCATCTCGATTGTAAGTTCAAATTACCTTTGATTATATGTATGCATATGTTAGGGTTTGATGAAATTAAGTAGAAATGAGTAGATTTGATGATTGATGAGATTATTGTTGTTAGAACTTGATATATATTGATGCTTTAAGTTGTTTTTATGTATAGATCATGCAAAGTGTTCGAATTTGGTTAGTTGTGGTTTTTGGTTCGAGTTTGGTTTTGCAGAAACTGGGCATGCTTGATGTTCTTGGGAATCCGGCGGATTCACGGGAATCCGGTCGGATTCCCCCTTTTTATGTCAGTCTGAAACAAATGGGAATCCGGTCGTATTCCTTGGAATACGGCGGATTCAGGTACCGGATTCATGGGAATCCGGCGTATTCCTGGGGCGTATTCCTTAGTTATGGTTCTGTCCCAAATTGGAGCTGAAAGGAGGTGGGAATACGGCGGATTCATGGGAATCCGACCGTATTCATTTGAATCCGGCGGATTCCCATGGAATCCGGCGGATTCCCACGGTTTGCAGCTTTTGTCATTTTAGATGCTGGAACTTGTGTTAATCAACTTGTATGCTATCGTTATGATACTTAATGTTTGTTGAACTGATATTAAGTGTTTAATGAAAGTTAGATATCAGATGAAACGAGTATTAACTTTTAATCTTCTTGTGTTCTCAGATAAACCGAAGACTCAATAATATTAGATATTTGAGTGAAGACGGTGACTGTGAAGGGTGAGTGGATCATTGACTTTCAGTCTAAATTAGTTGTAACAATCTGGTTACAACGGGTAAACATGTTCTACTGTTATACATTGTATAAATTGCATATTGCCATGATGATTATGGAATGTGCTATCTTGTCAGGGGTCAATATGAAATTGGGTTTGGATACTGTTACTTTGGACGACATGATGACTTTGTACATGTGTTGTTTATTGAAATCATGTCGTATGTAGTAATGGTACTAAACTATCGGTAAGACCACTGTTTGGCCTTCAGTGGTTATAAGTGTTACTTGGGGAACCACCGCGGCATGAGGGTACCTCAAGGACCACCGATCCTCTTTGATGTATTTGTTATAATGCTTTGTGGTGATCAATTGCTATGCTAGTTTAGATTGATAGTTGTGATCTATTCACTTAGCTTCGTGCTAATCCCTCTCCTCACTTCTTGCAGATTACTTTTGATGTGGGTGGGCAAGAAGTTAGTTTGAAGAATGTTTGACTGCCTACTCTGACTATACGACATGTAGTCGTTTATAAACTTATGTTTTGGAATTTAAATAACACCTAACTTAATGTTGTAACTGATGTGGTTATTGTATTAACTTATCATGCAGGCATAGATTGTGTTTTGGGAACTATGTTATACGCAATCTATAATGCATGATTTGTATTTAATCGCTTCCGATTTATTAAAAAAAAAAAAATTGTCTCTTCAAATATTGTGGTGTTATATATATAAGTTGTGCAAACATCAAAACATCAAAATATTACATCAAAATAAACAAATCTAAGTTTTTAGAAATTTCCTTACAAATGCAAATCGAAGAAGATGGAGGCCGAAAATGATGGTAGAGCTTTTGTTAATCTTGTTCCCCTTGAAATGGTGATTCCGAAAATATGATTTTTGTTGTCGGTTTTGCAAGATCCGAAAATTTGGTGATGATAGGTTTGAGAGTGTTTGAGGTTGTGTGTGTGTGTGTGTTTTTTTTTTGTTGGTATGAAAATAAAAGAAAGAGAAAAGGGGGAGGTGAGGGGTAGGAAGCCTCACCTTTTTCAGTCCTCGCCCCGTGCTCCGCACGGTGCTCGTTTACCCGATCGCTTAACGTTAAACAATTATTTTATATGTTTAATTGTCCGTTTTAAATTATAATTCATTATAAATGTTTTATTGAAATATTTTACCAATTATCTATTTATGATATTTAAAATGAAATTCGTTTTATTTGTTTGCGCGTTTATATTTTAATTGTATACATGTTATTTGTAAAATACGAATTGACTACGAAATATTACAATAAATAATATTTCTAAGAAAATTGAGTTATTGAATAATGTTTGTATTACTTAATAAAATTGTTCACCAACGTCCGTATTTATTGTATCGAAATTCATTCGATTTGAAACTTGTACGATTTAAATAAACCGCATAATTGTGTAGATATATATTCAACAATATATATAATAATTGATACATTAATTAGCCTAACACAGAACTAATTACATGTATTACAGCTTGATTAGGCACTAAATTCTAGTCCTAAATTGACGGGTGTCACATTCTCCCCCTGTTAGAAGAATTTCGTCCCGAAATTTATGTTGAAGTCGCGTTTGATGTTGTGTCTGAGAATAGTTGAGGATACTTGAGTCGCATTTGGTCTTCCCATTCCCAGGTGAATTCCGGACCGCGCCGCGAATTCCACCTAACTTTGACGATGGGAATACGACTTTGTTTAAGTTGTTTGACCTCACGGTCCTTGATTTCGGCGGGTTCCTCAACAAAGTGAAGTTTCTCGTCAACTCGAATTTCATCGAGTGGAATGATAAGTGTCTCATCAGACAGACACTTCTTCAGGTTTGAAACATGAAAAGTGGGATGCACGCTGCTGAGTTCGGATGGCAGCTGCAATCGATATGCCACTGGACCAATCCTCTCAAGGATCTCGAATGGTCCAATGTATCTGGGATTTAACTTCCCTCGTTTGCCAAATCGGATTACGCCTTTCCAAGGCGATACTTTGAGTAGTACTCGATCCCCAACTTGGAACTCGAGTGGTTTGCGTCTCACGTCAGCATAACTTTTCTGACGATCACGCGCGGCCTTGAGCTTGTTTTGAATTTCGACGATTCTCTCGGTCGTCTCGTGAATGATTTCTGGACCTGTGAGTTGGCTATCCCCAACTTCGGTCCAACAGATAGGTGACCGGCACTTACGACCGTACAGTGCCTCGAAAGGTGCGACCTTGATGCTAGAGTGATAACTGTTGTTGTACGAGAATTTGCACAGGGGTAGGTTCCTTTCCCAGTTTACACCGAAATCGACTACGCAGGCTCGTAGCATGTCTTCCAGTGTTTGAATTGTTCGTTCACTTTGGCCGTCGGTTTGAGGATGATATGCGGTACTCATATCAAGTCGAGTACCCAGGGATTTTTGAAGTGATTGCCAAAGTTGTGAAGTGAAACGACTATCCCTATCGGAGATAATTGAGATTGGAACCCCGTGTTTGGTCACGATTTCCTTCAGATAGATTCTGGTGAGGCGTTCCATTTTGTCGGATTCCTTGATTGCCAGGAAGTGAGCTGACTTTGTGAGACGATCCACGATCACCCAAATGGTATCGCAACCGCTCTAGGACTTGGGTAGTTTGGTTATGAAGTCCATTGCAATTTGTTCCCATTTCCATTCAGGAAGACTGGGTTGTTGAAGTAAACTAGAAGGTTTTTGATATTCGATTTTGACCTTGGAGCAAGTAAGGCACTTGCTGACGTAGGTGGCGATTTCAGCTTTCATGTTCGGCCACCAGTAGAAGTCCTTGATACCGTGATACATTTTATCGGATCCCGGATGGATAGAATATTTGGACTTGTGAGCTTCATCCATCACCAAGTCTCGTAGGTTCCCAAATTTAGGCAACCAGATTCGGTTTGAGAAATACCTAATCCCGTTAGGTTTGATTTCGAATTGTTTATCCATGCCTTGCAAGGCTTCATCTTTGACATTTTCGGGTTTCAAGGCTTCTAGTTGAGCAGTGAGAATTTGAACGTTTAAATTGTTGTGAATGGTCATACTGAGGGCTCGGACCCGAAGTGGTTTCACTCGCTCTTTCCGACTGAGGGCATCAGCAACAACATTTGCTTTGCCTGGATGATATTTGAGTTCGCAGTCGTAATCGGTAAGCAACTCGACCCATCGACGTTGCCTCATGTTGAGATCCTTCTGATCGAATATGTGTTGGAGACTTTTGTGGTCTGTAAAGATTGTGCACCTAGTTCCATAGAGGTAATGTCTCCAAATTTTGAGGGCGAAAACGACGGCTCCTAACTCGTGGTCGTGGGTGGTGTAATTCTTTTCATGAATCTTGAGCTGTCGTGAAGCATAAGCTATGACTTTGTCTCGTTGCATAAGCACGCAACCGAGACCTTCATGAGAGGCATCGCAGTATACCACGAAGTCATCGGTGCCTTCGGGTAATGATAGAATAGGAGCACTGCAAAGCTTTTGCTTTAAGAGTTGGAACGCCGACTCTTGTTTATCAGTCCAGTCAAACTTTTTGTCTTTCTGGGTCAGTGTCGTGAGTGGTAAGGCTATCTTGGAGAAGTTTTCAATGAATCGCCGGTAGTACCCGGCCAGTCCCAAAAACTGCCGTACTTCGGTCGGAGTGGTTGGCGATTGCCAGTCTTTGATAGCCTCAATTTTTGACGGATCAACATGAATTCCCTGACTGTCGATCACATGCCCAAGGAATTGAACGGTTTGAATCCAGAACTCACACTTAAAGAATTTTGCATAAAGCTCTTCGTGTCTAAGTAGTTCAAGGATGGTTTTGAGGTGTTGCGCATGTTCTTGCTCGTTGCGCGAGTAAATGAGTATGTCATCGATAAAGACAATGACAAACTTGTCGAGGTAAGGTTTACACACCCGGTTCATGAGGTCCATGAATACAGCCGGTGCATTGGTTAGACCAAAGAGCATCACTTGGAATTCGTAGTGCCCATAACGAGTTCTGAAAGCAGTTTTTGGAATATCGATGTCGCGAACTCGTAACTGATGATATCCTGATCGCAGATCGATTTTTGAGTAGACACTTGAACCTTGAAGTTGGTCGAACAGGTCATCGATTCGAGGAAGTGGATACCGGTTCTTGACAGTTAACTTGTTCAACTCACGGTAGTCGATACACATTCGAAAAGAACCGTCTTTCTTCTTGACAAATAGGACCGGAGCTCACCAAGGTGAAGAACTCGGCCTGATAAATCCTCGTTCCAGGAGTTCTTGTAATTGAGTGGACAACTCCTGAAGTTCGGATGGAGCTAAGCGGTATGGTGCTCTGGCCACAGGCGCAGCACCTGGTACTAGATCGATTGAGAACTCAACCTGTCTTGGCGGTGGCAGACCAGGTAGTTCTTCGGGAAAGACTTCTGGAAAGTCTCGAACAATTGGAACATCCTCAAGTCGCTTCTCCTTCGACTTTTTCTCCATGATGTGCGCGAGGATTGCTGGGTAACCCTTTCTCAGAAATTTCCAGGTTTTTAGACAAGCTATGAGGTTAAGCCTCGTCCCACCGGTCTCCCCCTGTATGACTAAGGTTCTACCGACGGCGAGAGGTATGCGAACAATTTTGTCATGGCAAATGATTTCGGCGCGATGTTTGGATAGCCAGTCCATGCCCACGATGACATCGAAACTTCCTATCACAACATGCATAAGATCTATGGAGAAGATTTCGTCGGCTAGATTTAAAGTGCAATTAGGTATCACACTATCGGTTTCTATCAATTTGCCATTTGCTAGCTCTACGGTGTACTTAACGTCTAAAGCAACAGGTGTGATGTCAAGTAGAGGGCAAAATTCATCGGAAATAAAACTTCTATCGGCACCAGTATCAAACAGAATAGAAGCAGTTAAATTGTTGAGGAGGAACATGCCCATGACCACATTCGGGTCCTGACGGGCATCCCCTGAGTTGATCACGAATGCGCAACTTTTGGCGTTGTTGTTGTTGTTGTTGCGGTTGTTGTTGTTGCCCTTATTCTTCAATTTTGGGCAAGTATCCCTAAAGTGTCCTGGGTTCCCACATTCATAGCAGGACTTAGGTTGTTGGGCATTTTTGTTAGAGGGGTTGTTGTTGGATTTGGGGGCTCGGCAATCCTTAGTCGAATGCCCGAACCTCCTGCAATTGTTGCAAGGGGTCCTGCACTGACCAAAGTGGTGATAGTTACACTTGGGACAATAAGGCCTGTCCCCGGTGTAGCTACGGTTGGATTCAGAGTTGGTGGTGTAGACTTGGATGGCGTTGTTTTTCTTGTTTGAGTTGTGGTGGTATTCAGTGGATTTGCGTTTGTTGTTGTTGGAAGATGAGGTGTTGGAGGTCTCACGGCTGACAACTAGGGCCATGAGTTCGTGGGCCAATCGAATGGCACTCTCAGTGGTGGTTGGTTTGGATGAGGCAACATTTCCCTGGATGTTCTCAGGGAGTCCGCGGATGTATCTCTTGATGCCCTTACTTTCCGGTTCAACCAAACTTGGGCATAGTAAAGCAAACTGCTGAAATTTTGTGGTGTATTCAGCAACATCATTTCCCTGCACAGCTAGGTGTCAGAATTCTTCCTCCAGCCTGTGCAGCTCTTCTTCAGGACAGTATTTTTCTGTCAGTTTCTTCTTCAGTTTGGCCCAAGGGAGTCGATTTGCAACCTCAAGGCTTACAGAGTTTGCGTGGGTTTTCCACCACGTGAGTGCACCTTCCTGAAATGTGTAAGCAGCGAATTTGACCTTGTTGTTCTCAGTGTAATCGCAGAGACTGAAAACATATTCCATGCGCTCAATCCAACGGATCAAGCCAATGGCACCTTCCGTGCCCTTGAAATATAGAGGTTTACAGCTGAGAAAGTCCTTGTAGGAACAAGGCTTGACAGCAGGAGTGGAGGCGGTGGTATCGGCTGTTTCCTCTGTCGTTCGGGTGGGATCCCGAGCGGCTAAAGCGTCGGCTACGGCCCGAGTAACGGCAGCAGCGAGCTCAGCTTCACTGTAACTCTTTTTCTTCGGCGGCATGATTCTTCAAGGAAAGAAACAATAGGTACGTAAGAAATTGTACCAGAATGATAATTGTGGTGGATGTATGTATTTAAGCGACAATATACACATCACAAGTATAAGAATTTTATAATATAGATTTAAATCGAACGAAATTGTCAATTGATATTACGTTGTCAAATGATTACAGACAATTTCGAGTTTGTTGAATTCAAAAGTTACAGATTTAGATATCGTGCCAAAAGCGCCGAGAATTGTTTCATCCGGTCAATTTACATTAGTCCTACGAAAACGTTATGGAGTGCAGATTCAGCCTAAGCTAATTCTGACGAAGATTGAGTTGTGGCATTAAGGCAGTGAGACGGTCAACGGACTCTGCAAGTCGGCTAACCATTCTGAGTGCCTCCTCGGTTTCCCTCAGGCGTGTCTCGCACTGAGTCAACCTTGATCGCAGGATAGTGATTTCGTTGTGATTGTCAGTCACTTGATTGTGGACGATCTCCATGGTCTCGATGGTTTCACCCACTCGATTTTCGAGAACGTTCATATTATTGATAGTGTTTTCATGGTCCTCAGAGACCTGAGCAACTTGTCCCATTAGGGTGAGTGTCCAGTTTTCTCAGGTCTCTTGCAACTCGATGTCCATGTCACGCAGTTGTTGCTCGTGACGGTGTAGCCTAGCGGCCAAGTCTGTTAGTGTGAATTGATTGGGGTATGGGCCCGCTCGAGGCAACCTGGGGTTCCTCCTAGCTACCCTTGAACTTTGTGATTCGTACGAATGGGAACGGGATGAGTTGGGTGGTGTGTTTGCCATTCTGAAACAGAACGTTAGCAATTGTGAGGCCTATATTCATATAATACATATATAATATAGCCTAAGCTTGAATTGAGGCTTACTTATGTATATAGAGATATATCACATAACTGCCTATTGAGTGTCTAACACAGACAAGTTTTAAGTCCTCTTTCTCTCGAGGTCAGAGTCAACTAGTGTATCCTGTTCAGCCATAACTTCCTTCAGATCTTACATCATCTTTATTTAATTGTACATAGTTGATCAAGCTATGTTAAATTAAACTCGTATGCTGTAATCTCTGAACTGGTTATACCTAATAGGGAATACCGCCTAACGGTCATAGTCTAGGTCCACTAAATGCAACCTAGTTCACTATAACCTTAGGCTCTGATACCAATCTGTGACACCCCCAAAATTTAATGATTTGCGGAAGCTCGATTTGGGTGTCACTAATCAATAAACAAAGCACATAAGATATAATGAACGACCACTATATGCGTCGTTTTAAACTTGTATTGATAAAGTAATCGTTTACATCAAAATAATGTTACATTAGCTCGGTTCCTGAAATTGAGAGATTACATAGCATAATTACTTTTACAAAATATAATAATGCAATCAAATCTCTAGTTGTATGTATGCTGACTCGAGCTAATTGTCCCTGCCTGTGCAGCCAACCTACTGCTGGGTACCTGTGATACATACTAAAATGGGTTAGCGAAAACGCTGGTGAGTTCACAGGTTTGTATGTCAATGTATAGTTGTAAGAACCGCAAGATTTATATTGAATTTAAAATGCAATTAAGCAAAATAAAAGTTATACAATCCATGAGCACATAGTCTGAGCTTAACTTGATTTGTCAGGCCCAATTAAGGAAACCTAACTTGAAATGCCTCCTACGAGTGTCTAATCCACACTCGTCTTCCCAAATGCTAATACATCCGTTTGACCGGTTAGTGCGTGCTAACCCGGATGAGGATTGTCAATCCCATATGATATCATATACTAACATTCACGCTAAAATATTAGAGACTATGCTATGGAGGACTTTAAATTGATTAGCTTGAAACTCATGTAGTATTTGAAGGTTGGTACTTGCGTTCTACTCGTAAAACAAAATAGAGCAGTAATATCACACCCCTAGTTGTAAAATAGTGAAAATGGGGCTATGAAACTCACCTGAGTCTTGAAGTGTTTAATTTAATAAACTTGAAGTAATTAGCGGTGAATTGATGTCCAACGACTTGAAACCTGAATGTGTTCACGACACTTGATTGTTATTAATTGTACCGGTATCTCGAAAGACTACCTTTGTAGTTGTTATACAACTATATATATATGTCCAAATTACTACGATTTGGTTGATTGAATTGATACAAGTTACAACGACTTGTTTGATTGAATTGATACAAGTTACAACGACTTGTTTGATTCTGAAATATGTTTGAAAACACGTACGGCCCGTTGGTGATTAATTGTAACAATAGTCTTGATGTTACCACATTGATTTCGAAGCGTTATACTTGAAAAAAACAATTTCCATTATGTTTGAAAAGTTGCATCGTATAAGTGTTTTGAAGTTGTACAAGTTTGACACTTGGTGAAAAATGCGCTTACGGAATCTAAGTACGGGGGTCCGGGGGCAGCGCCCCTGGTAGCGGGGTCCAAGGGGCAGAGCCCCTGGCGGGGGTCGAGCTGCCAGGTCAGCTTGGAAAATTTTTATTTCTACTATATTGCTTTAAGGAAAAACGCATCTAGACTTGAATTTGGGTGAAATCAAGTGATAAAATTTTGGTCTCGACACTTAGTAAAAAGTTGTAAATATTCTGTTTTATGTGACACAATATGCGACATAATAATTTGTTATGCGACACAAGGGTTGTGTCGCATAAAAGTGTGACACAATACCTATACGACACAAGGGTTGTGTCGCATAGGTTCGGAATGCTAAATCAATAGCGACATAGTGGTTGTGTCGTATAGAAATACGACATAGTTTGCGACATAGTATACGACACAATATTGTGTCGCATGAGTTGCGACACTAAAGGTTCGGTACGACACAAGATGCGACATAACGGGTTTTATGCGACACAGTATGCGACACAAGGCTTGTGTCGCACTGAAGAACACCAGCCCAGAAAACAGCGGCTGTCGAGATTTTTCCGGCCAAAACTCAAATCAAACTCATTTTTAGACTATAAAACCTTGTTATCTTCCTAGTATTGGACATATATTGTAACATCCTCATTACCGGTCTAGGAGAAATTAGGTAAATTACTTAATTCATTCGATTATTTAATTAAGTTTAGAAATAATTCGTATTAATTGCCAAATTGAAATTAATAGGGTAAATGGTCAAACGAGTTATTGTGATACATAAATTATTACTTGTTTTAAATAAATCTAGTTGACGGTATAATAAAATATATTTTCATGTAAACGATTTTTAGGTTCCAGACAATAGGTTTAGAGCGGGTATAATTTATACTGAATTATACCCACCCTTAGTTGGGGATCGGCTCATTGTTTTCCCATCCCAAATTCATTATAACCTCCCAAATACAAAAACACACACACCTAACAATTAAGAGATCAAAGATTAACAACTAGAAATCGATTGAGGCTTTGGATTGGTACTAGCACGTGATTATCTTCATCTTTAACGGATTATCATCTCGATTGGAAGTTCAAATTACCTTTGATTATATGTATGCATATGTTAGGGTTTGATGAAATTAAGTAGAAATGAGTAGATTTGATGATTGATGAGATTATTGTTGTTAGAACTTGATATATATTGATGCTTTAAGTTGTTTTTATGTATAGATCATGCAAAGTGTTCGAATTTGGTTAGTTGTGGTTTTTGGTTCGAGTTTGGTTTTGCAGAAACTGGGCGTGCTTGATGTTCTTGGGAATCCGGCGGATTCACGGGAATCCGGTCGGATTCCCCCTTTTTATGTCAGTCTGAAACAAATGGGAATCCGGTCGTATTCCTTGGAATACGGCGGATTCAGGTACCGGATTCATGAGAATCCGGCGTATTCCTGGGGCGTATTCCTTAGTTATGGTTCTGTCCCAAATTGGAGCTGAAAGGAGGTGGGAATACGGCGGATTCATGGGAATCCGACCGTATTCATTTGAATCCGGCGGATTCCCATGGAATCCGGCGGATTCCCACGGTTTGCAGCTTTTGTCATTTTAGATGCTGGAACTTGTGTTAATCAACTTGTATGCTATCGTTATGATACTTAATGTTTGTTGAACTGATATTAAGTGTTTAATGAAAGTTATATATCATATGAAACGAGTATTAACTTGTAATCTTCTTGTGTTCTCAGATAAACCGAAGACTCAATAATATTAGATCTTTGAGTGAAGACGGTGACTGTGAAGGGTGAGTGGATCATTGACTTTCAGTCTAAATTAGTTGTAACAATCTGGTTACAACGGGTAAACATGTTCTACTGTTATACATTGTATAAATTGCATATTGCCATGATGATTATGGAATGTGCTATCTTGTCAGGGGTCAATATGAAATTGGGTTTGGATACTGTTACTTTGGACGACATGATGACTTTGTACATGTGTTGTTTATTGAAATCATGTCGTATGTAGTAATGGTACTAAACTATCGGTAAGACCACTGTTTGGCCTTCAGTGGTTATAAGTGTTACTTGGGGAACCACCGCGGCATGAGGGTACCTCAAGGACCACCGATCCTCTTTGATGTATTTGTTATAATGCTTTGTGGTGATCAATTGCTATGCTAGTTTAGATTGATAGTTGTGATCTATTCACTTAGCTTCGTGCTAATCCCTCTCCTCACTTCTTGCAGATTACTTTTGATGTGGGTGGGCAAGAAGTTAGTTTGAAGAATGTTTGACTGCCTACTCTGACTATACGACATGTAGTCGTTTATAAACTTATGTTTTGGAATTTAAATAACACCTAACTTAATGTTGTAACTGATGTGGTTATTGTATTAACTTATCATGCAGGCATAGATTGTGTTTTGGGAACTATGTTATACGCAATCTATAATGCATGATTTGTATTTAATCGCTTCCGATTTATTTAAAAAAAAAAAAATTGTCTCTTCAAATATTATGGTGTTATATATATAAGTTGTGCAAACATCAAAACATCAAAATATTACATCAAAATAAACAAATCTAAGTTTTTAGAAATTTCCTTACAAATGCAAATCGAAGAAGATGGAGGCCGAAAATGATGGTAGAGCTTTTGTTAATCTTGTTCCCCTTGAAATGGTGATTCCGAAAATATGATTTTTGTTGTCGGTTTTGCAAGATCCGAAAATTTGGTGATGATAGGTTTGAGAGTGTTTGAGGTTGTGTGTGTGTGTGTGTTTTTTTTTTGTTGGTATGAAAATAAAAGAAAGAGAAAAGGGGGAGGTGAGGGGTAGGAAGCCTCACCTTTTTCAGTCCTCGCCCCGTGCTCCGCACGGTGCTCGTTTACCCGATCGCTTAACGTTAAACAATTATTTTATATGTTTAATTGTCCGTTTTAAATTATAATTCATTATAAATGTTTTATTGTAATATTTTACCAATTATCTATTTATGATATTTAAAATGAAATTCGTTTTATTTGTTTGCGCGTTTATATTTTAATTGTATACATGTTATTTGTAAAATACGAATTGACTACGAAATATTACAATAAATAATATTTCTAAGAAAATTGAGTTATTGAATAATGTTTGTATTACTTAATAAAATTGTTCACCAACGTCCGTATTTATTGTATCGAAATTCATTCGATTTGAAACTTGTACGATTTAAATAAACCGCATAATTGTGTAGATATATATTCAACAATATATATAATAATTGATACATTAATTAGCCTAACACAAAACTAATTACATGTATTACAACTTGATTAGGCACTAAATTCTAGTCCTAAATTGACGGGTGTCACACCTTCAATTATTGGATGTGCTTTAATTTGCTATTAATAATTCTACTTTAAAAATTGGGATACGATCATACGAACCGTTTAACAGTTTTGACGTAAATATCATTTTCAATTTTTATATATAACAATTGTTCCATAATGAAAAGTATATTATTTGTAGAGAAAGTTGTACATAATATTTAAAAAAAATTGTTTTTTTTTATAAACTTTAATGGGTTGACCGGGACGTGTAATGGGTCGATCCAAGTAGAGATCCATTTAAATGGATCAACCCATTGGATCCCTTGTTGGGTATATGGATCCAATTTTCCAACCCATTGGATCACATAAATGAGGCGAGGCGGGTCGGGTCGGATTTAGATCAAGATCTGCCCCATTGACACCCATACATGACTAGTGCTTGTCAAACATTGTTCAACCATCGAGTTATTACTCCCTCCGTCCCAATTTTATTGTCCGCAGACAAAAAACGCGCAGTTTAAGAAAAGTGTACTGGTTGTACTCTATAACCAATAAGATTTAATCTCTTACCACATTCAAATGTTTTGATTGGTTGAAAAGTACAAGTGGACAATAAATTTGGGAAATCCCAAAATGGAAATGTGGACTATAGATTTGGGACGGAGGGAGTGTTAATAATATTATGATGATATCACATGTTAGTTTTTTTATATCACATAACTTATAACCCCTTTTTTACATAACAATGTAGAAACTATAAATGTAAAAAAGAGTTCTAACCAATCGAGTTTGACTAAAAAGTGTCATACTTTTTTGCACAACCTGAAACTTGAAGGGTGTAAACTGTAAGTTTAGACAATCAGACACCTTGATTTTCTCCCACTAACAAGTTACTCATGTCCAAAAATAAAAATTAAAATGTAAGAAAGGAATCTCCAGTTTATCTGCAACGAAAATGACTCACTAAATTCATTTTCCATTTAATTTACAAAAATTCAAATTTACATTCATCCTTAGATTTAAAGCATTCTTCTTCATCTTCCTTGATTTAACAGCTCACTTTCAAGTTAGTTCAACCCACCGCCATCAACACTTCAACAACCATCTCCAACATATACATACATATTCTTATTGAACAGCAATTATTAATCTCACAATTAAAAAATAGATTAAATAATGAAGTTACAGGCGTTACAACAGAGCTACGCAAATCGTGGCCGGAACAACAGTTTCCGAAATCAATCGCCGTTAGATTCAACGGTAGATGGAGCTAACGCCGTTAAATCTCCGGCAAGTGTTTTTTGGTTAATCCTTCATTGTTTATGCTGTTTAATTAGTCTTATACTTGGATTTAGATTCTCTCGTTTAGTTTTCTACTTACTGTTTTCAACTTCTTCGATTAACAATCTGTACACCACTACAACGACGTCGTTTGGTACCGCTAACGATATAGCTGAAACGTTGTCGTTTACCACTTCTACTCGTAACCTCTCACCGCCTGTTGTAACAGTTAATAATAGTAGTAGTACTACGATTACATCCAGTAGGGTTGTGGTCGGGCGACACGGGATCCGGATCCGGCCGTGGCCACATCCGGATCCTGTGGAGGTTATGAAAGCTCATAAGATAATTGAAGCTGTTCAGAGAGAACAAAAGGTTCAGTATGGGATTAAAAACCCTAGGTCATTGATTGTTATTACGCCCACATATGTTCGGACTTTTCAAGCGTTGCATTTGACCGGATTGATGCACACGTTAATGAATTTGAACTATGATGTGGTGTGGATTGTGGTGGAAGCTGGTGGTGCTACGAATGAAACAGCGACGTTGCTGGTGAAATCTAAACTTGCAGTTAAGCACATTGGGTTTGAGAAGAGGATGCCAATTTTTTGGGAGGCTAGACACAAGATGGAATCTCAGATGCGTTTGCGTGGTTTGAGGTAGAATTTTGTTGATTTTAAGTTACGGAGTTTTGATTTGTGATGAATTTGGTTGTTAATGCGTTTTTTTGTTTGTTTTGTAATTTTAGAGCTGTAAGAGAAGAGAAGCTAGATGGAATTGTCATGTTTGCCGATGATAGTAATATGCATAGTTTAGAACTGTTTGATGAGATCCAAAAAGTCGAATGGATCGGTGCTGTTTCGGTTGGAATTCTTGCTCATTCAAGTCATATGGATGAAGATCCCTTTGAGGTTCAAAAAACTATTGATGAAAATGATGATAAGAAGTCATCATTGCCGATTCAAGGTCCGGCTTGTAATTCATCCGATCGATTAATCGGGTGGCATACATTTAACTCTGTTTTATACAAAGGGAAGAATGCAAATTATATTGGTGATATGGCAGTTGTGTTGCCAAGGAAGTTAGAGTGGTCAGGGTTTGTGATGAACTCGAGGTTGGTATGGAGTGAAGCTGAATTTAAGCCTGAGTGGATTAAGGATTGGGATATGGTTGTGATGGGTGATGGAGATGATGAGATTGAGAGTCCTCTTTCTCTGCTAAAAGATTCTTCGATGGTGGAACCTTTAGGAAGTTGTGGAAAGAAGGTGATGCTTTGGTGGCTTCGTGCTGAGGCTCGTGCGGATAGCAAGTTCCCTACCGGGTTAGTTTATGTTTCTTGAATTTTAAAGTTCTAACTTTTTGATAATGTTTGTTTATTACTTGATCATTTCTTATTTAATCGCTTGTGTCTTCACATCAAATCTTTTTCACTGACTATGCATAATGCTACTATTGGGCTTGTCTAAATTGCTCTGATTGGTGACTTCTTTGTTGTCCTAGAATTTTATAGTGTCTGAACCTCATAGATCAAGTTGATGGTAGTATGAGAGATTGAGACAACGGTAAACTTGTATAATCTGATGATAATTTTATATTCATTTTTTGTGGATGGTGTTTGAAGAAGTGTGGTTAGTAAGGTCGTTTGAAAATGGTTTTATTTATTTCAAATTTTAGGAAAATATAACTGCTTGGTTCATTATACCCCATTGAGAACTGTAGAAATACCTCATAGCCATTTTGTTGATCTACTACAAATATGTATCATGTAATATATTGTGTATATAATATATGTATGCATGTTTATATTTTTATATGTACAAGTATGGATTATTCAGACCCTAATGAACTAAATCTGAAGATCTGATATCCGGAATGATTAATTGTGCCACGATATTGTGATTCTGATTTAGTGGGTTTTTGTTGTTGTTGTTGTTGTCATTGACCATAATTAAACAGGGTTTTGTACTAAGTTGCATGTGACTAGGATAGTGTTTTGCATCCTTAGCATATGTCAGTAAGGGGGTTAAGTTTACGTAGGAAGCTTAGAAATTAGGGTAGCAAGTTCCTTAGGATGGGCAAATCTACACCAACTATTAAAATTTATCACTTAGGAAGGGGGGGATGAAAAAAAATTCACCCAACCCCTACATCGCGTTGTTTTAGTAAAGGTGACAAAATTGGGTTGGTCGGTTGGATGGGCACAGGGTGAGAACTTGTGATCTTTTGGTGTTGGCTGAAACTGGTTAGGTTGGGTTGGACCTGAAACTCTTATTGTCCCATATCTTTGAAATCATTGGTACTCAGTTTATGTGTTAAATATGATTGTAGAAAGAATGCAACTCCGTATTACATTAATAATGTAATTTTCTTTGATAAAGTGCTTTATAAAATTTGTATGCATTAGAAAATTACTTTCGGCAATTTTCAACCGTTTGACCAGATTTCCTGTCTGTAGCTTTATTTGTTGATTTTATCCATTTTGACAAGCTAGAATCAGAATTCAACTCATATCAACCGACCCAATGAACACTCAAATGGGTGAAAATACTAACCCATACTTTAGGTATACATTTGACAAAAGTGTAGCATCTTTATGGAAACATTAGGTGTCTACTATAAGTTCTTCAATTGGTTTACCAATTTGTTTAACTCTTTATGCCGTATGAAAATTGTATAATTCCCTCACTAATTTACAAATACCATAATTTTTGAGGTATCCATCCTAACAGTTGAGTTCGTTTTCTGATGCAGATGGACCATTGATCCTCCATTAGAGGTGACGGTCCCAGCAAAGCGGACACCATGGCCCGAAGTTCCCCCTGAACTCCCATCTAATACCGAAAAAGTCATCAGCGGTACCACCCAAGAGAACCCTGAGAAGCGTGCAACAAAAACACGGACACCTAAATCAAGACGCAGTTCACGTGGCAAAAGAAAACACGAGTCTAGAAATGCAGATGCCCGTGTATCAGCCAGGACTTCTGGAGAAAGAGTCGGTAAACTAGACATATAGGGTCAATACTGAAAATGCTGAGAAAAAATTCGAAATCCAGGTATTCATCAATGGAAGTGATAAAATCTTTAATACAAAGTAAATAGGTGGTGTATCTTACAGATTATTTGTAATTTTGTTAGTTTTAATTCTATTTCTGGGTTCAATTTTGTTTAATTTTCGTGTTTGTTGTTGATTAAATTTCATAGGTTCGCAAATTTGCAATGCTGATTGACTAATGGAAAAACATATACTATGTTTTTGACCCATATAAGTAGTTCTAAGGAAATGCTAAAATGGAACTAAAAATCATAGTTGTACCTACTTTATTTATTTACTTATAGAGCCATGTATATACATCTACATTTGTATGTATACGACTCAAGAAGTCGGCTGGTAATAGGAATAAATGTCGTAAAATGACTGCGTAACAGCGATCAGAAACAACAGCATGGCTGCGATGACCGAGATTAAAGCCCATGGATTTTGAAAGTACTTGTGCATTAAGTCTGCTTTCCAGGTAGTCCACCGATTGTCACGACTTTTATTAATCTTATCTGTCAACCCAGAAAGATAACTACCGTTAAGATCTGCAACAACCTCCTGACATAGTCCGTTAAAGAGATCAGCAACATCTTCATGATTCCCCAGCCAGTGCTCGATGATCCCTTTATAATGTAGGTAGCCTACGTCCTCAGCTGAGTCTATCATGTTGTTCATGAAAACCAGGTACGCTGTGATCTCGTTACTGCATTCAGGATGGCACTCCTCGAATGCCACAAGATTACGGAATATGGACTTAGTACCCTCGTGAATTAAGATCCGAGGTATCTCCAAAACTGAATCCTTGTACTTTATATCCCAAAACTGGTCAGTCTCCCGTTTCCTAAACCTTATGCCACTTTCTCTAAGTTGCGATACGCAATAGGTTACCTGTGTCGTAGGCTTTCCCACAACATTACGGCTCAACTTTCTCTTCCATAACTTTTTGGTTCTTTTTGGTAAGATTAGTCCTTTACTGACCAGACTCTCTCGGAAGAGATGGAGGCAATGAAGGGGATGTGGATCAAACTCGTTGGAAACCTTTCCTTTGTGGAATGGTTCATCAGTTGGGATTAACGGTGCAAAGAATGTGATTGCCATACTGGCTAGTTCATGTGGGTCATGACCCTCACCTGTCTGAAGGGCTAAGAGCACTTCAAGTATGAACATAGGAATCTGGTTCTCTAGCTTCACCATGTCTCTTCGAATTGAATCCAACAACCCACAAATTGAGAACACCGGATCCCCTCTTGCATAACCTAGTTTTTCAAATCCTTCTTCTATTCCTCTAAATAGCTCAAGGACGAAACAACCATCAAGAACCATCATCTTGACAAACTCGTTGCTATCGAGATCAATCTCGCCCTCATAGGCCCCACGTGCTTTTGCTTCGAAGTTTTGGACTAAGTCAAGATAGCGCTTGAAGTCATGGTTATGGCGATTGATGGTCTGGTAAAAGGCACGCCACTTATGACGTTCCATGGGGAGTAGATGGCTATTTTGCCGGTGATAAGGCCCGATGCTAACCGTACTCGGGGTATAAGATTTCTCATCAGCTTCTCGTAGGTATCTAGGAACTCTGTAGATGCAAGTTTTTCGTGTGAAAATTGCTTCGTTAGTTATTCGTGCTTTCTCGAGCTCGTCTGTGATGGTGACAAGCCATTCAGATTGCGGCTGTCGGTTTTCAGTTTGACTGTTCTCCATTATTTCAGTTAGTTTGAGATCAAGGAACTTCGTTGTGGGGGTAGAAAATAGAATGACAAAATTCAAATTAAGATCAGGAATTAATTTATTGAACTAGGGAGTTCTTGTGGTACACGTTTTAGAGCTTGACTGATCAATCGTTAACTGGTGGATTATACGTGATTGACTAATTTCTAAGAAAAAGTCGTTTCAATTCATCAGTTAGATAGTTTAGTACCTTTAGCTTACCTCAAGAAAACGCTCTGAACTTTCTGCTGGTTTCAGTTTAACCCATCTATGATTATCAAGTGAAAGAACAACATTTTACTTTTGATGATTAGTTAAAAAAATGGGTTTAATCCTATGATTACATGATTTTCTTAATTCTTACACGGAGTATTTATTATAGACCCTTGTATACTTATTCTCAAGGGCAGAGCTAGAAACTTTTATATGGGGGCAAATTTTCTAAATATATTTCTTTGTATCATTTTAGTCAAAATTTATAAAATATCATTAATTAACTTAACCTTTTTAAAGTAATTTTAGATTTCATGGGGCGGTTGACCCCCTTCTATATCCGCTCCTGCTTATTCTTATGTTGATTTTTATATGTATTTAAGTTTCAAAAAGTTTATTGTATACATTTTATTCAATATTGTATGTATAGAACTTGCAACAAAATATTTTTTTATGCATCAAAAAATAACAAATCTATATACAATATATGTCTTTTAGATCCTATGCAACATAAATTTTCCAAGAGTAATGGTACACAAACCTACTTACATAGTCGTAAAACTAAACATAATTTTTTGATTGGTTAAATTTTTTCTCTTTCTTAATTTCATCAAATTGACTGTTTATATATAACAATCACGTCTTTAGGCATATATTTAGACCCATAAATTTATGACTCCCAATTATTTTTCTTCAATTTACAACAAACAGTCTAACACGGATAGCTGGGTACTAATGTTACATCTATGACCCTTTGACTAGGTTTAGTTACGTACATGATACATCCCCAAGTCCCCTTGATGGGGAATGAAGTTTCATCCTTCAAATACGATGTAATTTTGACAAATCTTGCAAAAGGCGGCTGATCCGTTTAATGGTCAGTTTCCTTTAGAAGCTTACGTGGACTCTGGCTCGAGAAAATGTTTAACCATACAAAGGATGATTTGGATAGTAGAATTATAGAAACTCTCTTCTTCTTTTTGAGTAACAAGGTGTACACATTATGACCTCATTTTTTCTTATTACCTCATTATTACCTCATCTTTCGCATTAGTTTAATGTGAAAGTTAGAAAGAGATCTCTAACGTATGCACTAAATGATATACTAAATTTTAGAGAGAGGTTCAAATACAATTAATGATTAGTGTGGTAATGGTAGGATAGAATCATATCCATACACGTGTCCCTCAAATTACAATTTCACTTTCAAAAAAGTAAAAACCCTTTCATTTGTTACTTTCATAACTCACCAAACATGAAATCAATCCCAGATCTAAAATTCTTTTCCCATCGCCGGTGAACCAAACATTTTTTATTCGGCTAACTTATTTCCTCTTCTCCGACGAACTTGTCTAGTTTTCTCCGTTAAATAACATGCGTCGTTTCCTCCGGCGACGAGCATGCTTCGTATAAATCACCGGCGAATCTATGTCATTCTCTCCGGCGAAGTAGATATATGTATTTCATCTCTTTTTCTGACGATAACATGCAGTTCGGAGAAGAGAGCTTGTTGTTCTCATTGTTTCGGTGACATGGCGGTAAATCTGATCAACCGTTTCCAATAGTTTTCATATGTCATCTTCGGTGCTCTTTTTTCTAGCGAGTTTTTTTGTCCGATGGTTTATTTTGGGTGTTTTGTGTGTTCTAAATATTGATTTTAGTATTTGAGTAGTTTGTGTATCAGTAATTAATTTTTTTGTGTATCCATACGTAATTAATTTTTTTGTGTATCCATACGTAATTTTTGTGTGTATCCATACGTAATTTTTCTGTGTATCCATACGTAATTAATTTTTTTGTGTATCCATACGTAATTTTTTTGTGTATCCAAGGGTAATTTTTCTGTGTATCTATACGTACGGATATGTGTCCCGACAGATTATTACTCCGTAGATTTTTGTTTGGATGTTTTTGATCGTTGGTAACCGGTTTTTTAAGATGTATTTTTAAATGGGGTTGAAAAGTATAGTAATTAAAGAGTGTGAATAAGTTTGTGTATCTTTGCAATGTTGTATGTGTGTATCACATATTTGTATGATTTTCATAGATAATATATCAAAATTGATATTGAATTAAAGAGGATAAAATAGTGATTAATTTGGTATGTTTTTTTTTTTAAGATTAATTACGTAAAAGATATCTTGAAATTAGTGCGAATGGAGGTAAAGTGTAAAATTCCAGAGATAGGAAAGACTAGGACACGTGTCAATCATGTATTCAATTCTACCATTACTACGGTAAATCACTAAACTACGATAACCCCACCCCTAAATTTTATGTGAATAAAGAATCTCTAAGAAATATAGTTGCATCAAATCTGATTCATCTTCAATGTATGCATCAAAATTTTCTACACCAAACTGATAATTATATATACATATTACCTCTTAAATTATTTTTATATACATTTGCTAGTAAATGTAATATTGGGTAAAGTTTTGAGGAGAAAGACCTTTTACATGAGGAGAAGGAGGAGAAAACTTATTTTACAGCATTTTAGGACAAAATTGTGACGGAGGATATTAGGGGCTAGAGGGGGTTGTGGGCCCCCCCCCCCCCAAAAGTCTGACTTATAGATTCTATGTATTTGTGAGTTGTGACTATGACTCTGTGATAGCCAATGAATAATATTTACCTATTTGATCCTTCATAAATAAACGAACTGAAATTACTATATGGGTACTGATTCGTACACCACCATTTTTTATCCATACATCACTAAACGTGCTTTATGGTGTTGTACTGTACAATACTGTAAAGCAGAAAAGTGGTGTATGGATAAAAAATGGTGGTGTACGAATCACCACTCTTACTATATTAATATGTATTGTTTCTTTCATAAATCTCTTATAAACTTCTATTATGCTTTAAACTTTACTTATAAAGCCTTCATTTTGAAAATAAAAAAGATTAAGAATAAGATAACAATAGTTTAGAGTGATAACGGTATATGACGATTTCAATTATGAATTGTTATGAATTATTAGTATTATTATTATCGATGATAATAAGACTCCTCCCAACAGTGACTAACTACTGACGCGTCAGTTTGTGCCACGTCTGCGCCACATCAGCTTTTCCCACAACTGACACAAACTGACATTTACTGACATTTCACTCCCTACAGTAACATCACTTCTCTTATTTTCAGGGCCGCACACACTATTTCCTTTATTTATTTAATACACAAACTTAAATAAAACTTTTTCAATATAAAATAAAACATTACATTAATAAAATAAAACATTACATTAATTTAAAAAAATATTCAGGTTAAAATAATTAAAAATTTTACAAGAAAACACATTAATTTGAAATATTGAATCATACGTTTAAAAAGGCCCACTAAAGAATTTTTGGCCCATTTTTATTTTAAAACCCAATCAAGTCCAAGTTATATTTAAACCTAAATATATCATCTTCATCGTCCCTTCCCTGCTTCATCCTTTCTTTCTCCCCCTGCAACTGAAAAAAAAATACACATCATAAAAAAAAAAAACGAAAAACAAAATATGTTAAAAGCTGGCCCCACTCTCTCCTCACCGACGCTCTCTCTCCTCCCGTCGCCAAAGCGAAGTTGCCAACCGACGCCGGCCAACCGACAGACCGTGCCTATGGCGTCGGTTCCGTCGGTTGCAACCGAAGCCCCCAACCGACGTCCGTTGGGAGAGGTCTAATAATATGCAAGTTGTTGTTATCCTATCTAAGCTTGATGGTTATACTTAGAAAAGCAATTTCTTATAAATAAGAAAGTTTCAATAGATCAATATACAGTATACTTTAATCGTTTTCATCTATAATAAGATTGTAATACGTTTATGTTGTGTCATGTAATGGTTTATTGTTTTATCGTTTAGTTCATGCATTGGTTTAAAAGATGATTTCATGTAGTGGTTCTTTCATATGTAGTAGAACTACATTTAAATTAGAACAATTTTGGCCCCCCCAACTTAAGGGTTCAAGCTCCGTCCCTGGTAGTGATGTTAAATGCAGTAAAATCTATAGGTATAAAATGCAGTGTTATTAAAATGCGTGTTGTTAAAATGCAGTAGTTGTCATAAATTACAAAAAAAATATCCTCAAATGCTGTAAAAACATATCTTTACCTCCTCCTCAAATGAGACTTCCCCTCGAATCCTCCACCGTCTTTTATTTATAAGTTTATGTATTAAAATTAATTTAATAATATTAAACATAAATAAGGGATATCGTTATAACGATGAAGTTTTTTTTTTTTTTTTTGAAAGTAGTAGATTTTTTATCAATGGAAGAGACTATTACAAAGGAATAAACACACCAAGATCATACCAATCTTTTTACAGGAAACCAAACTAACTTTAGGGGTACTCCCAACAAATGGATCGGCTCTCAAGACCCCTTCTTTGGCTAGTTTATCCGCTTCTGAATTACACTCTCTTTTAACATGAACCAATGATCGATTTGGACCTGAAGATACAAAATCATCAATTTAAGAGAACAAAGAGAGGAACCTCCACAGTCTGCTAATTTGATTTGAAACCCATGAAACTGCATTTGCAGAGTCACTCTCGATAGAAATCCCAACCAAACTCATATCAATCTTTTGATTCACCAAGCGGCACGTAGCTATAATGGCTAATAACTCAGCAATGTTAGAATCTACCACTCCTACGGGCATAAAAAAAGTAGCTATAACACCCCCCTGAACTGTCACGAAGTAAACCCCCAACACCCGTCATACCAGACTTGCCTCTAGCCGACCCGTCTACGTTGAATTTTAGAAAACCACAATTCGGAGGACACCATTGAAGCTTGGAAGAGACATTTATACCTCCTCGATTAGGCAGAGAAATCGAGAACAAGTTGGTATGAAAGTCCAAACGATGAAGTTTGTTAAAACCAACAATGAATATAACATGTTTATTTCTTTAGTCTAATAAATATCATTACAACAATAAACATTAGAGACGATGTGTATATATGTGTAATTGTATGTAATAAGTCGAAACGTTGATACAGTATAACATATAATGTATTCAAAAGAGTGATACGTTGATATTGTCTTGGTTTCAAGTTTCATTAAATAACAAATTATAAAATATACAAGTCATATTTTGTATATAAGTTCTAGACGAGTCTCTCTTTAAACAAAGTGGAACGTATTCAAACGAATGATACAACTATTGACGTTTATTTTTGTAAGTTTTGAACTTATATAATAACATCATTTTGATCAAAAGGTTTAGCATGAAAACTGAAAAATTTGGTGCAAGGTTTGATGTTGTACAAAATTTGATACAAATCATAAAAAATTTGATGTACACTAAAAATTGTACCAAACTTAATGAGTTAGTTGGAGTCTTGGAGAGGGATTTTTACACCGAAACATCAAATTTGATGTTTTGATGCGTAAAGTGGAGATGACCTAATAAGCGGTATGTTTAAAAGTCTTATACACAAGCGTAGAGTTAAAAGCTATTGTCTTCCTAACCTATGAGTTAGTACAATAATTATCCATATATATGGCTCCAACGACGTCTAACCTTCCTGGTCGTTTTTTTTTTGGTTGACTTCAATTATCAAGCGTCCGATTCCGTTGACTTTAAATCTGGGCCTTCCGTTATTCTATATTTTCGGTTATTTTGCGCTAGGATGGAGGTTTCCGTAGAAATGTGCCAAGATGGAGGTTACTAGAAATGGTTTTAAAACCGCGCCACGTATACCAAAACGCCAGGATGGTAATGAAATCCCCAAGATCAAATAGCCAGTATACCAAAACGCCAGGATGGTAATGAAATTCCCAGGATCAAATATAGCAAAATGCCAGGATGATCAAAGGTCCACCATACGAAAATTCCAGGCCCAATTTAAATGCCAGGATAGGTTTACTTTAACAATAAATATTTTTTTTATAATGAATTACGCCAGGATGGTTTCACACATTATTTAATTAATATATAGTTTTTTTAAAATATCCAAGGCCGGATGGTTCCCGGATGGTTTCAATATTTATTAATATCAATTTTTAATACTTTAAAAAAATAAATATGGCATGATGCTTTCTTTCTCCGGATCCACATTATTTCGCAGGATACTTTAAATAAATTCCAGACCCAATTCAAAAATCCAACCCGAACTTAAAATTCCAGGCCCAAATACTAATTACATTTTAAGCCACTTGCACTATGATGATACAGGAGGTATAAATTTAATAATATACATTTACTTTTAACAATATACATATATATATATATATATATATATATATATATATATATATATATATATATATATATATATATATATATATATATATATATATATAAAATTAAAAAAAAGATCTTGGGTGAATAGCATCCTGCCATGCCGAACGACATAAGTACATGACGAATATATTGAACACGTACCCACGAAAAACCGTTCTGGCAGGTGCACGACGGTTATTTTTAATGGTAGGATGTGTCGCACCCCCTAATTCGGGTTGCGGAAGCGAATTGGGTTGGGGCGCGACTAATCAATAATCAAGCACATAAGATATATAATGAACGACTCTATATGCGTCGTTTACAAAATACATTGATATAACATAAGAGTTTATAAACTGTTTACATTATATTGAGTTCACGTGATTACCCTGAGAGATTCTTATACATTTCCAATTATACAAAATATAGATATGCAAGGAAATCTCTTGATGTTTAATGATTGCATGCGACTCAAGCTAAAGTATCATGATGGCCAGTCCAACCTACTGCTGAGTACCTGAGATAACATGCTAAAAGGTCAGCAAAAAGCTGGTGAGCTCACAGGTGTATATGAGTAAATGATATTGATGAACCACAAGATTTATATAATGATTTGTAATCAAACAAATAATGAATGTACATGCAGCCATGAGTCCATAGTTTGAGCTTAACTGAGGGGGTCAGGATCCACATTCAAGGACCTGATCGAGGTGCCTCCCTATGAGTGCCTAATCAACACTCATACTGAACAAATGATAATGCGTCTGTTTGACAGGTTAGTGCTTGCTAACCCGGACGGGGATTGTCAATCCCATATGGTACCATACAATAACATTCACGCTAAATCATATTAACAAACTATGTGATGGAGGACTTTAAATTGATTAGATGAAATTAACTCATGTAGCATATAGCGATGTTTTGATACTTGTGTTCACATGTAAAACAAAACGAGCATGTATCTCACCCCTAGGTAAAATCATTTAAAAAGGGGCTATGAGACTCACCTGGGTCTGGTGTGTTGCTAACAAGCAAGTATGATGTTGCACAAGGTGATGTTGTCCGAAGACTGTAACCTGCCGGGCGTTCAAAACGCGCAAGGTTATAAGTATATGTAGACGTCTCAAAAGATCGTCCATGCTAGTTGTTCATCCAACTAGTAATGTCCAAATGATTTGGTTGTTAGTTGATTAGTTTGAGTTTTGAAAACTTGTACGACCCGTTGGTGAGTTTTGTAATAATGATTATTAAAAGCATTATTATTATGTTGGTCTCGTTGTATACTTACATAAGTATATGTGTCATATGTTTCCGAGTTATTCCAAATATTGTATTGATGTTGAATCAAGTATATTGTGATATTGTCTTGTTTGAAAAGTTGTTTACGCGAAGTTAGTGTTGAACACTATTCAGGAGACAATAAGGATTGTCGGGAATTACTATTCATGAGACAATAGCGATTATCGGGCGGTTTCAAGTATGAAAGTGTTAGTTTTTGCGACAATGATGCTACGACAATCGAGTTTTATACGACAATAGTGATGCGACAATAGGGTTTCGGTTACTGTTCATGCGACAATCATGATTCCGACAATAGTGATGCGACAATGGATTCTCGGAACACTGTTCATGCGACAATGGTATTGTCGCAGGTCTGAGATTTCCCGTTTTTGTTTAAGTGTTCGTTTTTGTTGACTAGGTCAAACGTGTTCGGTTTGACCCGAAACTTTTAGGGAAGTCTAAAATATGTTAAATAAACTTTAGAAAGTTGTCGTTACATTTTATGGTTGACCCGAAGTGTCGGTTTTGTAAAATGACTAAAACAGTCCCTTAGTTTAATAGTTCCAGATTTTTACTCGGTTTTGACTCGCGATTTCACCCGTTTCTAATCCGATTCAAGCCTAACCAAAAATCACACATGTTCTCATATATGTCTAGTTCATTTCTGCACTTTATGGTATTTTTATATGTTCATTTACTATTTTTAATAAAAATGGAAATGAACAGTGGTCGGATTAGGTCCAAGAACAGCTACAGCCTAAAGATTGAGCTCTACACAAAATTACGTAGATTTATGGAAATGGTCAAAGGAGAACTTTTTGTAGAGATCTTCCATACGAAAATTTTGGTATGTGTTTCGTTGTCCAATTCTTCCTAGAACTCAAGATATGGACGTTTTTGTGTGACGTATTTTCTGGGACAGAATCTGCCTTCATACTTAGGTGTTCGAAAAACATTTTTCATTATGATTTTTGGACATTAACAAGTTGTATGAACAATATAACATCTATATAAACATAATAAAAGTATTTTACGAAAGTGTCGGGATTCTTACAATGAGTGTTTGAAGAATCCGAAAAGATAGGAACGTTGCTCTGGTCGTGGTGATCGTCTTTGCTCCAATCTGTTTGATGATCCAAGATGGTTTGATGATGGATAATGATTGTGGTGATGGAGCCGTGGGATGGAGGAAGAAAGAAAGAAAAGAGTGTGTGTTTTCTAGTGAGAGAGTAGTGATATAAATGAAAATGAAAATGGAAGAAATCATAAGGGTGTGTTGAGGTTTAAGAGTCAAGAACATGATCCCCTTTTTTGGGATCATGTTGGCTGATTTTTGGCTAGTCAAAAAGTGGTGCCAAGATTGTTAAATCTTGTCTCCAATGGTTAGTATTTTATCTGTGTTCGTTTACCCGATCGTTTAAACGTTCGTTTGTAATTTATACGTAATACATACGTATTTTAAATGTCATTCGAATTTCGATATTTTTAAATTGAAGTATTACTCATAATACTTAGAAAACATTTATAAAAATGTTTGGTTATGGTGTCGGTATTGTTTACGGATTCGTTTTTCGATTGTTTAGTCGCGTGACGTTTAAATTATACGTTTTTGTTAACGATTTGAAGTACGATGTCTTAAATAAATGATTTTCATCCAAAATAATATATTTTAATTTATAAAATATATTTTGACGTTAATTCGGTTGTCGGGCACGTTTTGCGCGTTTTCGATCGCTTCTGAGCATTTTATACGCTACGAAATACTTTAGTGATATTATCGAAATAATATTTGAAAACAATAGCGTTATTAAATAATTTCATATTATTTAATAAAATGTGTTCACCAATGTCCGTATGAAAATGTATCGAAATTTGGCCGATATAATAATGCACGATTAAATTTAATCGCGTACGTGTATATATATCTCAAATATATATATATATATATAATGATACATACAATTAGCCTAATATAGAACTAATTACACGTATTACAACATGATTAGGACCTAATAGCTAGTCCTAATTTGTCGGGTGTCACATTCTCCCCTTGTTAAGAGAATTTCGTCCTGAAATTTAGCTCTGAGTCGGGAGTGGAGTGGAGTCTGTGAATAGCTGTGGGTACTTGAGTCGCATTTGGTCTTCCCGTTCCCAAGTGAATTCCGGACCACGCCGCGAATTCCATCGGACTTTGACGATGGGAATACGACTTTGTTTCAACCGTTTGACCTCTCGGTCCATGATTTCCACTGGTGTCTCGACAAAATGAAGTTTATCATCGATATGAATTTCATCGAGAGGAATGATAAGTGTCTCATCAGACAGACATTTCTTCAGGTTAGAAATGTGGAATGTGGGATGCACACTGCTGAGCTCGGGTGGCAGCTGCAATCGATATGCTACTGGACCAATTCTTTCAAGGATCTCAAATGGTCCAATGTATCTGGGGTTCAGTTTCCCGCGTTTCCCAAAACGGATGACACCTTTCCAAGGTGATACTTTTAAGAGTACTCGATCCCCAACCTGGAACTCGAGATGTTTGCGTCTCACGTCAGCATAACTCTTCTGACGATCACGTGCAGCTTTCAACCGTTACTGGATACCAACGATCTTCTAGGTGGTTTCATGAATTATTTCTGGAACAGTGAGTTGGCTATCTCCAACTTCGGTCCAACAAATAGGCCAGTGACACTTACGACCGTACAGTGCCTCGAAAAGTGCAGCCTTGATGCTAGTGTGGTAACTGTTATTGTACGAGAATTCGCACAATGGTAAATGATTTTCCCAATTGACACCGAAATCTACTACGCAAGCTCGTAGCATATCTTCCAGTGTTTGAATGGTTCGTTCACTTTGACCATCGGTTTGTGGATGATAGGCTGTACTCATATCCAAACGAGTACCCAATGACTTTTGCAATGATTGCCAAAAGTGGGATGTGAAGCGACTATCCCTATCCGAGATAATTGAGAGAGGTACGCCGTGTCTAGATATGATCTCTTTCAGATATATTCGTGTGAGGCGTTCCATTTTGTCGGTTTCCTTGATGGCGAGAAAATGAGCCGATTTTGTGAGCCGATCAACGATCACCCAAATGGTGTCGCAACCGCTAGCTGTTTTAGGGAGTTTTGTGATGAAATCCATGGAGATCTGCTCCCATTTCCATTGAGGGATTTCCGGTTGCTGGAGCAAGCCGGAAGGTCTCTGATATTCGGCTTTGACTTTGGAACATGTGAGGCACTTGCTGACGTACGTGGCAATCTTTTGCTTTCATGTTTGGCCACCAGTACAATTCCTTGATTCCATGATACATCTTGTCCGATCCGGGATGTATGGAGTATTTGGACTTGTGAGCTTCATCCATCACCAAGTCGCGGAGGTTTCCAAATTTAGGAAACCAGATTCGATTTGCGAAGTACTTGACCCCATTGGGTTTGATTTCAAATTGATTCTCCATGTTTCGCAAGGCCTCATCTTTGAGGTTTTCAGGTTTCAAGGCTTCGAGTTGAGCAGTAAGAATCTGAATGATTAAATCATTATGAATGGTCATACTGAGGGCTCGAACTCGAAGTGGTTTAGTGCGCTCCTTTCGACTTAGGGCATCGGCAACTACATTAGCCTTCCCCGGATGATACTTGATCTCACAATCATAATCGGTGAGCAACTCGACCCAACGACGTTGCCTCATGTTGAGATCCTTCTGATCGAATATGTGCTGGAGGCTTTTATGATCGGTGAAGATGGTACATTTTGTGCCATACAGATAATGTCTCCAGATTTTGAGTGCGAACACCACGGCCCCCAGCTCGAGGTCGTGAGTCGTGTAGTTCTTTTCGTGAATTTTGAGTTGTCGAGAAGCGTAAGCTATGACCTTGTCTCGTTGCATCAACACGCAACCAAGACCTTGATGTGAAGCATCGCAGTATACCACGAAGTCCTCATTACCTTCGGGTAATGATAGGATAGGTGTACTGCAAAGCTTTTCCTTCAATAGCTGAAATGCTGACTCTTGCTTATCAGTCCAATTAAACTTCTTTTCCTTCCGAGTCAGTGTCGTGAGAAATTGAGCTATTTTCGAGAAATTTTCAATGAAGCGCCGATAATAACCAGCCAATCCTAAAAATTGGCGTACTTTGGTCGGCGTTGTCGGTGCTTGCCAGCACTTGATACCCTCAATCTTTGAGGGATCAACATGAATTCCCTGACTGTCAATCACATGACCAAGGAATTGGACAGTTTGCATCCAGAACTCACACTTGGAGAATTTTGCATATAACTCTTCGTGTCTAAGAAGTTCTAGAATGGTTTTGAGATGCTGCTCGTGCTCTTGCTCGTTGCGCGAGTAGATAAGAATGTCATCAATGAAGACAATAACAAACTTGTCCAGATATGGTTTACACACACGGTTCATAAGATCCATGAATACTGCCGGTGCGTTTGTCAAACCAAATGCCATTACCCGAAACTCGTAATGACCATAGCGAGTTCGGAAAGCTGTTTTCGGAATATCTTCGTCGCGAACTCGCAGTTGATGATAACCTGACCGTAGATCAATTTTTGAATAAAAGCTCGACCCCTGAAGTTGGTCGAATAGGTCATCAATACGGGGAAGTGGGTAACGGTTCTTGATGGTTAATTTGTTCAACTCTCTGTAGTCGATACACATCCTGAGTGAACCGTCCTTCTTTTTCACCAACAGGACCGGAGCTCCCCAAGGTGAAGAACTCGGTCTTATAAAACCCTTATCCAGGAGTTCCTGTAACTGAATAGACAACTCCTGAAGTTCTGAAGGGGCTAAGCGATATGGTGCTCGTACCACGGGTGCTGCTCCGGGAACAAGGTCGATTGAGAACTCAACTTGCCTCGGTGGTGGAAGACCAGGCAATTCTTCAGGAAAGACTTCTGGAAAGTCCCTGACGATGGGTACATCCTCAAGTCGCTTCTCTTCCGACTTTTTCTCAATAACATGAGCGAGGATTGCCTGACAACCCTTTCTCAGGTATTTGCGGGTTTTCATGCAGGATATGATATTCAATCTCGTCCCACCGGTCTCCCCTTGTATGATCAAAGTACTACCAGTGACGAGAGGAATACGAACAATTTTGTCATAACAGACGATTTCAGCTCGGTGCTTGGATAGCCAATCCATGCCTACAATGATATCAAAACTTCCAATCTCGACAGGTATGAGGTTTATGCAAAAGAGTTCGTTTGCAAGGTTTAAAGTGCAATTCGGTATCACACTATCGGCCTCAATCAATTTGCCATTAGCTAATTCTACAGTGTACGTATCTTCTAAGGCAACTGGGGTAATATCTAATAGTGGGCTAAACTCCTCAGATATAAAACTCTTATCAGCACCAGTATCAAACAGAACTGAAGCAGTTAAATTGTTGAGAAGGAAGATACCCGTGACCACATTAGGGTCTTCACGGGCGTCTCCAGCGTTCAGTACAAAAGCTCTGCCCCTAGCATTTTTGTTGTTGTTACCCTTGTTCTTTAGCTTCGGACACGCATTCCTGAAGTGTCCAGTGTTTCCACACTCAAAGCAGGCTCGGGGTTGGTTGTTGTTAGTGTTGGTAGTGGGGTTGGTTGCAGGTACTCGGCAGTCTTTGGTAAGGTGTCCATACCTCTTGCAGTTGTTGCAGGGGGTACCACAAGGACCATATGATGACGATTGCACTTGGAACAGTAAGGTTTGCTCCCAGTGTACCCTTTCCTTTCTCCAGACCCCGATGTGTCATTCTTGACAGTCTCAGTCTTTTTGAAGGTTTGCTATAACACCCCTCATTTACTTTCTTATTATTTAATACATCGGAAGCGTCAGTCCAAATTTCAACATTTTAACTTATAATATTAACATCTTTAAAATCTGATAATTCAAAAACAGATTCAAACTAGTCTTATGAATTACAATCAAAATACATTAAACTGGGTGTTATATAAAATTAAATGACAACACTGATTTATACAAATCAGATATCAGAGTAAAGCTTTGTCACCAAACATTCCATCCAGCCCGACTTCTTGCCCAACTACTATCCAATCTATAACCTGCAAGAAGGGTTAATGTGGGGGATTAGCTCAACGCTAAGTGAGTGAATAATAAACAACAGCCCAACTTAGCATAACAACTCTGTTTACATCAAAGCATCGTAAATACACAATATCACAGAGTATCTAGAGTTCTTAGGGAAACCTTCAGCTAAGAACATACAGTTCTATTTCAATGAGATAACATCTCAATACAATAACATGTCAATGAGGATCGGTGGCTCTGGAGATATCATAATACCCGGGGATTCTCCAAGAACACTTACCGTCAATCTGTAAGGCCAATACAAAATAGACCGATAGTTTGGTACTAATCTCATATGACCTAATTTCCTATTAACGAGAAGTACAAGGAAATTCCTGTCGTATTACAATAGTAACCAAACCCCACTATCGTGTTGACCTCAATACTGATGCCCGAAGGCCAAATATAGCATGTGATCACATATTCAATTATGTCAACATATCAGACTAAACAGTCTATCAACAGTATTATTACTAACAACCATAATCATCATGGCAATAATAAAACAATAATAATACGTTACCCGTTGTAACCAAACCTGTTACAACTAAATCACAGTGAGGTTATAAATCCACTCACCGAATACCCCAGTTGTCCACTCAGTAGTCTAATGTCACTGAGTCTTCTGTTTATCTGGAATTAAACAAAATGAGTTAGTAACTCATTCATAGTAATCAACTCATGTTAATATCACATCACATGGTTCATAATCCAAATCTCAATGAGTTATTACTTGAATCATTATATTATATCAATATCTCTGTTTCAAACTCATTATCAATGTTTAACACACTTAGTAACTATAATCTTCATAGTTTACCAATCACGATCATTTATCAAGTTATGATCACAATATCACTTTAATCACTTTACTTATCACCAAGTGGTATGATTAAACCATTACAAGATCATTAACTTCAAAAATCGTTAATCACAATCATCTTTAATCAATCATAATATGATCATTAGCAACACTTATCCACTTATGTACTAATAACATAAGCTTAAAAGCTTTGATCATAGCATAATCAACTAAACCCTTAAACTTTATTAATGATCATACTTCAACTTCATCATTTCTAGGTTAAAGCTTAACTATAATCACGATTACATTATCAACTAACCATTATAACATGATTACAAGCTTTAATTCATGAATAATCAACTAAACCATAACTTAATTCATGATCATCATTCATTTATATCATTTCTAAGTTAGGTTTTCAATTACAAATCATGAATTAGGCATCAACTAACAATTATTTCATCATTACAAGCTTCAATTTAACATTACTCATCCTAATTCAATCAAATACCCAAAAACCCAATTTCTAGGGTTTATGAAATTTAAAGATTAATACTTACAAAGTGTTTATAAGGATGAGAGGATGATCAAATCACGTTATTGCAACTTGAATCAAAGTTTTAAGGCTTCAATTTCAACTCACAGCTTGTTTTCAAGATTACAAGTAGTCCTGTGGTGTATACGTACGGCCAGAGTGATATATCAAGAAGGACATGAATTGATTTTTGCAAAAGATTGATGATTATGGTTTAAGTTTAGGGTTTCAATCTTTCTCTAGCTCTCAATCGATGATACTGGAATTTTGGTGAAGTTTAGTACGTATTACACACATATATTAGAAATATGTGTACTAGTTTTGTCCCCCGTACTTATCATTGTCTGGAACTTAAAAACCATTTGCGGGGGAAACATTATTTTATTTTACCGTCAACTAGGTTAATTTAAAACAATTAACAATTTACTAGTCACAATAAAGTATGTGACTTTTTAACCAATTATTTTCAAATAATAACACCGAACTATTTTCTGACACACGAATTAAATATTAAAAGTCAGAAAATATTAAAATACAACTAGACCCGAGGAGTGGATGTTACAAATCTCTCCCCCTTAAAGAGATTTCGTCCTCGAAATCTGATCATACTTATCCAATCTATTTAATAGAATCACTTATTCGCTCATTTACTATATGTACATAAAATGTGTGTAACCTTTTAAATTGTTTATGCATATTATCATTATGCATATTTTTATCCCTGCAAACACAAATTGTACATACATTATACTCTATTCCAATAGCTATCACCAATGCAATATCCAGCATAAAGTGTAGCATAATCAACTATTTTATCACAATATACACATATCATACGTTACTCCCTTGAGTAACTTATAAATATATTTACATATATTGAATTCTTTTCACATGCACATAACCAAATGTACACGTTTCTATCTTTTCCCCCTGCACATCTACTGTGCATATAACCTGTCTCTAAACAGTTAACTGATCACTTACATGATCATTTATAACTAGCCAAGTATACAACACAATCACTTGACATGAGTGAAACATAAAGTCATATGAACTTTCTATTGTTATATCGATAACACTAGTGATAATAATACCACAATACACACATTAACAATAAAGGTTCTACTTAATTCACAACTAGCAATTTAGCTAATAACTATGTATTTCTTTAGCTAACACATTGCTAGAATCTTTATTTTCGCAACTAGTTCTTTATTGATTTACAACTTGTAATTATACACAACCACTAGGTTATACGAAACTCTTTACTCGAAAGTAATCCAATTCATATAACCATAAACACATAAGAGTAAGCAATATGTAAAGGTCAAATCCAATAGGTAAAACTATTATCACATATTCAATTAGCATCCTACCATATCCAGTTGGATGCTAAATCAGCACCAGTTGATACCATGCTGCATTAGCACAACTCTTTCAACAACATAAGGTGCTGTCTACAGTCACATATTCAACAATATATTAACACATTGTTACTTACAATCAACTGACCTTCACTTTGCTTAGCTCTTATTTTAATTCTTACTAGTTGCAATTAACCACATACACATTTCTTGTACCATATGTACCATAGTAAAACAACAGATTAGTGGTCTAGTACTCTTTTATTTCAGTCAATCAGTGACTATTTCTCCACTACAGGTTAATATATCTTACCTGTTATTTCAAATCACATTACTTTATCTGGTATTTAGTAACCTCAACAACTCCATGTAAAATGGCATAATACAAATACGTTGGCCAGACGTCATCATATTATGTCAGGTACACTTCATTTTCAGGTCACTTCATACCATCACTCTCCAAAGTGATTAACTTTTACTTTCACCTATCTCACAAGGTGATATCAATAATTATCGCACATATAATAACACTTGTAGCAGTTATATGACCACTTATTAACTTGCTACCAATTTCATTTATCACATTGAATGAACAACTAATCACATAATCAGGTAAGTATAACTCTTTTCACTATTTCATTAACACAGATGTAATGTCCAACGCAATTACATCCATCAATCTCTTTATTACCTGATTCAATTTAATTCACTGGTATAACAATTAATACTTATAGTACATTTAGTACTAAACACTTTGTCACTACTATGTGTATTATTCAACACATATTCATTAATCTAGACAACTTTAGTTGAATTACAATTGAGCATTTCATGTTCAATTATCACATAAGTAGAAGCTCAGGTACTTATTTTACAAATTCTTAAAATGCTCAATTTAACACTTTCTAATACTCTACATGATTTAAATACTTCATCATGTTCAATTAATTCACATATATGATCCACATAATCCCATAATCAATGTTTACTAACCCAGGTTAGCAACAATCAACAATAAAATTTACTGGTATATTATGCAGTTAAATAAACCGCCGGAAAACAACTCATACCCATTAACATATGTGGACCACTTAAAACAGGTTTTTAACATTGCACATATACACATGAATGATCTCTGGGCTA